>CM039120.1:24167331-24632243 GCA_022036555.1 Microstegium vimineum | reverse complement strand
AGAGCGTGCACAACTGCTGCTAATTCCAAGTCATGTGTCGGGTAATTCTCCTCATGAGGTCGAAGTTGACGTGATGCGTAAGCAATGACTCTTCCATTTTGCATCAACACACATCCCAATCCAATGGTTGACGCGTCGCAAAACACATCAAAAGGTTCCTCCAGATTTGGTGGTGCCAATACCGATGCAGTAGTTAACAATGTCCGCAAGGTACGTAATGTTGTTTCACATTCTAAGATCCATTCGAACTTCTTGTTTTTCTAAGTAACCTTGTCATGGGTTTAGCTATTTTAGAAAAGTCCGGGATAAAACGACGGTAGTATCCGGCCAATCCTAAACAGTTGTGAACCTCGTGCACGTTAACGGGTGCTTTCTAATTCATGACTTCTTGCACTTTTGAGGGGTCCACTGATATACCCTCTGCTGCCAAAACTCACACTTGCTAAACTTAGCATACAATTTATGCTCCCTTAACCATTTCAACACTATTCTTAGGTGTTTGGCGTGGTCTTTCTCATTTTCCGAATATACCAAAATGTCATCGATGAAAACCACAACAAACTTATCCATCTCTTGCATGAACACAAAGCTCATCAAGTACATGAAATGTGCGGGCGCATTTGTCAATCCAAAAGACATCACTAGGTATTCATATAGACCGTATCTGGTGGAGAAGGCGGTCTTGGGCACATCCTCTTTTCTGATCTTAATCTGGTGGTAACCAGACCGTAAGTCTATCTTGGAGAACACCTTAGCTTTAGACAACTGATCAAACAACAAATCAATCCGAGGCAACGGATATTTGTTTTTGATGGTGACCGCATTGAGAGGGCGATAGTCCACGCACATTCTTAAGGTCTTATCCTTCTTTTTCACAAAGATGGCGGGACATCCCCAAGGTGAACAACTTGGGCAGATCAAACCCTTTTCCAACAACTCCTGAAGTTGAGTCTTGAGTCCGGCTAACTCATTGGGTGGCATCCTATATGGTCTCCTAGATATAGGTGCTGTTCCGGGAACCAACTCTATAGCGAACTCGACATCTCTGTCTGGGGGTAACCCAAGAAGATCATCAGGAAACACATCCGGAAACTCACAAACTACAGGGATCTTATCCAACAACTTTGCAATGATGGCAAACAAGACTCCCAACTAATTTGGGTTCTTAGGTAAGAGAATTCCAAAAATGGTTCCATCTCGGGGGTTGGTGATAGACACGACTCGTTGGGCAATGTCTAGATGTACTTTTCAAGCTTTCATCCACTCCATTCCAAGAATGACATCTAGACCTAGCTCAGGTATTACAATGAGGCTGACATTAACCGATGTCGTCCCCATGGTAATCTCTACGTCCTTTACCATTTTACGAGTATATAGTACAGCTCCAGCTACACTAATCTGATACTCCTTTTCCAACCCACCTTCTGTTGACTCCACAGCACAAAGTTCCCACTTATGAATGAATGCGATGCTCCAGAATCAAACAAGATAACTGTAGGACATTGATTAACATGGAACGTACCAGTTGTGATGGGTTCTCCTTCCGGCACTTCTTCCAAGGTGGTGTGGTGGACGTTCCCTATGCGAGGCCTCTATTGATTGAACTGTTTCTTAGGCTTCATGCAGAAACGAGATAGGTGAGCCGCTTGACCACATTTATAGCATGGTCCCACAACATAGGGCGTCTTCTGCCTTCCAGCTCCATATCCTCCAGCTTTATCCTTATTCTATTGCAGGGGCGCAGTGAAGGGCCTTTGATAGGCTGGACGAGCACGAGCATTGGTCATCTTCCCTTGAGGTGGATGGAATCGTGCACCAGCCTTGTGGCAGACGAAACGCTGGCCTTGAAGCATTAGGACCCCTATTCTGGTGGCATCCTCCCTCTAGAACTCGACGATGAGTATCTGCAAGCAACATGTTGTCATTGGCTTCCTGATTCAGACAATCATTGATGAAGTCGCTGAAGGTGGTACGGTAGTTGTTTCCCATTTTTGACAGAACGGCGGCATTCATGCCTCTTTTGAAGCTAGCGATCTTCTTGGTGTCGGTGTTGACAAAGTCAGTGGCATAGCGAGCCAGGCGGTTGAAACTGGAGATGTACTCCGTCACTGACCGGGTACCCTGAGCAAGCA
This sequence comes from Microstegium vimineum, assembly GCA_022036555.1. NCBI lineage: Eukaryota > Viridiplantae > Streptophyta > Magnoliopsida > Poales > Poaceae > Microstegium > Microstegium vimineum. Next base: position 24,630,111 of record CM039120.1, on the reverse strand, counting down.
TCATGAACTCAGCGAGCTTCATCTCCATTATGCCTTCTGGGATGTAGTGACGGCACATAGCCATGGAGAACCAATCCGAGGTGATAGCAGTGCCAACGGGGATGGTCTCGCGGTATTGGGCCCACCAGATCCCCGTTGGTCTTTCTAGCCTGTGCGCGGCATATTCCGCCTTCAACTCTTATGTCAGACGCAGAAGCCGGAACTTCTGTGTCATGGAGTTCAGCCATTCATCTGCCTCCAATGGTTCAGTAGCTTCCTTGAAGATCAAAGGGCGGGTGTCCATGAAATCCTTATAGGAACTGTACTGGTTAGGTGTTGGCCCTTGCTGCTGAGCCGTGTTGGTGGCGATGTTGCGTAACGTTTGCATTTGTTCCACACTCCTTTGGCTGCCCAAGAACTGGCCAAAGAACATTTCCAGTGTGATAGGAGGTGGTGGTGGAGGTGGCAGGTCCTCCCTGGATGCCTCTCCATCATTCCGGTTCTAGCGACGAGTGTTAGCCGACATCTGTATATCCCATTGACAACCAATAATTAGGTGATGTTATATTGAATAATGAATAAATACCGTGATGTAGAAAATATAACATTAAGCACACAACCAGATATAATTACTCATTTTTCCATACAACATCACAGAATCAATTACTCGTCATAAGCATACAAATAACATTCCATATCATTTGCCAGAACAATGTCTGGACTTAAATCCAAATTCGGCTTACACGACAACGAAGATCCAAATTAAGCAGAGTCTTAAACAACATGATACAATAGCTCCTAGAGCGAAAGGTCAAACTCCTAATCTAGCGCTCAGTCGTCGTCGGAGTAGGAGTGCTCTCCGTCGGTGTCAAGGTAGGGCTCGTCGGTGAAGGCCTCGTTCAGAGCCATGTCCTCCTCTAGTGGCTCGGGACTAAGGATCACGCCGTCATGAGGCTCGGGATCCTCGGGTACAGGTGCTGCGGCTGCTTCCTGCTGGTGGTGAAGAGCGTGGAAAGCCTCGTGCAGGTTGTTGATGTACTCCTGCTGCTTGTTGACGTGCCCCTCTAACTCTGCAACTCTCTCCTGCAAGCCTTCAGACTCGGTCCAAGCTTCATTCCTTGCGTTGGTGGCCTCGAGGAGTAGCTGCTCACCATCCACGCGAGCAGCGATCTCCTCCTCAACCTTAGTTTGAGCCTGGTCACGCTCTAGAGTCATCTGAGCCAACTCCGCCTGAAGGTGCGCTACAGCTGTCTCGAACTCCTACTGCAACTGACGCTTGCCCTCAAGGGTGGCATCATGGATCTCTATCACATCCTCGAGACTGCGCTCCAAGCTCTCAAAGTGCCCAAGAAAGCTCCAGTAGCACTCATGCCTAGAGTCTCGCAGTAGAAAAGCTCCTCCTCATCTCCTGCCAGTGTTGTCCCTCAGCCTGTGTCCAATCTACTAGAAAAGCATGTCCACAGGGGAACACTCCTAGCCAAGCTGCGGCAAGGTCCCGAGAAAGCGGACGATGATGTCATTTAGCACTTGGTAGGCTGCACTGTTGGCACCATCCTTAGCAGAAGCTCCCTTGGTGATGATTGTCTAGCCAGACCAATCGAGCCTTCCCTGACCTGAACATGGACCAGGGAGTCCTGACCATACTGCTGTTTCTGCCAAGAGTACTTGGGCTCCCTGCCCTCGAGATACCCAAGGGCGTGCAAAACCCGCCAAAGGATAGTTGGCAGCCCAAAGTACGTCAAGAACTTTCCTTGGTATTCGTGTTGCCAACTGGCGACGAGGAACTTCTCCTCCTGTTGCCTTCCTGGCGGTCAGATGGGTATGAGGTATCTGTAGAAAAAAGGGGTTTCGAACTCTCGTGAGACGGATATTAAGTTGATTATTTTTATCAAAAGGGGACAATTTACAATTTAAGGGGAGGTATGAGACATGGCATAAGAATATAAACATGATGCATGATCGTAATTACGTTCTCACTCAACTAGAATGACTCGTAAGTCCTAGCGTTCTAGTCGGTGGCAAGACGATCTCTCATTACGCAGTTATTCGTTCTACATAGATATGGAGTTAGTGTACCTGCAGAAAATTCATTTCAGCCCAAAAGAACAAAACCCAATGCAGAAAAATCACCGGCACATCCTGATACACACTAAGTACATATCAGTTAGTTACCAAAACCTTATGCACCAATCTCGAAAAACCCACCTAGCATTTCATACTTCTCAGATATGTTTGCGTACCGCTTACACATCCTTAAGTAACCATATCACTTCGCTAGACCAACGGTTGGAAGGTCATGCTCTCACAACTCACAAATGATTTTCAATGCAATTTTTGAAACTTGTATCATGCTTCCAAAGAATGATACCTCGGCACCTTTTAAAGATCTAGCATGAACAACTCCCTGAACCTAGTTAGCATTCCTAAGCCACCTGATTTCCTAGTTATAGGGCTAAGGACTAGTCTCTGGCACCCTAAGTTTTATAGGGCTAAGGACTAGTCTCTGGCACCCTAAGTTTTCAAACTTTGTTTATAAAAATAGTTTTGAAATACCGTTTTGTTTAAAAGTTGCTCAAATGAATGAGGATACCTAAACTCTGCTCCGATACCAACTGTGGCAGAACCATCCAAATTATAAGAGATCAAGTACTAAAGTAGCCGAATTAATAGCCACTTAGTAGTCCGGAAATCTCGAAGGATTTCTAACAATCGTATATCTTACCAAGATCGCGCAAACTCAGGTATGCACATTCGTAAGAACAAGAACTTAAACCGAAATAAACTGAAGGTACGAAATTGAAAGAGTTATTACAACACTTAGCTCAAAGAGTAAATAAGTACCACACCATAACACACGTGGCTGAATAAAATGTTGTTTTGAAAACCAAACCCAAAGTTTTACTCCACACTAATATCATTAATAGATAGGGATGCCAACGAGATCATATCCAACAATAGCAAAAGATGAGCTCTTAGACTTTTTATGGGGTTGGCTAAGCTTTACTTTTGTGGAAATGCGAGCAAGATGAAATAACTTAAAGATTAGAGAATAGCCATCTTCCATCCTATTATTTATCACTAGGTTTTGCACCTGTACTAGAGCACTCACTTGATCTAATCAAACAATTAAGATAATACCATATCTAGTTCCTTTATCAATATTTTAGTAGAACCATTATGATGTCACATGGAGTTGTACCGTGGTGAAGCTCATCATAATCCCCCACTATCTGTTGGGAGGCGGCAACTCGAATCGATATACAACCAGCTGGCAAGATTACCTTTAACACAGGCCCACACTTACCCCGTCGGGTCCATCCATTGGGTTACCGCTCAACAAAGTCCAGGTAGTAACATCGCGAGCTCGGTGTAGTCCACCCAATTGGAGAAATTAGTTGGCCACCACGGAGCAGGTCATATCTCCAAACTAGAGGGTGCAAAAAGTAGGCTGAGAGTCGGCCCGGACAGTGTTTACTCGTCTTTGGGATCGAAGATCACAATGGCCCCTATGTGAAAGGGCGCATTCAAATATGTAATAGGGCAACCATCGTATACAAACCTATATGATCCAACGGACGGACTGCCCCCAAGTCTATACCACTTGCTGCCCTTGCCTTCCAATTGACCGCATTTTATTTTTACCATTGGTTCTTTCACACGATAGCAAATATAGCCAACTGTGATTAGTACTACCCCATGGGATAATACAAACATAACTATACATGCAACCATTTATTCTAAGAAGGCTAAGCGGTTGCTTTTACTTTTATTTAGAAGGTTAACAAGGTAGGTAAATCAATGATCAAGGAGGGTAATACATCAATTGGGATTCAATCAACTCTTGTCACCTAATGCATCATAGTACAAAATACTGAAGTAGATTAATTATAAAATCTGGGAGGCTTAAAGATGCTCCAGGGCTTGCCTTGAGTAAAGGTAGAGGGCTGATGGTCAGGGCTCTTAGGGAGGTTAGTGTCGAGCTCGTGGTACTCCTCGTTCAACTCCTGCACCTCCTGGACTCCTTCCTCTGGAAGTGGCACCTGGGGTTCCTCTACTGATCCTGAATGTTTGCAATGCATATAAGTAAACTTATGGGTGCAAGGATGTTGCTTTGAATCAGAACTAAACACTCAAAGGTTGCATTTAGAATCAACTTAACTATTCACTTTAGCTCCATTTTTTCACAGAAAGCCTATTAAAGATCAGTCAGAAAAATCTACAAAAATTACAGAGGACAGAGGAGGCCTACTGGATACTACTGCAGAAATTTCACACATAGAAAACCTACAAACAGCAGACATAAAAAGGCGAATTTAATTGCAGAAAAAGGCCTTTGAACTAGACCTACTGGCTAACAGAGTGAAACATGCTATATATTATTTTTACAAGGTTCTTTACTCAGTAAGATATTTATCAAGAAAATTCCATGATCAACACTACCAGATTATTTTCTATTTGATTTTCCAAGGGAAACCTAGAAAAGAATACTTGAACTACAAGTATATTTTCTTCCATACAACATACCACATATTATATTTTTCTTAGACAGAGCATGACATACAGAGACTACACAAAAACTTTCATGATTTATCTATGCATAAAATTACCACCGGAATTTATCTAAGAAAATAGCAGAAACACCTTTTAATAGATATTAATTAATTTCTACAGAGAAACATGGCATCTCATATTTTTCCTAGCTTCTGCATAGGATGACAGAGCTAGCATAATACCTTCACATTTTTGTTTGGTCATTTGATACAGGAACACACTTAAATTTTAATAAATGCAGAAAAAAACTATTTAAACATTAGTACTAAAGACATTCTCCAAAAATTACTTTTATAATTTTCACAGAAAGATATTCATGTATAGCGACTAACAAGATTTATTTCATCATTTAAGGATTAACAGAACCCTAGATACAATATAAACAAGCGTTCAAGTAATTACTGAAATTGAATAAAAGAGAAATGCATTTCTGAAACTGGCCCACGGTCCACAGTGTATGGGCTCGGCCCAGTGTGCGTGGGCGGCTGACGAGTGGGGTCTAGCAATCAACCCAGGTCCACTTGCCTATGGGCAGAGAGCAGAGCACGATGCTGAACGATGCGTTCGCCAGCGGCGGTGCGGTGCTTGGCGTGCTCGTGGTGATGACGCGAAGCGACTAGGGTGCTCAGTTGAACCAGCACGACCGTGTAAGTGGTCGGCGATGTGAGGTGGTGGTGTAGTGTGGTGGCGTGACGCGGTGGGGTCGCTACTGGTGGCGTTCTGCTCGACGAGCGGGTCTGTGAGCACCGCGGTGATGTGGTGAGTGCGTTGTGGGGGTCGGTTGGACCGGAGGAGCTCTGACGAGTTCCGGCCACCTGCGAGCTCCGCGGCGGCGGCAATGGCGCACGGTGCTTGGTGATTTGGTGTTCCAGTGCGAATGAGTGCGCGAGGAAGGGCGTTCTCACCTCTACCACCTCTGGTGGTGTTACCCTAGAGATGGAGGCAACAGAGGTGAACGCGGCATGGCTTTTGTGGTGGCAACTGTGAGCCAAGGAACGGCGGAGGCGTTCCAGCGTGGGTGGAGCACGGCGGGCGTAGCTGGGGTGAGCAGGGCGTGTGCAAAGCAAAGGCGATGCGGTGTGCGAGGTTGATCGAGCAGAAGATCTAGGATGGAGCGAGGCGATGAAGGCCCCGTTTACAGGCTCTCGGTGCTTGGCGTGGCGAAGGCAAAGCAGAGTGGCGAGAGAGCAAGTGAGCGTTGGTGCAGGCGAGTGCGAGAGGGAGAGAGGGTGTAGGCGCTCCCTCTGGCGTAGTCGTGGCCAATCGGCGCGGCCAGTGGGGGCCTCGATGCGATGGCTACAGCGCGGCAGCGAGGCAGAGTAGGCTGCGGGGCATGGTGAGCGGGCGAACGTGATTGCGTTCGGCATTCTTGGTCCTGGCACCGTTTAGCATGGATTCGTGCTCGAGTGCAAACGTGACCGGTCGGGGACTCGGTCGGGGTGCTAGTGTGCACGCGTGCATGTGGGTGCGGCGAAAGGCCGAGCGGGCCGAAAGGGTGGACGCGACCCACTTCAGGTCTCTTTCCCTTTTTTCATTTTTCTTTCATTTGTTTCAAACTGAATTTGATTCAAAGTATTTTAAAAACTCAAAACAAGGAGTTGAAATTTAAACCAAAGTTGTTCAGAATATTATTCTCTACATTATTCATGTAGATCAGATTTCCTGAAAACTCTTTTTTAAAAGGTTGTAGTTTTAGAGATAATTAAACCATTTAGAGGGGAAAAGAATTACTTAAACTTTTTAATATTTAAAGCAAGCTTAATTAGACAATAAGGTTAACAAGAAAAGCATTTCACTTAACTTTAGAAGTAACGAACTTAACTAAACAAGATCACTAAGGCTAGGGCATGAAACTCCTATTAAATTCTAATTCCAATATAAAGCCATACTCATGAGATGCCATATGCAAAATAGGAATGCAAGGAAATGCTTATGCTTAGTGGCTAATGATGATCCTAATGCAAGCTTGACACAGGGTGTCACCGGGGTGATCCTGAGCCGACTCCACCAGCTGCCCCATTGACCCTGCGACGTCCACTTCGGCTCACGGCCCAACCCGTCTACTTCTTCTACATGGGGGGCCGTTCGAGCAGCTTCCTCAGTCGGTGCCCGTTGCACCTGAGGGGGCTCCAACTGCTATCGAGGGGGAGGCAGCTTCTTCCAGGCAGGCTTCCCGCTACATCCAACAGCAGCACCTACCGGAGAACATCATAGGCGACATTGACCGTCGAGTCACGCGGTGTAGGTCCTATCTCTCTCACTTTGATCATTCGGCTTTTGTCGCTTCTTTTGAGCCCTGAGATGTTAGACACGCATTGATGGATCTGGATTGGGTTAATGCCATGCATGAGGAGTTGGAAAACTTTAAGCGAAACCACGTTTGGGTCTTAGTGCCACCACCACCATGATGCCACCCTATAGGTACCAATTGGGATTTTAAAAACAAACAAAGTGAGAATGGGGTGGTAGTGCGCAACAAGGATAGGTTGGTAGCGCAAGGCTTTTGTCAAATGGACGGAATAGATTATGAGGAAACCTTTGCTCCCATAGCGTTTTTAGAAACCATTAGAATCATTTTAGCTTTTGCGGCTTCTAAGGGTTTTAAACTTTTTCAAATGGACGTTAAAAGTGCTTTCTTAAATGGCTACATAGAGGAGGAAGTGTATGTTAGACAACCTCTCGGTTTTGAAAATCCCAAGTTTCCAAACCATGTTTTCAAACTCCATAAAGCTTTGTACGGTTTGAAACATGCACCTAGAGCATGGTACGATAGATTGAAAACTTTTTTGCTTGCTAAGGGTTTTAAAATGGGATTGGTAGATAAGACATTTTTCTCCTCAGTCAAGGCTGTTGACGGTAAAAATGAGCCATTTTGTTACCATCTATGAACACATGGAGGATAAGAACCCATGTAGTTCAGTTTTGTGATGAGTGATTGCCCAACACTTGAGCGTTTCAGTTTGAGTGGCTTACCCTAACCTCTTTGCGAAAGCAAATGTGTACTTGTCTATCGGCTTGTGGTGTGCAGGTGCTATGTCTAGTGACAGTGGTCTCTCTGTGTGACTTGCGGACAGTCCGCAAGTAGTCCGCGGACAGTCCAGGACATAGCCTGTAGCCAAACAGAACTTGTCTAGATTCGTTTGGTTTTTGGGATTTTGTCGGCGGATAGTCCGGCGCAAACCGCGGACAGTCCGGGCCTTCCCTGTTACCGGGCGCGGACAGTCCAGCGCCTAGTCGAGGACAGCCCGGGAACCCAGTAGGGGCTTCTCAAGAAACTTGTGTTTTCTTTCCACTGGCCAGTGGACAGTCCGGGAATTTTGGTGGACAGTCCGGCGTGTGTTTTCACCTGTACAGTGGACAGTCCGAGCCTAGGGTCCGGACAGTCCGGGAAACCCCAGGAAGCTTGCTTTCCTCTCGTTCTTCCATGGCTTGTTCGTTGAGGTTTTCCGACCGCTCCGCTGCACCTTTAGGACCACTCCTAAGGTGTCCACCTACTCGTTAGGTCGTAGCGAGTCAAAGTTTTTGAAGTTGAATTTTGGGACAAGGGTCAAGCAATAGGAGTTTCTGAAAGGAATTTTTATTTGGCTCCCATTCACCCCCCCCTCTAGTCACCGTTCTCGCTCCTTCAATTGGTATCAGAGCTGGTTAAGGATCAATCCACCTTACACGGTTCTTGATCCGCGAAGGCGACATGGAGCAAGGTGTTGGCAAACCTCCGTTTTTCGATGGAACGAATTTCGCCTATTAGAAGGTGCGCATGTGCGCTTACCTTCAAGTGCTTGATTTGAAAATTTGGGAGATTTGTGAGAATTCGGACTATGTGGTTCTTGGTGCTTGGATCAATGAGCTTCAAATCACGCAATATGCGTTGAACGCAAGAGCTCGTAGCATCCTCTTGTCGAATCTGTCTCTTCCTGAGTTTGAGCGGGTTTCAAGTCTCACTACGGCACGAGAGATCTGACAAACACTTGTGCGATATCATGAGGACATCCCTCAGATCAAGTCCAGACGCTTCGACACGTACCATAGGGAGTACAAGAACTTCGTTCAATTGGCCGGTGAATCTGTTGACAGGATGTTCACTCGCTTCCAATTTATCATCAACAAGATGTGCGCTAATCGAGCCAACTTGCCTTATAATGATCATGAGATGGCTATCAAACTTTTGCATGCTCTTGATCGGAAGGTGTGGGAGATGAAGGTGGCTGCCATTCAGGAGTCACCAGGCTATGATGCCCTGACCGTGGATGAACTGTTCAGCAAGCTTAAGTCCTCGGAAATTGACTACCCGACCCGGGCCAAGCTTGAAAACCTGTCGAAACCATCTATGGCATTGGTTTCTGGCACTGGCAGTACGTCTTCTTCCTCCTCTGAGCCTTCACACTCTTTGTTCGCTTTGTCTTTGATGTCTATGGCCGAGGAGCAAGTGGAGGCTCTTGAAGATGACAAGCTGATGACGACCCGTAGGGTTCGCAGTCCGATCTTTCGATGAGAGTTGGGGGATAACTCGATTGGTGGATGGAGATGACGTTCATGGCTCGACTACAACCGTCCAAGGACGCTGCGCCTTAGCAACCGATACACCACCTCCGATGGCTGCCGTGATCTTGCGGCGCGACAACCAGCCACTAGGGCTCCCGTCCTGCAAGCAATCGAAGAACCAGCAAGAACAAGATGAACAAGCACTCAATTGCAAGATGAATATGAAGGTTTCAATTTGAGAACACAATATGGTGAGGTTCTGATGACAATTAGACGGACGGTTGATCCAACACGCGCGCTGAAAGGCGGTAGCAATAGCTAACTCGACGAAACAAAACCTAAACTGTTTGTGGCGGCTCGAACGACTTATAAGGAGTTGGGGGAACGACCACAAGGGTGTTGGGGTCGTTCTCCAACCCTAGGACGCGTCCCTAATGGACCCAACTTGATACATGGGCCACAGGCCCAAAATAAGGTGACGCGGCACCGGTGGACAGAAAAGGTCTCAGTACAAAAACGATGACTCTGGACGCATCTGATAAGGTATAGCCATGCTTCTGGATCCGTTGGAAAGTAGACTTGATAAGCTTTCCAAAAAGTGCGAGAATGTCCCAATCGGAGTCCGTATGAAGTCGTGGCATCCATCACAAGTTGGTGCTGTCCTGCAGTCCAAATCCAGCTAGCGCCCATCCCGTGTCCCATTGATCCTCTCCATTGTTCCTGAGCAAAACAAGAGTGCACGTGTCTCCATTGTCTAAATATAATGGACAAGAGTTTGAGAATAAACTTACTTGATGATTGAGTTCACGGGCACGAGCACGAGTAATAGGACCAAGTGGTGCTGGAGATGGTGTTGGTGTGGTGGTGATGTCCTCATCATCCTCCTCTCCCAAATATGGCTTCAAATCTGCAATGTTAAATGTGGGACTAATCCCAAAAGATACAGGAAGATCAAGCTTATATGCATTCTCATTAATACGTTTTAGCACTTTAAATGGTCCATTAGCTCTAGGCAGCAATTTAGATTTTCTCAATTCAGGAAACCTATCCTTTCTCAAATGCAACCAAACCAAATCACCAGGTTCAAAATCAATTGCTTTCTACCTTTATCACCAGCAATCTTATACTTAGCATTCATGCGCTCTATGTTTTCTTTAGTTGTTTCATGCAATTTTAACATCAACTTAGCACGTTGCTTAGCATCAAAATTCAATTGTTCAGAAGTTGGTAGAGGCATTAAATCAATAGGAGCACGTGGTAACAAGCCATAAACAACCTCAAATGGGCACATCTTGGTAGTAGAATGCAATGAACGATTATAAGCAAACTCAATATGAGGCAAACAATCTTCCCACATCTTAATATTCTTCTTTAAAACAGCCCTTAACATAGTAGACAAAGTTCTATTCACAACTTCAGTTTGACCATCAGTTTGGGGATGACATATGGTAGAAAATAAAAGCTTAATCCCCAATTTACCCCATAAAGTTCTCCAAAAATGGCTAAGAAATTTAGCATCTCGATCAGAAACAATTGTATTTGGCACACCATGCAAACGAACAACTTCTCGAAAGAACAAATCAGCAATATGTGTAGCATCATCAGTTTTATGACAAGGTATAAAGTGTGCCATCTTAGAAAATCTATCCACAACCACAAAAACACTATCACGACCCTTCCTAGTCCTTGGCAATCCCAAAACAAAATCCATAGAAATATCTTCCCAAGGAGCATTAGGAACAGGTACAGGCATATACAAACCGTGTGGATTTAATCGTGACTTCGCCTTTTGACAAGTCGTGCAGCGAGAAACAAATCTCTCCACATCTCTCCTCATCTTTGGCCAAAAGAAATGACCAGCAAGTATGTCCTCTGTCTTCTTTGCTCCAAAATGTCCCATCAAGCCACCTCCATGCGCTTCCTGAAGCAACAACAAACGAACGGAGCTAGCTGGAATGCATAGCTTGTTAGCTCTAAACACAAAGCCATCATTTAGAACAAATTTATTCCATGCTTTTCCATCCTTACATTGCAGCAACACGTCTTTAAAATCATTATCATGTATATATTGTTGTTTAATTGTTTCCAAACCAAAGATCTTATAGTCAAGTTGTGTTAATAAAGTATATCTCCTAGACAAAGCATCAGCAATGACATTCTCTTTCCCTTTCTTGTGCTTAATGATATAAGGAAAAGATTCAATAAAGTCAACCCACTTAGCATGTCTACGGTTCAGTTTTACTTGACTACGAATATGCTTTAAGGATTCATGATCAGAATGAATAACAAATTCTTTGGGCCACAAATAATGCTGCCATGTTTCTAATGTTCGCACGAGAGCATACAATTCCTTATCATAAGTAGAATAATTCAGAAGAGGCCCACTTAGTTTCTCACTAAAATATGCAATGGGTTTACCTTCTTGTAACAAAACACCACCCAATCCAATTCCACTAGCATCACATTCAAGTTCAAAAGTCTTATTAAAATCAGGAAGTTGGAGAAGAGGCGCATTTGTCAACTTATCTTTCAACATGTTGAAGGCATTCTCTTGTGGGGTTCCCCAAGAAAACACGACTCCCTTCTTCGTAAGCTCATTCAATGGTGCAGCAATGGTGCTGAAATCCTGCACAAAGCGACGATAGAACCCAGCAAGTCCTAGAAAACTCCGCACTTGGGTGATAGTATTTGGTACTGGCCAACCCTGTATAGCGTCCACCTTGGCTTTATCAACCTCAATATCCTGTGGAGTAACAACATAGCCAAGAAAAGAAACACGATCTGTGCAAAAGGTGCACTTATCAAGGTTACCAAATAAACGTGCCTCCCGTAGAGCTTTAAAAACAACACATAAATGATCAATATGTTCTTCCATAGATTTGCTGTAAATTAATATATCATCAAAATAAACAACAACAAATCTTCCAATGAAAGCACGCAAAACCTCATTCATCAATCTCATGAAGGTACTAGGTGCATTAGTTAACCCAAAAGGCATGACTAACCACTCATACAAACCGAACTTAGTTTTGAAAGCAGTTTTCCATTCATCTCCCAATTTCATGCGAATCTGATGATACCCGCTACGCAAATCCACTTTGGAAAACACAACAGCACCACTCAATTCATCTAGCATGTCATCTAATCGTGGAATTGGATGACGATATCGAATAGTAATATTATTAATAGCCCGACAATCCACACACATACGCCACGATCCATCTTTCTTAGGCACTAAAATAACCGGAACAGCTCAAGGACTTAGAGACTCACGTATGTAACCTTTGCCGAGAAGTTCTTGCACTTGACGCTGAATCTCCTTTGTTTCTTCTGGATTGGTCCTATATGGTGCACGGTTGGGCAATGAGGCACCAGGAATCAGGTCAATTTGGTGCTCAATGCCTCGAAGTGGTGGCAGGCCCGATGGTATTTCACTTGGGAACACATCCGAATACTCCTGCAAAATGTTAGCGATAGCAGGAGGCAAAGAACGCTGCATATCTTGAAGGGAAATCAATACCTCTTTGCATACTACAGCATAAGCAACAGTAGTGGAAGCATTCAACTCATTAATATCAGATTTAGTTGCAAGCAAACAATTTCCTGTCAATTTTATCTCCTCTTTCATATCAGCAACAGATTGGTCATTTTTATTGCTCTCACTTTTAGCTTTTGAGGCTTTAGCTACATCATCTTGCATAATAGCTTCAGGGGACATAGGATGCAACACAATTTTTCTATCATGGTATAGAAAAGAATATTGATTTGTTCTACCATAATGCATAGAATCTCTATCAAATTGCCATGGTCGGCCTAGCAGCACATTACAAGCTTGCATAGGCACAACATCACATTCAACCACATCTTTATAGGATCCAATGGAAAAATTGATTCGCACAAGTCTAGTTACCTTTGCCTTACCGCTGTTATTTAACCATTGAATGTAATATGGATGTGGGTGTGGTTTGGTGGTAAGCGCAAGCTTCTCCACCATGTCATCGCCGGCCAAGTTGTTGCAGCTACCTCCATCGATTATCATGCGACATGAACGCTCCTTGATGACACACTTTGTTTGGAACAACGTGTGTCGCTGATTTTGCTCTGCCTTCTCCATTTGTGCACTAAGCACACGCTGTACAATGAGGCTCTCATAGCGGTCGGCTTCACCTACATTAATATGTTCTTCTATACATTCTTCACTACCTGCATGGTCAGCGACAAGCAATGCAAGTGTATCTTCATCAAAATCACTAGCGGACGAACACTCACCATTATCTTTGACGACCATAACGCGCTTGCTGGAACACTCACGCATCACATGTCCATATCCCTGGCACCGGTGACACTAAATGTCTCTCGTTCTACCTGTCGATGCTACGGACGAAGCACTTGCACTAGGCTTCTGGGCTGTCTTGACTACTGAATTTGTGGGAGTAGCACTAGGCTTGTCACTTGAGGATGGGATAGTAGCACGTGTGCGGGACTGCCATGAATTTGTCTTCCCTGCAGAAAAGTTATTCCGAACACTAGCACGTCGCCCCTGCACTTCCCTTTCAGCTTTACAAGCAAGATGAAACAAACGGGTTACATTAGTGTACTCTTTATATGAAAGGATGTCCTGAATTTCACGATTTAACCCACCCAAAAATCTTGCCATAGCAGGTTCCTCATCCTCCTCTAAATTACAACGCAACATACCCATTTGTAATTCTTGATAATACTCTTCTACACTTTTAGCACCTTGTCTTAGTTGTTGTAGTTTATGTAGCAAATCCCGTGCATAGTAAGAAGGAACAAATCTAGCCCTCATGATTTTTTTAAAGCATCCCAAGTACGTGGTATGTTATTAGGATTTTTCTTATTATACTCTATCCACCATACAGTAGCAAAGTCAGTAAACTCACTAGTAGCAACCCTAACACGTGTATTCTCAGGAAATTCGTGGCATGCAAACTTTTGGTCAACAGCAATTTCCCATGAAATGTATGCATCAGGATCATACTTACCATCAAAAGGAGGTATTTTAAATTTAATCTTACTGAAAGCATCATTGTTATTATGTACCTCACGTCGACGGTGACCCATACCTCTCCGATTGAAGCGTAGGCGATGTCGATCACTAAGGTCATTGTTATCAAGGTCCATATCACCAGAGTAAGCATCCTCGTCATTATCTTCGACTCGCTCCTCATCCTTGTGGGCGTCATTATGTTGATGTTGACCCTTGCCGTTTGTGTGGAAGTCATCAAAACGACGGAGAAGAGCGGCAAGGCTTTTGTCCATACGAGCAACCGATGCTTCGACTCCTGTAAGCTTGGTGGTGGTGGCAAGTTGGGCGGCCTCTAGTTGCCCAATCTTGTCATTGGTCACCTGTAAATCTCCATCGAGTCCTTCTGTATGCAGCTGCACTTGCCTTGTAAAATGTTGAATGATGCCCTTGGTGCGTGGAGATTGCGGCATGTTGTTATTATCCTCTGTTCCTGACATGGTTTAGAAGACAAGAACAACAAGAAAACAGGTGAAGAAATAAAAGCCCTACAACTATTAGGATGTAGCTACAGCAAGGCACTCGCTCTCAACCTATTTCTCAAGCTCTTACCAGTTCTTACCTTGCTCAAACAAGAGGGGTCAACAACCAGCAAGCCTGCAACCTTGGAAGTGAATGTATCGGTACCGTAGCACAACACCTGTCAAGTTGTAGTCGAATATGTGGAGCTGTAGGTGGCCAATGTTATGGACAAGGATAGATACTAGCACCACGTTAGTCACAAAAGCAAGTTGAATAATCGTTCAAAGGTGGTACTGTGCTGGTCCTAGCCTAGACCGTGCTAGAGACGCGAGCCTGGACACAAAGGAACTCACAAACACCACCTATCCAAAGGAGGGAAACACAAAGATCAGCCCCCTTTTTCTGTTTTTTTTTCTTTTCTTTTTTTTTGCCTTTTTTTTGCTTTTTTTTTTGCTTTTTTTTTTTTTTTTTTTCAGGGATCCTCAAAGCTGATTATATGAACAAAGAGATGTCAAAAGAGCAAATCACCACACACACTTTTTCCAAAAGATCTCTCTCTCTCTCTCTCTCTAAAGTAAGCTTCGCTGTAATATGGTATGAAAGGTATGAAACTTGTAATCCCGACTTGTAGTGCGCGAACTGAATTATGGAAAACAACTCGGACGGAGGCAATTTATAGCAGCGAATACCAGGGTAGTACTCGGACTTGATTCCCGAAATCAACTCCGTCTCGAACTTGACAGCAGCGAATACCAGGGTAGTACTCGGACTCGATTCCAGAAAACAACTCAAACTCGAACTGGACAGCCACGAATACCAGGGTAGTACTCAGACTCGAACTTGACAGTAATGAAATCTACTTAGACTCGGACTAGAACGTGACAAGAACTCAAAACTCTAAAGGACTATAACTAAAACCAGCAACTCGACACAACCGATGCAACCGACGACTCAACAAGCCCTGACTAAGTAGTACTAGCAAAAGGCTCAACGGGTTTATGGGATTACGGAAAACTAATCTACTACTTTTTTTTTTGGCTTTTCTGGACTATGGGAAAAAAAATTTTGTGAAGAATTGGAAGTCTCTCACCGATAAACCTTGCTCTGATTACCAACTGATGACGACCCGTAGGGTTCGCAGTCCGATCTTTCGATGAGAGTTGGGGGATAACTCGATTGGTGGATGGAGATGACGTTCACGGCTCGACTACAACCGTCCAAGGACGCTGCGCCTTAGCAACCGATACACCACCTCCGATGGCTGCCGTGATCTTGCGGCGCGACAACCAGCCACTAGGGCTCCCGTCCTGCAAGCAATCGAAGAACCAGCAAGAACAAGATGAACAAGCACTCAATTGCAAGATGAATATGAAGGTTTCAATTTGAGAACACAATATGGTGAGGTTCTGATGACAATTAGACGGACGGTTGATCCAACACGCGCGCTGAAAGGCGGTAGCAATAGCTAACTCGACGAAACAAAACCTAAACTGTTTGTGGCGGCTCGAACGACTTATAAGGAGTTGGGGGAACGACCACAAGGGTGTTGGGGTCGTTCTCCAACCCTAGGACGCGTCCCTAATGGACCCAACTTGATACATGGGCCACAGGCCCAAAATAAGGTGACGCGGCACCGGTGGACAGAAAAGGTCTCAGTACAAAAACGATGACTCTGGACGCATCTGATAAGGTATAGCCATGCTTCTGGATCCGTTGGAAAGTAGACTTGATAAGCTTTCCAAAAAGTGCGAGAATGTCCCAATCGGAGTCCGTATGAAGTCGTGGCATCCATCACAAGTTGGTGCTGTCCTGCAGTCCAAATCCAGCTAGCGCCCATCCCGTGTCCCATTGATCCTCTCCATTGTTCCTGAGCAAAACAAGAGTGCACGTGTCTCCATTGTCTAAATATAATGGACAAGAGTTTGAGAATAAACTTACTTGATGATTGAGTTCACGGGCACGAGCACGAGTAATAGGACCAAGTGGTGCTGGAGATGGTGTTGGTGTGGTGGTGATGTCCTCATCATCTGGCTTTGGTCATCACTAGGTTCTCACGGTTTCACAACAACCGTTTGAACCGACGACTTGGTGGCTCGGCCAAGGGGTGCTACTGTTGCGGTGATGAGGATCACTTCATCGCAAACTGCCCCAAGAAAGTTGTGGGTGACTTCACCAAGCGCAAGGACAAGAGCGAGCACGACTTCAAGGAAAAGCACAAAGCCAAGGGCGGCTACAACCGAAGGTCCTCCAAGAAGGTGATCGACAAGGTGAAGGCCTAGCACCGAGCCTTCCTTGCCTCCCTCAGCAACATCGATGCCTCCTCCAATGGAGGTGCTTCCTCAAGCGATGACGAGTCGAAGGGAAAGGTTGAGGACAAGTTCAACGGCCTATGCTTCTACGCCGACGCCAAGCACGGTGGCTTTTGCACCATGGCGATTGAAGACGGCAAGGTCGGCAAACGCAAGGATGACTTCGACTATGACTCCGACACACCTGAGGTATCACCCACCATCGAATCCCTCTCTCTCGAGCTTGAGTCCCTGAACGACACCTTGATGAGTCAGGATGCTTTGCTCAAGCGTGCCGCGTGCGAGAGGAACGATTTCAAGGCTAAGTATCTTAGCGCGCTGCATGAGCTAGAGTTTGCTAAGGCGTCGGTGGTGGTTACCGAGGAGGTAGAGTGTGATGCTTGCGCCATTCACATGTCTGATCTTGTCACTCTCCAGGACAAGTATGGCACTCTACTTGAGGAGGTCAGTGAGCTGAACGCTAGGCCTAGCTTACTTGGTGCGTGCAAGTATTGATTAGGCTTGCGTTCTAAGCTGGCACTGAAGGATGCTAGGATTGCTGTGTTAGAGAAGGCTAGCTTAGATAGCACTAGAGAGTCGGATCGTTTTGAGGCTTTGGAGCTTGAGATCGCGTCATGCAGACACGACAAGATGCGTACCGAGGAGGAAAACACATACCTTCGGTCCATCTTGAGCTGGGTGTCTTGCTGAGAGCCACAGTTGGGGATGATGCTTAGCCAATGCAAAAGGGCTAGCAGCATGGGAGTAGGCTTTGCTATAGGTGGGAAGGACGATAGCATGTTCGGTAAGATCGGTGAGTGCAGTGGTTTGAGCAAGAAGGAGAAACCCACCACAACATCCAAGCTTACCAAGATCACTCCACCTAAGCCTACCAACCCCTCCAAGTTTCCTATGAGAGATGGTGTGTTTGAAGCGCCACCCAAAACCACTCCACAGAAGCAAGTGTGGATTGCCAAACCGAACCATCTTTGCAACCCACTTGACACACTGCCAGACATCTCTAGTGATCCCCTTCCTAAGAAAGCTAGAGCTACCCAACCCAACAAGAGAGTGCCTACCAAGAGTGTGGTGAGGTACCATTGTGAGTATTGTAAGCGGGATGGGCACTTGGCTGAGTTTTGCTTTAGGAGGAAGAGAGATGATCGGAGGCAGGTTGAGTTGAACAACCGGGACATGTACCACCCACGAGTTGGGGTGCATGAACCCGAAGTTCAGAGGCACACTACTAGGACTAGAGGTACAATGCCTCAAGGTGCTAGGCCTCAGGAGGCGAGACCATGTGGTGGTCGTGCCCGGCGGGGTACCGGTCGTGACCCATACGACTACGTGCCTCGTGGCAGTGGCTTCACTCCTCCCTTCGCTAGCGGACCATGTTTTCCCTATCATGGTGATTGCTATTCCCCCATGGGACAGGCGATGCTTGGTTTTTCTCCTAACCCATTCTTTGGGCAAGTGGGACAACACTGGTATCCTTCATGGTTTACTAACCCTAGTGTTGGACCGTTTGTTCACCCTATGTCTTTTTATTGATGTAGGAAGGAGGACTAGAGGAGACTTGGCTTGTGGATTCCTGATGTTCACGCCATATGACCGGAAGTGCCAAGTGGTTCTCCAGCCTCGACCCCGTGCGCCACACTGAGTACATTACATTCGGGGACAAGAGTAATGGTAAGGTTGTCTCCCGGGGGTCCATACGAGTCAATTCGTATTTTGTCCTCAAGGATATTGCTTTGGTTGAGAATTTGCATTTTAACCTTCTATCAGTTTCACAACTTCTTAAAGATGGTTTTGAGGTGAGCTTTAAGTCAAACTTGTCTTGGATTTTGGACTCTCGTGGTGATCTTGTTTTCCGAATTTTACCCTTCGGGAAGGTTTTTCGTGCGGATTTTTCTATCTCTTCCAGACCTTCTCATTGTCTTCTTGCCGGTTCTTCCTCCGAGCTTTGGAAGTGTCATAGGAGATTGGGACATCTTAGCTTCGACTTGCTTGCAAGGCTTAGCTCTATGACCTTATCCAAGGATTGCCAAAGCTGAAGTTCGAGAAGGATTTGGTTTTCTATCCTTGCAGGCATGGCAAGATGGTTGCCGCTTCCCATCCTCATGTGATTGAGATCATGACCACTCGACCCGGCAAGGTCTTACACATGGACACAGTTGTGTCGGAAGGAGGGAAGTGGTATGTTGTTGTAGTCGTTGATGACTACTCGAGATACTCTTGGGTGTTCTTTTTGGAGAGTAAGGATGAGGCTTTTCCACTTGTTCGAGATCTGATTTTGAGATTGCAAAATGAGCTACCTAAGAATGCCATGAGAGCTATCCGCAGTGACAATGGCATAGAATTCAAGAATGCTCACTTTGCAACTCTTTGCTCTTCTTTGGGTCTCAATCACCAATTTTCCTCACCTCACACTCCCCAACAGAACGGTGTTGTTCAGCGCAAGAATCGGACCCTTGTTGAGATGGCCAGGACGATGCTCGATGAGCATAGGACTCCTAGACGGTATTGGGCCGAAGCACTCAGTTCTGCTTGTTATGTCTCCAATCGCATTTTCCTTCGAGCTTTCAAGAAGAAGACTTCTTATGAGTTGCGATTTGGGAGACCACCCAAGGTTAGTCACCTACGGGTGTTTGGGTGCCAGTGTTTCATCCTCAAGAAGGGCAGTAATTTGGATAAATTTGAATCACGGTCTTCTGACGGTATCTTTCTGGGTTATTCTACTCACTCTCATGCTTATCATGCACTTAACCTTGAGACTAACCGAGTGATGGAGACTTGTGAGATTACCTTCGAGGAGACTATGCCCTGTGTTTCCACTGCTTTTGAGCTTGCAGGTGATGATGAGGTGAACACTAGCATTTTTGTGGAGTAGGACGACGCTAATTGGGGTGATCCCGAGCCAACTCCACTGGCTGCCCCCGTCGACCCTACGACGTCCACTTCGGCTCACGGTCCCGATCCGACTACATCCTCTACATGGGGGTTGTTCGAGCAGCTTCCTTAGTCGGTGCTCGTTGCACCTGAGGTAGCACCAGCTGCTGTCGAGGGGGATGCCACTTCGTCCAGGCAGGCTCCCCGCCATATCCAGCGGCAGCACCCGCCAAAGAACATCATCGACGACATTGACTATCGAGTCACGTGGTCCAGGTCCTATCTCTCTCACTTTGCTCACTCTGGCTTTGTCGCTTCTTTTGAGCCCCGAGATGTTGGACATGCTTTGATGGATCTGGATTGGGTCAATGCCATGCATGAGAAGTTAGAAAACTTTGAGCGAAACCGCGTTTGGGTCTTAGTTCCAACACCACCTAGTTGCCACCCCATAGGTACCAAATGGGTTTTCAAAAATAAACAAAGTGAGGATGGGGTGGTAGTGCGCAACAAGGCTAGGCTGGTAGCTCAAGGTTTTTGTCAAAAGGAGGGAATAGACTATGAGGAAACCTTTGCTCCTGTAGCTCGTTTAGAAGCCATTAGAATCCTTCTAGCTTTTGCGGCTTCTAAGGGTTTTAAACTTTTTCAAATGGACGTTAAAAGTGCTTTCTTAAACGGCTACATAGAGGAGGAATTTTATGTTAAACAACCTCCCGGTTTCGAAAATCCCAAGTTTCCAAACCATGTTTTTAAACTCCACAAAGCTTTGTATGGTTTGAAACAAGCCCCTAGAGCATGGTATGATAGATTGCGAACCTTCTTGCTTGCTAAGGGTTTTAAAATGGGATCGGTAGATAAGCGTTGTTTCTCCTCCAGCAAGGCAAACACACTCTCCTAGTCCAAATATACGTGGATGATATCATCTTTCGTGGTTCTTCTCATGCTCTTGTTGCCAAGTTTGCAGATATTACGAGCAGGGAATTTTAGATGAGCATGATGGGAGAGTTGACTTTCTTTCTCGGGTTGCAAATCAAGCAAACCTGGGAAGGGACATTCGTGCACCAAGGCAAGTACACGAAGGACATCCTGAAGAAGTTTGACATGGGTGTTGGTATTTCTTATGACTATTGGATAAATCCACAAGCGCACAGATTATACCGCTGTATCACTTCACCAAGGAGTATTCCAAGGTATCGTAATTTATATTATCCCAAGGGAAAGCTGGCTAGAAATGATAATTGGAGAGAGATCCTAGAAAGTATCTCAACTTAGTACTAACTAGTATAGAGGGGTAAATGATAAATGCGATAGGAAGGGGTTGATGAGTGAAGAATCTACAATAAAGGATACTTAGAACGGACCTCAGAGACTAGCTAGGTGGGAGGACAACGAGAAGAGAAAAGGGACTCCTATGTACTTCTCTTTACTTCAATATACTTAGCCAATTAACTAGTTAAACACTATAGTTTGCCTCCTCAATACAAGTATGCTAGGCGAGGGGATAGATCAGTAGGAGGACAAAACTCCTACCGGACCACGCCTTCTTCTTACTGGGGCCTTACCTTTTAAGAACTTGCCTATAAACACGTGGTGGAATACAACGACTAGACAAGGTTGTCACCTTTTGCTAGCTACCACAAACAATCTGTGGAGCAAGCGATAACCAAGGATAAGATAATGTATAAGCACCACTCTTACACACAACTTAATACTTTGACTACGATCAATAATCAAAGCACCCTATGACAGGCAATGATCGCATACAAGAAAGGTCACAAGGATCACAGACTATGGGTATAAAGACTATTAAAGAGCAAAAGCATATAGCAAGACTATATCTAGTATACAAATCATCAAAGTAAATACTAAGTAAAGTAAAGAGAAAGATATATATTAAATAAGATAAAGTCTTACAAAGAAGGAAAGATACAGGACCTATACCAGACTTCCCAGAAGACAACTCCGGAAATCCGGAGCACAACTTGACTCAACTCTAACTCCCACACTAGACTAACTCCTAGAACAATCTAAGGAATACAGCTTGTAGGCTTCTTATTCTTCATCTTTTGAGAGGGGACTATGGCCCTCTATTTATAGTAGGGGGTGGGGTAGGGGCTACTCCAGCGCCACATCAGCGATCCAGGGCCTCCCATCTTCCACCGTTGGATCAAACCGCCTTAGAACCGACCAAGGAGTGGATGGTTGTGATTTCCACCATGTGTGGAGTGGTGTGGCGGTTGGGGGGGAGCCATCTGACCTATAGAGGTGGTCGGCCGACTGCCCTATGGCAGGTGGGCCCCCCCTCTGACCTTCTAGAAGTGGCCCCACTAGTCAGGGACCAAGTGGGGGCCTTGTGGGCCCAAGTAGAGGTGGGTCGACCCCCCCCCTTGGGGGTTCTAGCCCACCTTTGCTGTCCTAATGATGGCCCCGTTTGTCATTGATTCTAATTGCTGGTTCTGAGGTGGTTGTCACGTTTATCTCCTTGGTGTGGGCCCATGAATCCATGTGCTATTCTTGTGAGTCATTGAGAGGAAACACAGAGTGATCCAATGGATGGATTTCACTCTAGAGTGCCTCTCTTGGATCATGGCCGAGAGTGGAGAGCCTGGTGGGCCCACAAGGTGGTCGGCCGACCCCCTATGTGGGTCCCACTGGCTCTCCTTTGCTTCCTTTGTTCATTCATGCACTCAAAAACTCATGGACATGTGGAACTAGTTATTTGATAAAAATTGCTCATGATGTGTTTGTTTATCATTGATCCTTGGGTTGGTGGCAACATTTTAGCTATGTAAAAGATGGTCATAAATTGTGCCAACAAGATCCCCCAAGCTTAACCTTTGCTCGTCCCGAGCAAACAATCAAACTTAGCTTGATGGATCAGGAGTTGCTACTATCCTTCATATTTCAAGAGTACTAAGTCTACAACAATCATACTTCTGTTTTGAATGGAAATGTTAGCAATAAAGACTCACCCATATTACCTTAGTCCTTCATGGGGCTTATCGCTTTATCCTTTGTCTTAAGAGGTTGAGAGATAGAACAACTTGACTTGAGCACTATTTTTCTCATTCTTTCACAAGTTTCATATCAGAGGTTTTGCAAGATTTTGTAAAAGAAAACTTAGTGTTCCTCAAATGGTACTCTCGAGTCGCTCATAAGGTGTTTGATTCCTTACCAAGGCATATATCATAGTTTGCCTTCTTTTATCGTATCTCTAAAGCTTATGTGGAGCTATAGGTAGGGATCAAAGATGTAGCAAACTTACCTTGCATATGTTGTAAAGTCAAATTATGGATCCAAGGAGAGAAATGTCATACTCTTAGATCAAGATGTGCAAGTGTGTGGAAACATGGCAATTGATCAAAACTCCTATATTTGGATGATCTCTCTTTCCTAAAATTATTTTTAGACATAGCTATCTTTTTAATTTTTCTATGAGCTTTGAAGATGCTCATCATTTCATTTTTTTCAAGAGAGCTTTGGGATGCTTAACAAGAATGGGACTATAGAATGCCCTTAAATTTTTCATAATTTTTGCATAGTCTATGTCTCATTTACTAGCAACAAACTAGAGAGTTTTTCTACTAAGAGTATGGAGTATGGACTATGTGGAAATGTAAGGCATGTTTCTGTGTACTTCCAGTGTAGAAGCAGCATGTATATGTGGCGTGTACATGATCTTGATTTTGGGAGCATGATAAATCTCTCAACAAGGGTCACAAAACTTGACCAAACTCAACACAAAGCAAGTAGGTTATGTAGAAAGCTTATATCATGAAGGAGCATGTATGGCTTTGGTAGGAATTTTCACCATTGAGGAACAAAAAAGTGTTTTATCATTTTAATAAATAAAACTCCGATAGTCATTCTTGCTTAGAACAGTATTATAGCAGCTCTTATCTTGTCATATCATTTCTCACGACAACTTAGACTTAGTTACGGCATTTGCAACCCACAAAAGTT
This sequence comes from Microstegium vimineum, assembly GCA_022036555.1. NCBI lineage: Eukaryota > Viridiplantae > Streptophyta > Magnoliopsida > Poales > Poaceae > Microstegium > Microstegium vimineum. The sequence continues at coordinate 24,606,453 of CM039120.1, read as the reverse complement.
TGAGGTTCATGATGGTTTCTTTTAGGCCAAGTAATCCATACTTAAAGAAGTACCAAGTTGTAAACTAAGTTCTAGAGAAACACTTAGCCGAGCAACTATTCATCATTTCTATAGGAGATACTACTTTTCATGGAACATGTGAGAGTGGATTAGAGCAAGTCTTTTTATTTAATTTTATTATTATTATTTTTTTAAATGCAAAGCAAAGTTAAGTAAGGAAGTGCATGAATATAAATGTTGAATTTTAAAAACTTACCTTGGCGGGGGAGGTAACCTCCCCCAAGCTTGTTCTTTGCTTAATAATGCGACGGATGTGGATGTTGTTGCCGCCAAAAGTCCCAACGACGATGTTGTTCTTCATGCATTGCTTGAATGTTCTCGACAGTTTGTTGGACGATGCATTTTGTCTCCTCGTGCTCAACACGCACCTCACCGAAGGTGTTGGTGAGATGATCGAATTCTTGCCGTAGTTCACGATGCTCCCTGTCTGTGTGTGGACGAGACGTGATGCTCTATGCTCCCTGCCACTTGAAGTGTGCATGGGATCGGATGATGCATCATCTTCCTCCTCACCACTAGCTCCTCGGGAAGGACCACCTTGCTCAAAATGAACAAAGTGTCGCCCCTCCTAAGCTCTCATGTCTGATCCTGCGTCTGATCCTGCAAAACCTTTTTGTCCCATTCCTTGATCTAAATCAAGGGTTAGCTTACAAGTCCTATACAACTGAAGTTGCCTATTTGGAAGAGGCACCTCAATTGCATGACCACTGTAAATCATTTTGAGTTCATTATTGACATCTCTTTTTAACATTTGAACATAAGCAAGATATTCTTCTGAGATCATCGCTAAAGGAGCAGATATGTAAGCAAAGGGGTTTGTGCCACTTAGCAAGCTCATGGATTCGACAAGACGAGTAATTAAAGATGTGAATTGAATAGATTCATTACTCTCAATTGAGCTTTGCCAAAATTCCACTAAATATTTCATAGGAGAGATTTGCATTTTATTGATCATGGCATAAAGCAATTTTAATTCCATGTCACTTATCAAGCTAGCATTACTTCCAGGAAACAAAGTCATTTTCATCCAAAGATGTACGAAACGAAGGGTTGGATTGTGAATTTCCTCAGTTTTAGGATTTGAGCAATCTTTTAGAGCAGATATAGAGAACCAAAGTTTTGTCTTGTTAAACCTATGCATGGCAAGGTCTAAATCAATCAAGCATGAATTATCAAAACCAAGAGCAACACTTAGATTATTCCATGATAGACTTTAGTTTTGACTAAACATGCAAAAATTAATTCCAACACTAGAGGTTTGGAGAGAGCATAGGAATTCTATGGTGAGCAATTCAATTCCAAACTCTTCTACTTTCCAAAAGCTAGACCAATCAAGAGTAGAGAAGGTAGTTTTGAACTCGGTGGTCATACCTACATTGGAGAGAAGTCTCGGATCCAATATCCTTGTGTGCTCGAAAGATCGGTCCCAAAGAGAGAGATATCGTTGGTACTCTAGTTGGTCGAACCAGAGTCCACTTTGTCGATCGTAGGTCCTCACTGGGGGCACCATGAATGCCTCCACCTGTGATACCTCCTCTGGCACTTCTTCCTCTTGAGGGTGTTCTTCGGTTTGGAGGTTCTCCCAAGTGTATCGGGCAGAACCTCCCCTTCTTCTTCTTTGGGAACTATCCTCGGAATGGTGGGAGCGTCGGGATGAGCTCCCACTAACAGCTTGCTTTATTTTCTTGTATGCGGATGTCAATGGGTTCTTCATCTTCTAGAGAGGAAGATGGACACAAGGGCAAGACTAGGAAGAGATGTGTATGGAGTGGATTTCTAGTTTGCCTTGTGGGGAGAAGTTTGAGCTAAGAGAAGCTTGATGAAGATAAGAGATCTTCTTGTGGACTAGTGAGAGCAACACTACTTCTCTTGGAAGCTAAGGACTTCTCTTGAATGAAGAGAGGAGAGAGCAAGGCAAGGAGAGGTTTGAACTAGAACTGAGTTCTTGTGGAGGTGTGAGGAAATGAGCTCTCCTTGCTTGGGGTTTTATAGGGGAAGGAATTGGCACCAAGGGGGTGGCATGGAGTGGTCGGCCGGCCACCCTTGGGCATGCCCCTTGGGTGCCATGATCACATGTCTTGGAGATGCCTTACACAAAGCAAAGGAGAGAGGGGATGTGACCAAGACATCGTCGGCTGACCCCCCTAAAGTGGGAATTCCACTCATGATTTGTCTAGGGCTTGGTGAAAGGTGAAAGATGTGATCAAAAGCTGAGCTAAAGTGGTCAAGATTCTCCTCTTTAAACAAACAGTAGTGGGGGACAAAGGTATGTCATGCTTTGATGGAAGGTGATTGATGTGTTTTCTTTTTCAAAGCATGACAAAGTGAAAGTGAAAGTTGGTTCCCCACTTTGGTCATGGAGTAGTGGGAGACAAGGCTGTGTCATGCTTTAACAAAAAGTGATTGATGTACTTTAAAGCATGCGAAAGCAAAAGTGATGTCTCCCAAAGCAAGAATCTGATTTTTGAAAGTTCCACCTCCTAAATCATGAGATGCTTGGACAAGGGTTAGTGGAGAGGAAAGATGGATGGACAAGGGGATCATAGGGTGGTTGGCCGACCACCCTACTCCATTTTTTTTCTTTTTCTTTTATAAAGATCATAAAGAGAGGAGTAATTAAATGAGCCAAGGTAGGATGCATAGGGTGGTCAGCCGACCACCCTATTGGCTCTACCTTTTGTCAAATTTCAATATTAATCTATTTCTCAAGTTTTGTTTAATCTAATTCTAGTTTTCTAGATTTTAGGTATGAAGAAATTAAAGGTTTGAACTAAATGAAAGAAGGGAAATAAAAGATAACTATCGATTATCTTTCGGCGAAGGCTCCTTGATTTTAAGTCCTCGGAGTAGGACTCTCCTTCTTGTTTATTCCTCGGGTGCACTTGATGGCTCTGGAGATGGAGACTATGGGGTGTGCACCTCTTTTGCTTTCCAAACCTGCCTTGGATTCGCGGGTTCGTCTGTCTTGAGTTCAGTGATCTTAGCCTCCGGGTATTGTTTCTTCTTGCGCGGGACTTGAACTCTTCTTTTTGGTGGTTGTGCTTTGGCCTGTTTGTTATGTTTATAACCATTGAAAGCACATTTTACCTTATGGCTCGGGAATTGGAAGTGAATTTGGCTTGATCCAACGTAGATGACTGTGTTGGTGGTGTTGAGGAAGGGCCTTCCCAGGATGACGGGTACTTCCACATTGGCTCCCATGTCGGTGGGGATGTACTCGTCTTCGATGTTCACCAAGATATCCCTTGCGAGTTCCTCGGGAAACCTTATGGTTTGATCTGCCATCTACAAGCGAACACATGTGGGGACCAACGGTCCTCCTAACAAGTTATCATATGTTACCTTCAACATGATGTTGACACCCAATCCAAGATCGCAGAAGGCGGTGTGGAATGTTTGTTGTCCGATTGAGCACTTGATCGTCGGGTGGCCTGGATCTTCCTTTTTCATGATGGAGGATCGGGAAGATAGCCCCAATAGGAGCGTAGCGGAGGCTTACCGAACTTTGTTGTGACCATATTAACATAATCAATTGAGTCCTCTGGTTTCCCAGGGATGTTACCTTATTCTAAAGATGGCATAGCTGCTGCTAATTGAGCTAATTGGGTTTCTAGCATTTTATTAAAACTTAATTGATTTTTCATGGCAGTTGTGAAGCTATCCATTTCTCACCAAAGCTTTCAAGAACTTTATCAGTGGCAATTATCTTTTTATTTATTCCATCATTAATCTTTGATTGACCAAGAACAAGATCTTTTAATGAAGGTTGGTTATTGTATGAATTGTAATTATTATAATTACCATTACCTCCATTACCTTGGTAGAAGGGGCATGAGTTCCAGTTTCCTTGTTGTTGGGGTCGATACCCATTGTTGTTGTTGTTGATGTTGTTGTTATTGCTAATGAAGCTCACGTCTTCCTTTGACGTCTCGGGGCAATTGTTGCCTGAGTGATCATTTCCTCCGCACACCTCGCACCATGGATCAGCTTCAATAGCTTGTGCGGCGGTGACTAGGTAGATGGCCTCTCATTCCTACTTGGAACCTTCTTCTATCTTCTTCATCAAGAGGTCCATCTTGGCAGAGAGCATGTCCACCTCACTGACGGTGTGCATACCTCTCTTCTTCGGATGGAGATGTTCCTCACCCCATCCTTGGTTGATCACCATCTTTTCGATGAGGTCCTTGGCATTCCTCACTATGTGTTGGAGGAACGCCCATCCAGCAGCAACGTCAAGGTGACTACGGGCCATGCTAGTCAGCTCGTGGTAGAAACCTTGGATCAGGAGTCAGTCGTCTATCCCATGATGAGGACAGGCACTAACGTACTCCTGGAGACGCTCCCATGCTTCGAGAATCGTCTCGTCAGACTGTTGTTGGAAGCTCGAGATTTTTCCACGAAGAGCATTATTTTTGCCCGTCGAGAAGAACTTCTTGAGGAATGCGTTGGCACACCTCTCCCATGTACTGGCTTCTTCTTTGTGGGCGTAGAACCATTGTTTCGCCTTTCCCAATAACGAGAATGGGAAAAGACAAAGGCAAATGGCGTCAGACGCCACTCCCTTGATAGTGAATGTGCCACATAACTCCATGAAGTGCTGGAGATGATCATTTGCATCCTCATGGGGCTTCCCGCAAAACGGATTGGCCTGCACCATGTGGATCAAGGCGGGCTTCAGCTCGAAGGTGGCATCTCCAAAGTTGACCTCAGGGCCCTGAGCTACATGGGTAGCTGACAAAGCCGAGAAGTCAGAGATCGCCTTCTGGGCCATAACTTCCTTGAGTGTTGGTGTAGAGCCTCCTTCCTTGAATGGATCCTGGTTCGAGAGGAACCTCTGAGGGGGAACTTGACGACGTCTAGTCCTCCTCAGCAGCTGCTCGGGATCTTCTAGATAGATTCCCAGCAGTTGGAAACCGCTCATACACTGTCTGGCTTCACAAGAAAGGAAGACACAGACAGGGGTAAGCCCCTATGACTAATTAATAACTAAGTTAACGAGAATCTCTGGATTCAATCTAATTAAAATTTCATGGCTAAGCTTGCCCCGACAATGGTGCCAGAAATGCTTGTTGGTATTTCTTATGACTATTGGATAAATCCGCAAGAGCACAAATTATACCGATGTAGCACTTCACCAAGGAGTATTCCAAGGTATCGTAATTTATATTATCCCAAGGGAAAGCTGACTAGAAATGATAATTAGAGAGGGATCCTAGAGAGTACCTCAACTTAGTACCAACTAGTAAGAGGGGTAAACGATAAATATGATAGCAAGGGGTTGATGAGTGAAGAAGCTACGATAAAGATACTTAGAACGGACCTCAGAGACTAGCTAGGTGGGAGGACAACGAGAAGAGAAAAGGGACTCCTATGTACTTCTCTTTACCTCAATATACTTAGCCAATTAACTAGTCTAAACACTATAGTTTGCCTCCTCAATACAATTATGCTAGGCGAGGGGATAGATCAGTAGGAGGACAAAACTCCAACCGGACCGCGCCCTCTTCTTACTCGGGCCTTACCTTTTAAGAACTTGCCTATAAACACGTGGTGGAATACAATGACTAGACAAGGTTGTCACCTCTTGCTAGCTACCACAAACAATCTGTGCAGCAAGCGATAACCAAGGATAAGATAAGTTATAAGCACCACGCTTACACACAACTTACTACTTTGACTATGATCAATAATCAAAGCACCCTATGACAGGCAATGATCGCATACAGGAAAGGTCACAAGGATCACAGACTATGGGTATAAAGATTATTAAAGAGCAAAAGCATATAGCAAGACTATATCTAGTATAGAAATGCTCAAAGTAAATACTAAGTAAAGTAAAGAGAAAGATATATATTAAATAAGATAAAGTCTTACAAAGAAGGAAAGATACAAGAGCTATACCAGACTTCCCAGAAGAAAACTCCGGAAATCCCGAGCATAGCTTGACTCAACTGTAACTCCCACACTAGACTAACTCCTAGAACAATCTAAGGAATAGAGTTTGTAGGATTATTCTTCTTCATCTTTTGAGAGGGGGATATGGCCCTCTATTTATAGTAGGGGGTGGAGTAGGGGCTACTCCAGCGCCACGTCGGCGATCCAGGGCCTCCCATCCTCCACCGTTGGATCAAACCGCCTTAGAACCGACCAAGGAGTGGATGGTTGTGATTTCCACCATGTGTGGAGTGGTATGGCGGTTGGGGGGAGCCAACCGACCTATAGAGGCGGTCGGCCGACCACCCTATGGCAGGTGGGTCCCCCCTCTGACCTCCTGGAAGTGGCCCCACTGGTCACGGACCAAGTGAGGGCCTTGTGGACCCAAGTAGAGGTCGGCCGACCCCACCCTTGGGGGTTCTGGCCCACCTTTGTTGTCCTAATGCTGGCCCCTCTTGTCATTGATGCTAATTGCTGGTTCTGAGGTGGTTGTCACGTTTATCTCCTTGGTGTGGGCCCATAAATATATGTGCTATTCTTGTGAGCCATTGAGAGGAAACACAGAGTGATCCAATGGATGGATTTCACTCTAGATTGCCTCTCTTGGATCATGACCGTGAGTGGAGAGCCTGGTGGGCCCATAGGGTGGTTGGTCGACCCCCTATGTGGGTCCCACTAGCTCTCCTTTGCTTCATTTGTTCATTCCTGCACTCAAACACTCAAGGACATGTGGAACTAGTGATTTGATAAAAATTGCTCATGATTTGTTTGTTTATCCTTGATCCTTGGGTTGGTGGCAACATTTTAGCTATGTAAAAGATGGTCATAAATTGTGACAACAATGGGCGAGGCAAAACCCCTCTCGACACCCATGTCAACTATGACCGCCTTGGATGTGGACGAGGAAGGGGAGGCGGTGGATCAGACGGAGTACTGAAGCATGATTGGATCGCTTATGTACTTGACACCGACTTGGCCGGACATTCAGTTCGTCGTCTGCTTGTGTGCATGCTTTCAGGCATCCCCACGGACTTCGCACAAGAAGTTGGTGAAACGCATCATGAGGTACTTACGCTTCACTCCTGAATTCGGTCTTTGGTTCTCCACCTCTTCCTCTCTTGAGCTTTGTGGTTATTCTGATGCCGACTTTGCCGTTTGTCGTCTTGATTGGAAGTCCACTTCTGGGACTTGCCAGTTTCTCGGGTCTTCTTTGGTGTCTTGGTCTTCTCGCAAACAGTCTAGCGTGGCACAGTCGACGTATGAAGCTGAGTACGTTGCTGCGGCTAGCTGTTGCTCGCAGTTGATTTGGATGATTGCAACTTTGAAGGATTTTGGTCTTGTGCTTACTAAGTTGCCTCTGCTTTGCGATAGCACAAGTGCAATTAGTGTGGCCAAAAATCTCGTGCTTCACTCTAAGACCAAGCACATTGAGGTCTGTTTTCACTTCTTGCGTGATCACTACGAGAAGGGCGACATTGACCTCCGGCATGTCGAGACCCAAAACCAACTTGCGGACATTCTCACAAAACCATTGGATCAAGCTGCATTTTTGCGCCTTCGGGGCAAGTTGGGTGTTTGCTTCCCTTTTTAGTTGAGGGAAGCTCTTTGTGTATAATAGTTCTTTTTGGTTCTTATTTGTCTTTTCTTTCTTTTCTTCTGTGTCTTCCTAGTGTTAATTGGTCATACATTGTGCATCTCATTTGCATTTGTGACATAGCTCATTTTAAGCTTCATACCTATAGCCAATATAATGAATCTATGCTCTATTTGAGGTGCTTTATGTGTCTATGGTGTTGCCTAACTTAGACTCTCTTTGATTTCTTGATATGCAATAGAGCTAAGTTAGAAAAGCTTTTAAACTGAATTTAAATTCCCCATGTCACCTCTGAAATGGCACTAGCATGTGTAGGCTTTTGAAGATCCGTCTTGGCTGCCTTGTATATAGCTTGTAACTATGGCTCTTCATTGTTTCATTCACTTCCATTGAGCACTATGATTAAAATTAATCTAAAATGAAATTTCTCTATGTTTTGTGAATTGGAAAGATCGAGTTCGGTCTGCATTGTGAGCACTTCACCATGTCTTCGAGACTGCTTCCCATATGGGTGGAACTTAAGCGGTGTCATGTATGACCGAAACCAGTGTGTCAAGTCCTTTGACTTCGCCCAGTTGGTAAGTGGCATCACTTTGCTTACAACCACTCCCATACAACTTAAATGTGCCTAGAAATTTGCCAGGGATAGTTCTACTTGTTATACATGAGATTGCTTTGAGATAGATCCTATCTTGCTTGCCATGTTTAGTTGTCTCTAGGAGGTGATACCCATTCTTTGCTCACACATGTAATCTTCTCTATTTTGGCTTCTAAAGTGATCTTTAGCTCAACCTTAGTCTTTGTTGGGCACGTAGAGTTTTTCCTATTCTCACATGATCACATCACTTAGAGCATCTATTCATTATCTTAGCTCTATGTATGAACTTTGTTGCACTCATTTTGTATATCATGGCATTTGTGGCCGGTTCTTGAGTTTTGAGCTTTGATGAGCTACATGTGTCACCAAGGGGGAGAAATGTGCATTTCATTCATATCCAACCAAGGAAAACAATATATTTTCATACTTGCACTAGTCAAGGGTGAGCTTTTGAGCCTTTAAAAGTTGTTCAGATTGGTATCTTGTTTTGGCTCTTCAATAGGTTTTAAATTGGTATCTTGCTCAAGGGGAGCTTTTGCTAGATGTGTTGAGTCGTTGCCTCTTGTGGAGGATCTAGCTTGCTTTGTTGGCTTCGATTGGTTTCGATCGGCTTCTTGAGCCTTATGAGGTTTAATTGGTTTCTTGGAGCTTCTCTTGGTGTTCCAATTGGTATTCTGAGTTTTGAGAGTTGTGATTGGTATCATGGACTTGCTAGCGGTGTTGAGCCCGTTTCTGCCTCTTCTTGAGGGCTAGCATTGTTTTGCTTGGTTGCGTCGAGCCGTTGCCCATGTTTTTGGAAACCAAGTTTTGGACTCGTTTTGCTTCTCTCAAGTGACCCTGTTTTGGATTTCTTAGCTTTACCTTCTGGCTCAAATCTAAAATGCACTTGTGTTGACAATGCACTCATCAAGGGGGAGATTGTGAACACATGGTGGATAAGAACCCATGTAGTTCAGTTTTGTGATGAGTGATTGCCCAACACTTGAGCGTTTCAGTTTGAGTGGCTTACCCTAACCTCTTTGCGAAAGCAAATGTGTACTTGTATATCGGCTTGTGGTGTGCAGGTGCTATGCCTAGTGACAGTGGTCAATGGAGTGGAGAAGGTCGAGTAGAGGTTTGCCGTGCCGATGGACTGAGAGCGGTGAAGGGCGGAAGCGGGGCTCAGACTGAGGGACCATGGGCACCGGCGGACTAGCTGTGGTGACTAGTGCTTGGCACCGGCGAGTGCGAGAAGACATGGAGGTAGACCGAGTTGACCAAGTCAAGACGGCGGACGAGCGGGTCGAGCGGAGGCTCATGGGACTCGGAGTCCAACCAGACGAAGACAAGGTGGCTCGAGTCGAGCGGTTTGGTGGTTTGGGTCTCAAAACCATCCAAGGACGGTTTCTGAGTTTGGGCCTCAAAACTCGAGGTTCGGTAGTTGAGCCGAATGCTACCGGTGGCGGGTTTCACGGGTTTGGGCCTCAAAACCCGGGCGAAGATTTCGAGGAAGCGGGGATGGCACGTGGCGGAATCCTGGAGGTTGCGTCGAGGTGACGGCAAATCCTGGCAGGAAGCCGGGCTGTCCATTCAAAATGCAGGAGATATTTTCCGAAGCTTGGACTGCAATGCTTAGGCTAGGTAGTTCACTCATGTATCCAGGTGGGTCTTTGGGAAATAGCCAAAGCCCTATTAAATAGGGGATGAAGGGGTATCCTCATTCCACCTCTTGAACCCTAGTCATTTGCACCACCTCTCTCTCTCTAGTTTATCTCTTTAGTTCATGAGGTCCCTAGTGTAAGGATTTGCACTTTGATTTTGTTGGGAATCGGAGGCCTTACCCTCCGTAAGCTATGGTGGCTTTGATTCGATGATTGTGTCTCCTTTGCTTGTGTTCTTTGCTAATCGTGTTTTGCTCCTCTCTAATCCTCTTTGTTCTTGCGATGATTTATCTTGATTGAGTGCGAGTTTTGCGATTCCGTTTGAACCAAGTTGTGCGGGATCATGAGTAGAAGATTTGCACCGAAGGGCTTTGCCCCAAACCTTGTGAGGACGTAGATCGGGCAATTTCTATTTCGTGTTCTTCGTTTTTGGAGTTTTTCCCGAATTTCTTTTACGCTCGTTGATTCGAACCAAATTGAGCGATGATTCTCTATGGATAGCTCCTCCATAGGCTTGGGATCATGCCAACAAAATTTGGTAGCCTTTGGTGAAGATTTGGTTGTGAATCCTTGGAGTTTTGGGTGAAGGCGATTTGAAATATGCCCCCTTTTCTTCTCTGCTCGAGCAGGCGCGGACAGTCTACCATTGTGGGCGAGGACAGTCCAGGGATTGGGCTCCGGTAGAGGTTCTCGGCTGATCTCTCCGTGTGACTCGCGGACAGTCCGCAAGTAGTCTGCGGACAGTCCGGGACTGAGCCTGTAGCCGAACAGAACTTATCCAGATTCGCTTGCTTTGCTCTCGTTCTTCCGTGGCTTGTTCGTCGAGGTTTTCCGACCGCTCCGCTGCACCTTTAGGACCACTCCTAAGGTGTCCAACTACTCGTTAGGTCGTGTGCGAGTCGAAGTTTTCAAAGTTGCATTTTGGGTGGATTTTGGGACAAGGGTCAAGCAATAGAAGTTTCCGAAAGGAATTTTTATTTGGCTCCCATTCAGCCCAACCCCCCCTTTGGTCACCGTTCTCGGTCCTTCACCATCAAAATACTGTCAACATCCTCATATTCAAAGGAAAACAAGCATAACATGAACCTATTTTACCCAATAACTAGTTCCACATTTCCCTTGACTATTTAAGTGGAGGTAATGACAAATGGGGACTTTTGGGAGCTAGTGGGCCCACTTAGGGGTCGGCCGACCACCCTGTGGGGCCACTAGGCCTCCCAAGCCCCCATGATCCTTAAACACTCTCTAAAGTACTTTCTACCCCTTGGATCCAAGTGTGCTTCCTCTCAACTGTTCCGATGTACATCACAAGGATCCATGGGTCCACATCAAGTAGATAAGCGTGACAATCAACTCAGAACAAACACCCAAGGCTTATGACAGGTGGGCCACAGACCCCTATAGGGGGTCGGCCGATCGCCCATGGGGCCCACCAACCCCCCACTTGGTCCCTGACCAGTGGGGCACCTTCTAGAAGAGCAAGGGAGGGCCCAGAGGCTAGGGGTATGGTCGGTCGACCACCTCTATGGTGGTTCCAACCCCCACAACCGCCTCACTCACTCCCCACATGCTGAAAATCATCACCATCCATCCTAAGGCGGTTCTGAGGTCGGTTGGATCCTACGGTGGTTGATGAAGGTGAGGCGGATCACTGACGTGGCACCGGAGTAGCCCTACTCCACCTCTAGCTATAAATAGACCCCTAGAGCTCCATTATCAAGTGTGCCTCATTGGAGAAATACTACTCTCTAGTCTCTTAGCGGAGCTCTTCAGTAGTGTTATGATAGTTGGAGGAGAGTGAGGAATTCTTCTGGAGAAAGCCCCGGGTCTGTCGGGAATCTTCTCCGGAGTTCTTCCTTAGCGGATGCGAGTCTCTTGTAAGTTCATCACTTGTAAGTGACTTCTTCTGAGTTCTTTATAGCAATTAATATTCTAAATCTGGTTTAGCTATTATACAACATTTTGCGCTTGTTCATCGCTTTGCTCTGAGTGAAGTGCTTTAATCTTAGGCCAAGGTTAAAGTAGTAAGATAAGTGTAGACGTGGTGTCTAGGCTAGATCTTACCTTTGTAAACCGCTTATCACACGGATTGTTTGTGGTAGCTAGTAAGAAGTGACATCCCTACCTAGTCCTCGTATTCCACCACATGTGTAAGATAAGTTCTTAAAAGGTAGGGCCTCAATACAACATGATGGCACGGTCTGGTTAGAGTTTTGTCATCTTTCTGATCTATCCTATCGCCTCCTGCAAGAGAAGGGCTGATAAAACCAGTATAACCAGCTATACCTTGTTAGATATCGTTACTATATTAAATCTCTCAACCCAGTTACCATAATCTCCCTTGATCCATCATAGGACATAACCATATTCCTAGTTAACTCACTTCTCGTTCCCTATGGAAAATACGATACCTGGAATACTCCCGATGAAAGCTACACTTGACAACCGTACGCTTGCAGTCTTTTTTGTTTGCCACGTTTGGTGTCAACAAGCTTTCTGGCGCCATTGCCGGGGAACGACAGCTGTTTTAACTAGTACCCTTTGGTCCTATTTTATCCTTGATTGATTTCATCCTTCCATTCCACATACACATATGGATCAAACACCTCTTTTCGAATATGGTACTCCAACGGGCGGTAGGTTTCAGTCACCTGGATCATCTCAGGCCATGTTGGCCGTTTGTTATGAGCTTCGCCCAAGTCTCATAGCAATGGTTCAGGATAAACCTTTTTCTGGGGACGAAGATGAAAATCCTTACACTCACCTACGTGACTTTGAACAACTTTGTTCTTGTGTCCAAATCCATGGGATGAGGCGAGGTACTCTTAAGTGGAAGCTATTTCCATTCTCTTTGATGGGAATAGCCAAACGATGGTACGCTCGCCACGTAGCTAGTGCAAAGGGAGAATGGGAAACGTTGCAATCCAAATTCTGCTTAACTTTCTTCCCTATCCCCCGTGTTATTCATCTTCGAGTAGAGATCCTAACCTTTAAACAAAAGGAGAAGGAATATCTAGGTGTGGCATGGGCCCGTATTTTAGATCTATCATCATCCGACCCTGATCTTGGTATAACCGAGCCTACATTATTACAACACTTTTACGGCGGTCTTAGCAAAGATTCTGCACAACTTCTTGATATATCTGCCAGGGGAGCCTTCCTGAGTTTACCCGTTAGTGTAGGTAAGAGTCTTCTTATGAAGATTCTTGAAAACACCCCTATACTAATGTTTTTGATGAGGGACCCGCGGAAGAACAAAAACAAGCCCCCCCGAATAGAAACGACATCGATAGCTGACACTCTTCCTTCTACATCTCAAGATCCTGCTATCGAACCTGAACCACCAAGGGAAGAAGAAATTCATCCCTTGGAATTCCCCCTTGATATCGAGGCTGATTTATTTTCTAATTTTGGAAATGTCTTGAATCAATCTGTGCAAAATAAGTCGTTTGCTCGAAAGCTCTGAACCTTCACATTCCTAGCCGCATAGAGGAAGCCTAACTCTAGGAGACGGTTCAAGAGCTAGCTTCTATCATGAGCAATGAGTGGTTAGAAGAGGTTGAATCTTCATTCGAGTCAATTCGAATTCTTTCTTCCTCTACAACCATTCCTTGTCAAATCAATAGAGCAAAGTTAGACTCTCTTTATGATCCTGCCGTAGGAGTTAGCATTATGTCTAAGTCATTAGCTAATGCTATCCTAGGCAATGTAGATCTAACTCCAACCAATATGTTCTTGAAGCTTCCTTCAGGACAATTGATTGAGAGTTGTGGTATTGCACAGACCATTCCTACGCTAATTAACAAAGTCAATACCCTCTTGAATTTCTTCATATTTGATATAGAGGAATTAGACTTGTTCATTGGACATCCCCTCATGAGATTCCTTGATGGATCTCTTGATGGAAGTCTTAAGGGTCATCTTGGGAGTAACATCAAACTCTTGATTCCGCTTACTAATTCCATAAACACCATGACAGAATCACTCCAAGAATCGGACCCCATAGAGGAAGTGACGGTTGCATCTCTTCTAGAATCATCTCATCCTGATCTAGAAGAAGAAGATGAAGATTTCATCCAGGAAGAAGACGATCTAGAAGAACCCATAGAACTGGAGAAATCCGAGCCCCCCTCTAAGCCCTCTATAGAACTTAAACCCCTTCCAGCTGGTTTAAAGTGTGCCTTTCTAAATGACGATCGTGAGGCCCCTGTGATCATCAGTGACAAACTCTCTCCTGAAGAGCCCTTCAAGCTCATCACCGTCTTAAAAAAGCATCAGTCGGTCTTAGGCTATTCTCTTCAAGATCTTAAGGGCGTTAGTCTCGCTCTTTGCACACATCACATTCCTGTCAAACCTGAGGCTATTCCTTGTAGAGAACCTCAACGTAGACTGAACAATGCAATACGAGAAGTAGTAAAGAAGGTCTTGAAACTCTTGCACGTGGGGATCATCTACCCCGTTCCTCATAGTGAATGGGTTAGGCCTGTGCAAGTTATTCCTAAGAAGGGAGGTATGATTGTCATTCGAAATGACAAGAACGAGTTGATTCCTCAACGAACCGTCACAGGTTGGAGAATGTGTATAGATTACCGAAAACTTAATAAGGCTACAAAGAAAGATCACTTCCCGTTACCCTTCATCGATGAGATGTTGGAATGGCTTGCAAAGCATTCTTTCTTTTGTTTCCTTGATGATTATTTGGGATATCATCAAATACCAATCCACCCCGATGATCAAAGTAAGACCACCTTCACATGCCCCTATGGAACATATGCATAAAGGCGAATGTCATTCGGCCTATGCAATGCTCCTGCTTCTTTTCAAAGGTGCATGATGTCCATCTTCTCCGATATGATTGAAGAAATCATGGAAGTTTTCATGGACGACTTATCTATCTATGGAAAAACTTTCGATGATTTCCTTGAGAATCTGGATAGAGTCTTACAGAGATGTGAAGAAAAGCACTTAGTCCTGAACTAGGAGAAATGCCACTTCATGTTTCGCGAAGGCATAGTGCTAGGACATAGAGTGTCCAAACGTGGATAGAAGTGGATAGAGCTAAGATCGAAGTTATAGAACAACTTCCACCTCCCACGAATGTTAAGGGAATTCGTAGATTCCTTGGGCACGAGGGTTTTTATAGGCGGTTCATCAAAGATTTTCTCTCACATTTCTCGTCCGTTAATGAGCCTGCTAGCCAAAGATGCACCATTTGACTTCAATTATGAGTGCTTAGATGCTTTCTACATTCTCAAGAAAGCGCTCATCTTAGGTCCAATCATTCAACCCCCTGATTGGAAGCTCCCCTTTGAAATAATGTGTGATGCTAGTGACTATGTTGTCGGTGTGGTATTAGGCCAAACCAAAGATAATAAGCATCATGCTATTTCTTATGCTATAAAAACCTTAACAGGGCCACAACTAAACTATGCAAGAACTGAAAAAGATTTGTTGGTTGTGGTTTTTGCCATAGACAAGTTTAGATCTTACTTAGTAGGAGCAAAAGTTATTGTCTATACAAATCATGTTGCTTTAAAATACTTGCTCACTAAGAAATATGTTAAACCCCGCTTAATAAGATGGATCTTACTACTCCAAGAATTTGATCTTGAAATAAAAGATAAAAGGGGAGTAGAAAATTCTGTTGCTGATCATTTATCTAGAATGCAATTCAAAGAAGCACAGAATTTGCCCATCGACGATTTCCTCAGAGATGACACCCTCCTTAAGGTAACAAACTCCAACCCCTGGTATGCAAATGTAGTCAACTTTATGGTTGCAGGGCATATCCCACCAGGGGCAAATATGAAAAAATTAGTTCAGGAGAGTCGAGTACATCTCTGGGATGAGCCATACATCTATAGAGTATGCAATAATGGATTGCTAAGAAGATGCGTACCTATGGAGGAGGCGACCAAGATCATGGAAAGATGCCATGGAGCAGAATATGGAGGTCACTATGGAGCATCCAGAACTCATGCTAAGATTTGGCAGAGTGGGTTCTTCTGGCCAACCATGTACAAGGATACCCAAGATTACGTCAGAAAATGTGCAAGGTGCCAGAAGCACGGGAACATCAATACCCGAGATGCTATGCCACTCACCAACAACCTACAAGTCGAGCTCTTTGATGTATGGGGTATCGACTATATGGGGCCCTTTCCTCTGTCAAAAGGGTGTGAGTACATCTTAGTAGTGGTGGACTATGTGTCCAAATGGGTAGAAGCATTACCCTGCCACAAAGCAGATGCAGCCAATTCAATGAGAATGTTCCATGAAGTGATATTCCCCAGATTCAAAACCCCAATGTTAGTAATAAGTGATGGGGGATCTCACTTCATTGATAAAGGCTTCCACCAGTTCCTCACAGATCAAGGGATCCAACACAATGTTGCAACTCCATACCATCCTCAAACAAGTGGTCAAGCAGAAACATCCAACAAACAAATCAAGAACATTCTGCAGAAGACCGTGGATGAGATGGGTACGGCTTGGAAGCACAAGCTACCAGAAGCACTCTGGGCATATAGTACCACATACAATACACCCATTGGTATGACACCATACCAACTTGTATACGGGAAGACATGCCATTTGCATGTGGAATTAGAGTTCAAGGCACATTAGGCAATCAAGAAATGGAATATGGATCTCCCGGCTGCTGGAAAATTCAAGAGAATGCAAATCTCTGAATTAGAAGAGTGGAGAGAGAAAGCATATCACAATGCCAGAATATACAAGGAGAGAACCAAGAAATGGCATGACAAGAGAATCAAGATCAAGTAACCAGGAGACAAGGTCCTGTTATTCAACTCAAGATTCAAGCTCTTCGGTCATGGGAAACTGAAAAGCGAATGGGAAGGGCCATATCTCATCGTCAATGCCGCAACTCATGGCGCAATCACACTCCAGGATGACGACGGCAAAATCTTTAAGGTAAATGTCCAACGTCTTAAAGTTTTCCATGAGCATGAAACTCCTGAACAAGAAATTGATATGATAGATTTTGTTCTTAATCCAAATTAGAACTAAAATCTACATGTTTTAACTTTTTCCTTCAAATTTCAAGTTTGACCCTAGACTTAGCCTAGATTTAGCCTTGACTCCCCCCTCTAAAAAGTTCGGCCCATTTGGCCTCGAAGGGCGGTCGGTCGACCGTGTACTTGGGCCATTTAGCCCGAGGCTTCACGACCCGACTCACCTGACCCAAGGGAGTTTGAAACCTGGCTCGGTCGGACCAGACCATTCAAAAAACGGTCGGCCGACCGTGGTTTGAACCCATTCAAAGTTCTCGTTGCATGTGAACGTTGGGCCAATGTTCCCCTTCGGTTTCTTTGCGATTCAAGTGAGAACGAAGACCCTGAACGTTGGATTTCTTCTTATTAACCCCCTCTCCTTCTTCTTCCTCCTCCTACCTTGTTGTTCTTCACAACTAGCAGCACCAACACCACTCCTTGCACTCCTTCACACCCACCTTGATCACCACCATGGCTCCACCAAGAAACAATGGCAAGATGCCACTCATCCCCTTTGATGGAAGCCCTTCCAAGGTCCCCATCAACATCGATGCCATGGCCATCGAGGTTCTCGACGTCACTCCGCTCGCCACGGCGCCGCCGCCTACATGGCCAACCACCCCTAGGGGGGTCGGCCGACCGGCACCTGGAGCTCAGAGAGGATGCGGGGCATCGCCCGATCAATGTCCCCTCACCGCAACCAGAACAAACCGGCAGTGCGTCCGGTGACTCCCAAAAGGCCAACCACCTGCCAATTGGCGGTGAAGAAGGCCATCATCTCCACCACCGAAGGCGACACAAGCACGAGCAACACCAGCTCGTACTCGCCGTCGACGCCGACATGGATGCGCCTCCAAAGGGCACATGGTGGACCGGGGATAGGCAAGGTTCTCATCCCTCCTCTCACCTCTGATTAGCGGAGGGAGACATGCAACTCCCTAGAGACAGAGGAGTCTTGCAAGTCAGTCCGTCGGACTAGCGACCCGTCGTCCATCTCTGGCCCTCCAGGCCAATTCCAGTAGGAGGACGAAGAAAGCGACATGCAAAAGCTACTGCGCATAGTCACTAGGCTTAGAGAGAATAACACTAAGCTAGCAGAGCGGGCAGTAGAGGAGAGAATGACGCATTTGGATTTAGGCTTCAACGATCTTCGCATTAGCACTAGCGCGAAGATCAAACGTTTAGCCCAGACAATCAAGAGAGAGGATCTCTTTGCTCGTCCTTCTCTATAGATTGCTAGTTCTCTAATAAGTTAGGCACTTATATTTATTTTCAATTTTTTTCCTTTCATCAATGTAACTTGTGCCTAAAAGATTTGAATTGAATAAAAATTTTTGGTTATAGTCTCGGATCATGACTCATACCCTTTCTATTTAAAGTTTTTTGAGATTAATTTTTGAAAATGTCATAAAACCATAATGTCTCTACTCGTCTATAGTGAGAAAAATCCTACCAAAGCCATAAATACTTATGCATGATTCAAACGTTCCTCATATGCTTCTTGTAAGTACTTTGAGTTAGGTCAAACCTTGTGACCCTTGTTGATAATTATGTCATAGTTCAAAGATCAAGATCACGTACGCGCCACATATTTTCGCTGCTTCTACACTAGAAGTACGCAAAAACATGCATTTTATTTATATGATCCATGTTCATCCAATAAATACTCTAGAAATAAAAGATATGATCTCTCTCAAAATTCCTCAAAAGAGATACAACTATCATGAAAAATGATGATGAGCAAAAGCTCCAAAAAAAGAGAGGAAAGAAGATAGCCATATCTCAAGGTTATCCTAAGATAGAGAGATCATATACATAATTAAGGAGTACATGTTAGTTATCTACCATTTCTCCACACACATGCACATCCTGATCTAGGATTATGACGTTCTTCTCCTTGGATCCTTGTTTTGACTTTACAATATAAGTGATGCAAGTTTGCTACAATGTTTATCCCTACCTAAGCTCCACATAAGCCATTAGAAGTAGGAAGACACAAATAAGGCAACCTCTTTATGCCTTGGTAAGGAATCATACACCATGAGTAATCTAGGGTGCTATATGAGGAGTAAGTTGACTTATGAGCTTTCTTTTGAAAATTTATCAAAAACTCCAAGTACTAAAATTTGATTTGGGAAGATGACTTTGCCTTGAGAACTGTTCCATTTCTCAACTTCTTAAGGATATATGTTAGCCAGTACCACATATCCCATTAGTAATGACAACATGTCTTGAATGAATCTTTATGCTTTTTTTATACTTTGAATAGCATAGTCTTGTTATCTTCTATCCTTTACTCGAGGACGAGCAAAGAGGTAAGTATGGGGGATCTTGTTGACGGTAAAAAGGAGCCATTTTGTCACCATCAAAATACCGTCAACATCCTCATATTCAAAGGAAAACAAGCATAACATGAACCTATTTTACCCAATAACTAGTTCCACATGTCCCTTGACTATTTGAGTGCAGGTAATGACAAATGGGGACTTTCGAGAGCTAGTGGGCCCACTTAGGGGGTCGGCCGACCACCCTGTGGGGCCACTAGGCCTCCCAAGCACCCATGATCTAAGAAACACTCTCTAAAGTACTTTCTACCCCTTGGATCCAAGTGTGCTTCCTCTCAACGGTTCAAATGTACATCACAAGGATCCATGGGCCCACATCAAGGAGATAAGCGTGACAATCAGCTCAGAACAAACACCCAAGGCTTATGACAGGTGGGACTAGCATCCAGAAGATAGAGGTGGGCCACAGACCCCTATAGACTTGAGTATGCTTTACCATCAACAAGATCCCCCATACTTACCTCTTTGCTCGTCCTCGAGTAAAGGATAAAAGTAAACATAACTATGATATTCTCAAAGTATAAAGCAAGAATAAAGATTTACTCAAGACACTTTGTTATACAAGTGAGATATGTGGTATTGTCTAGCATATATCCTCGAGAGGTTGATAAATGGAATAGTTCTCAAGGCAAAGTCATCTCCCCATATCATATTTTAGTACTTGGAGTTTTCGATAAGTTTTTCAAAAGAAAGCACATAAGTCAACTTACTCGTCATATAGCACTCTAGATCACACACAAGGTGTATGATTCCTTACCAAGGCATAACATGAGATTGCCTTCTTTGTATCTTCCTACTTCTAAATGGCTTATGTGGAGCTTAGGTTGGATAAACAATGTAGCATACTTGCATTGCTTATATCATAAAGTCAAAACAAGGATCCAAGGAGAAAAATGTCATAATCCTAGATCAAGATGTGCATGTGTGTGGAATATGATAGTGGACTTTATTGTACTCCTTTACTATGTATGATCTCTATAACTTTATGATTATTTGAGATATGGCTATCTTTTATTTGCTGAGCTTTTGCTCATCATCATTTTTCATCATTTATGATAGCCATGTCTCTTTTGAAGAATTTTAAGAGAGATCATAACAAATTTCTAGAGTATTTATTGGATGAACATGGATCATGTAAATGAAAGGCATGTTTTGTGTACTTCTAGTGTAGAAGCAGCGTTATAGGTGGCGTGTACGTGATCTTGATCTTTGAACTATGATAAAATTCTCAACAAGGGTCACATGGTTTGACCAAACTAAAAGCAAATACAAGAAGCATATGAGGAAGGTTTTTGATCATGTATAAACATATATGGCTTTGGTAGGAATTTCTCACTATAGAGGAGTAGTTACATTATGGTTTTATGACGTTTTCAAAAGATAATATCCATGTACTTTTAAATAGACAGGGTATGAATCATGAGCCGAGAACGCTGTTGGCACCAAGAATGATATACTTTTACTTAACCCAAATGTTGCCAACAACCTGAGGATCAGAGATAAACAAACACATGATCAGCATATTTAATCAAATAACAAGTTCCATATGTCCATTGAGTGTTTGAATGCAGGAATGAAGAAATGGAGCAAAGGAGAGCCAGTGGGGCCCACATAGGGGGTCCAACGACCACCCTATGGGCCCACCAGCTCTCCCCTCTCGACCATGATCCAAGAGAAGCACCTTAGAGTGAATTCCAACCATTCAATCACTCTGTGCTTCCTCTCAACGGCTCACAAGAATAGCACATGGATCCATGGGCCCACACCAAGGAGATAAACATGACAACTACCTCAGGACCAACATCCAACACCAATGACATATGGGACCAGCACTAGGATGACTGAGGTGCGCGAGAACCCCCAAGGGGGGGTCGGCCGACCCTCATCTAGGCCCACAAGGCCCCCACTTGGTCCCTGACCATGTGGGGCTACTTCTGGAAGGCCAAAGGAGGGCCCACCTGCCAGAGGGGCGGTCGGCCGACCGCCCCAAGGTCGGTTTGGGTCCTGCCAACTGCCATACCTATTGGCACATGCTGAAGATCACATCCATCCATTCAAAGTCGGTTCTAAGGTGTTTGGATCCAAGGGTGGAGATTTGAAGCCTCCTGGATCGCTGACGTGGCAATGGAGTAGCCCCTACTCCACCTCCCACTATAAATAGAGGCTCATACCCCCCTCTCTATACATGGTGAAGAAGACTACAATCTCTATTCCTTAGATTGTTCTAGGAGTTAGTCTAGAGTGGGAGTTAGAGTTGAATCGAGCTTTGCTCGGAATTTCTGGAGTCGTCTTCTGGAAAGTCTGGTATAGCTCTTGTATTTTTCCTTCTTTGTAAGACTTTATCTTATTCAATATATTACTTTTCTCTATACTTTGCTTAGTATTTACTTTGAGCATTACTATACTTGTTATAGTCTTGTTATATCCTATAGCTCTTTAATAGTCTTTACATCAATAGTCTGTGATCCTTGTGGCCTTTCCCGTATGCGATCATTACCTGTCATAGGGTGCTTTGATTATAGATCGTAGTCAAAGTAGTAACTTTTGTTTAAGCATGGTGCTTATACATCATCTTATCCTTGGTTACCGCTTGTTGCACAAATTGTTTGTGGAAGCTAGCAAGAGAGTGACAACCTTGTCTAGTCTTTGTATTCCACCACGTGTTCTTAGACAAGTTCTTAAAAGGTAAGGCCCCTGTAAGAAGAGGGTGCGGTCCGGTAGGAGTTTTTGTTCTCCTACTGATCTACCCCCTCGCCTAGCATACTTGTATTGAGGAGACTGTCGACAAAATATGCGTCACAATCTACCTAGGGGTACCCTACAGTAGTAGATTGTAAGCAGAGGTGTGGCGACGGCGATGAAGCGTAACACAGAGAGCGTAGACACATTGATTTAGATAGGTTCGGGCCGAAAAATCACCTTAATACCCTACGTCCTATGTTTTGTTGGCTGGATTGATCTAAGTATTAGGTTACAAGATCTGTAGATGATCTGAGAGGTATTTTTGGAGGGAGTCCCTGCTCGCCATATATAGCCGGGGAGCAGGGTTACAGTTTCCATATCCTAACAGATTACAATCGGTCCGTTAAGGCAAGGGATCCGAGTCTATCTACTAGGATCTTTCTTGGCGAGAAATGCTTCTTTGGAGTCCTTGGCGAGCACGACGGGCTGGTCGCGTGTGTTGATGGTCCTTAAGTACCAATTTTAACCATCAACTAAACAAGGAAAAGGATCTAAATGAAACCACTTGCTAGAATTAGGGTTTACACTGACAGAATTCCACGAGTTTTGGTGAATGTCTGTTTCTATAGGGGATTATCAGGAAATACCAAGGAAAGGCCTACATGTCATGTCTACATAGAGATAATTATCAACAGTAAAATTTCCTATACTCAAGAAGGCTCTATAAGGAACTAGAACAAGCCGAAAGCCAAGTGAGCCCACACCCAGGGCGCCCGCCCTACCCCTGTGACCAATCACAGTCAATCTCGCGGAACGCACTCCACCGCCTTTGAGGATGAATCTAAACCACTCACTTAAGGTCAGTTTGATTTGACGGTCCACGTTCACTTGAGGAGGCTATATAAGCAAGGCCCCTGACCCCCCTGAGGATGGTCTCATCTCATTATTCTTCTCCAGAGCAAAAGCTAAGGTTTCAATTAGAAGTAGAGAAGGAGAAAGGTCCCTCTAGATGTCTAGATCTAGTTCTTCTAGTTCAAGTTCATCTAGTTGGAATTAGAGGTGAGAGAGAGGTGGAGAGAGTTAGGAGGAGCCAGATCTGTCGGATCTTCCTCAACATTGTACCTTTGCAACATCTGGTTCTTAGCAATCTCTAGGTTCTTTATTTATTATTTCTAAGTATCTTATTTTATTTCTTACTTTATTCTATTTACGGGATATCCGCTCGTATTGAGTGCTCTAGTTTACAATTGGAATTAGAGTAGTAAGCAATAGTGTAGACGTGGTATCTAAACTAGAGTTTACCTAAGTTTGCGCCTAATCCTACGGATAGTCATGGTAGCCCCAGGGGTGACAGCTCTGTAAGTCCTTTGTTAACCATGTTTAGGTTGGTGTTTTCGTAGAGCTTTGGGTAGCCTCCCCCCGACTACCTTTTTCCCAGTCTTTGTCAAGAGTCGGGAAGGTACTGTTGCTCCAAAGTAAGTAGAGTATAGTGGGTCTTTGATTAGATAAACCCCTTAGAAAACTCTAAAATCTTTGTACCCATTTATCTTATCTATCCTTGGACGTTCTTAGTTCTTCTCTAGTACACTTCATGTTCCCCGTGGAAATCGATACCCTTGGAATACTCATGGGTGAAAGCTACAGCGGTATCCGTGCGCATGCGGATTTATCTGTGTGCGTTAAGAAATACCAACAAGATTTTTGGCGCCATTGCCGAGGAATGGTAGTTGTGCTAGTTTCGAACTATGGTCATCCATTTACCTTTTTTCCTTTGTCCTTTTTACCATCGTTCTCACCTTACCATATTCATCTTACCACATTCAAAAATATTCTACTCCAAAGAGCGACTTTTTGGAGACTCCACCATCTTCACAACCTATTCGTATAAAAGGCTATGAGCTTCGCCCTGCTTGTATAGCCATGGTTTGGGAGCAATCTTTCTCTAGTCTTGGTTTAGTTTTTACTTCATTTGAAAATGTGAATTATCCAAGTATAGAGGAGGCCCCAAACAAGACCAATTTGAGAGTTGCCAATCCAAGTGAATGAACCATAGAGATTGGAGAGGAAGATGATATCAATGAGCATGGACTACGAACACATGGTGGATAAGTACCCATGTATGTTCAGCTTTATGATGAGTGATCGTCCAACACGTGAGTGTTTCAGTTTTAGTGGCTTACCCTAACCCCTTGTGAAAGCAAGTCTGTGCATGTTTATCGGCTTGTGGTGTGCAGGTGCTATGCCTAGTGACAGTGGTGTGGAGAAGATCGAGTAGAGGCTTGCCATTCCGATGGACTAAGAGCGGTGAAGGGCGGAAGCGGGGCTCGGACCGAGGGACCATGGGCGCCAGCGGACTAGCTGTGGTGGCTAGTGCTTGGCACCGGAGAGATGCGAGAAGACATGGAGGTAGACCGAGTCGACCGAATCAAGACGGTGGACGCGCGAGTCAAGCGGAGTCTCATTGGACTCGGAGTCCGACCGGACGAGGACAAGGTGGCTCGAGTCGAGCGGTTTTGTGGTTTGGGCCTCAAAACCATCCGAGGACGGTTTCCGAGTTTATGCCTCAAAACTCGGGGTTCGGTAGTTGAACCCAAAGCTATCGGTGGCGGGTTTCGTGGGTTTGGGCCTCAAAACCCGGGCGGAGCTTCCGAGGAAGCGGGGATGGCACGTGGCAGAATCCTGGAGGTTGCGTTGAGGCGACGGCAACTCCCGGCAGGAAGCGGGGCCATCCATTCAAACGAGTGGCTGAGAGTTATCAACTTGGATTACAGTGTATTAGGACTAGATAATTCGGTCTTGTATCTAGGGGGGTCTTTGGGAAATGGCCAAAGCTCCGTTAAATAGGGGATGAGGGGGTATCCTCATCCTACCTCTTGAACACCTTTCATTAGCCCCAACTCTCTCTCTCTAACCTCTCTCTAGTTCATGAGGTCCCTAGGTTTATCTCTCCAACCTTTGTAAGTATTTGCACTTTGTTTGCGGTGGGAATCGGAGGCCTTACCCTTCGTAAGCCGTGGCGGCTTTGATTACTTTATCGTGTCTCTCGTTTTGCTTGTGTTCTTCGCGTTTTGCTTTTGCTCCGTCTTTGTTCTCGAGATGAAATCTCTTTGTAGGGAGTAGATCTTGCAATTCCGTTTGAACCAAGTTGTTCGTAATCGTGAGGAGCATCTTTGCACCGAAGGGTTTCTCCTCAAACCTCACGAGTACGTAGATCGGGCGATTTCTTTGTGGCGTTGTTCGTTTTGCCTTTTCTCCCCCAAATCCGAGTGTTCCGGTTTCACCTCTCCAAATTGAGCGATGATTTCTTCGGGATAGCTCCCCAACTGCACAAGGATCATGCCTACAAAGTTTGGTTGCAGTTGGAGTTCATTTGGTTGAGATTTGTGAAGATTTGGCGGAGTGAAATCGATTTTCGCGGGTTTTCTGTGCGCTGTTCGTGAGCTCCGGACCACCCTCCAGACCACTTTGAACAAGGCTCTAGACCATAGGCGAGTGGTCTTGTGGTCTGGACGAAAGTCTGCAGAGCAGCCCCTAGCTCCGGACCAAGCTCTGGACTAGTCCTGTGGTACCGTCGAACCACTAGTCTGGAGGTTGGGAGCTCACTGCGATGGCTGATTTTGAGAAGAAAAAGCATTGGACCACCTATCGGACCACCCTCCGGACCATAGCACTGGACCATAGCGAGTGGTCCTGTGGTGTGGCCGAAAAACTACAGTAAGGCACTTAGCTTCGGACCTAAGCGTCGGACCACTCGTCTTGGTCCTGTGGTCACTGACTGAAGTGGTCCTGTGCTCGTTTCTCTCTCGTCCAGACTCCGAATCAAGTTCCATTTGTTGAGTTGGATTCGTATTCACATAAGGAACATGATTAGGTACTTTTGAGACCAGTTTTAATAAGTATTTTTGGGTGTGTTCTTGCCTCTTCTCTCTAGGGTTGAGAGTAGCGCTCTCGGTGTATCGGTTTTGAGTTCGTGGCTTCGATAGTTCTCCATCTTCTCCGACCGCTCCGCTGCACCGTTAGGGGTCTTCCTAAGCTGTCCACCTACTTGTTAGGTCGTGTGTGAGTCGGTTCTTCCGAGGTCAAGTTTTGGGTGTGAGTTTGGGACAAGGGCCAAGTCTTTGAGTTGAATTTTATTTGGCTCCCATTCACCCCCCTCTGGTCACCGTTCTCGGTCCTTCAATTGGTATCAGAGCCGGTTAAGGATCAATCCACCTTACACGGTTCTTGATCCGCGAAGGCGACATGGAGCGAGGTGCTGGTAAACCTCCCTACTTCGATGGAACCAACTTTACTTATTGGAAGGTACTCATGTCGGCTTACCTCCAAGGGCTTGACACAAAGTTTTGGGAGATTTGTGAGAATGAGAACTACGTGGTTCTTGAGGCTCGGATCACCGATGCCCAGGTTACGCAGCATGCGTCAAACGCAAGAGCCCGTAGCATTCTCTTCTCCTGTCTGTCTCTCTTGGAGTTTGAGCGGGTTTCGAGTCTCACTACAGCATGGGAGATCTGGCAAACACTCTTGAGATACCATGAGGGAAATCCTCAGATCAAGTCCAGACTCTTCGACATGTACCATAGATACTACGAGAACTTTGCTCAGTTGGCTAGCGAATCAGTTGACGGGATGTTCACTCGCTTCCAATCTATCGTCAACAAGATGCGTGCCAATCGAGCCAACTTGCCTTATGATGATCATGAGATGGCTATCAAGCTTTTGCATGTTATTGATCAGAAGGTATGGGACATGAAGGTGGCTGCCATTCAGAAGTCACCGGGCTATGATGCCCTGACCGTGGATGAGCTGTTCAGCAAGCTCCAGTCCTCGAAGATTGACTACCAGACCCGGGCCAAGCTTGAAAACCCGTCGAAACCATCTATGGCGTTGGTTTCTGGCCCCGGCGGTACGTCTTCTTCTTCCTCTGACCCTTCACACTCTTTGTTCGCTTTGTCTTTGATTTCTGTGGAGGTTCTTGGAGATGATGAGTTGGCTTTAGTCATCACCAAGTTCTCACGGTTTCACAACAACCGTTTGATCCATCGGCGTGGTGGCTCAGCCAAAGGGTGCTACCATTGCGGTGATGAGGATCACTTCATCACAAACTGCCCCAAGAAAGCTGCGGGCGACTTCACCAAGCGCAAGGACAAGCGCGAGCACCACTTCGAGGACAAGCACAAGCCCAAGGGTGGCTACTACCGAAGGTCCTCCAAGAAGGTGATCGACAAGGTGAAGGCCAAGCACTGAGCCTTCCTCGCCTCCCTCAGCGACATCGATGCCTCCTCCGACGGAGGTGCTTCTTCAAGCGATGATTTGTCGAAGGGAAGGGTTGAGGACAAGCTCAACGGCCTATGCTTCTATGCCGACGCCAAGCACGGTGTCTTTTGCACCATGGCGATTGAAGAAGGCAAGGTCGGCATGTACAAGGAAGGCCCCGACTACGACTATGACTCTGACACACCTGAGGTATCACCCACCGTCGAGTCCCTCTCTCTCGAGATGGAGTCTCTGAATGACACCTTGATGAGTCAAGATGTGTTGCTCAAGCATAGCGCTTGTGAGAGGAACGACTTTAAGGCGAAGTACCTTAGCACACTTCATGAGCTAGATTTTGCTAAGGCGTCAGTGGTGGTTACCGAGGAGGTAGAGTGTGATGCTTGCGCCATTCACATGTCTGATCTTGTCACTCTCTAGGACAAGTATGGCACTCTACTTCAGGAGGTTAGTGAGCTGAAGGCTAGGCCTAGCTTACTTGGTGCATGCAAGTCTTGCTTAGGCTTGCGTTCTGAGCTGGCATAGAAGGATGCAAGGATCGCTGTATTAGAGAAGGTCAGGTCAGATAACACTAGAGAGTCGGATCACTTTGAGGCTTTGGAGCTTGATATCGTGTCGTGCAGACACGACAAGATGCGTACCGAGGAAGAAAACACATACCTTCGGTCCATCTTGAGCTGGGTGTCTTGCCGAGAGCCGCAGTTGGGGATGATGCTTAGCCAATGCAAAAGGGCGGGCAGCACGGGAGTAGGCTTTGCTATAGGTGGGAACGACGATAGCATGTTCGGTAAGATAGGTGAGTGCAGTGGTTTGAGCGAGAATGAGAAACTCACCACAATTCCCAAGCTTACCAAGATCACTCCACCTAAGCCTACCAACCCCTCTAAGTTTCCTGTGAGAGATGGTGTGTTTGAAGAGCCACCCAAAAACACTCCACAGAAGCAAGTATGGATTGCCAAACCGAACCACCTTCGCAACCCACTTGACACAATGCCAGACATATCTAGTGACCCCCTTCCTAAGAAAGCAAGAGCCACCCAACCCAACAAGAGAGTGCCTACAAGGAGTGTGGTGAGGTACCATTGTGAGTATTGTGAGCGGGATGGGCATTTGGCTGAGTTTTGCTATAAGAGGAAGAGATGATCGGAGGCAGTTTGAGTTGAACAACCGGGACATGTACCACCCACGAGTTGGGGTGCGTGAACCGGAAGTTCAGAGGCGCACTACTAGGCCTAGAGGTACAATGCCTCAAGGTGCTAGGCCTCAGGAGGAGAGACCACGTGGTGGTCGTGCCCGGCGGGGTACCGGTCGTGACCCATATGACTACGGGCCCCGTGGCGGTGGCTTGACTCCACCCTTCTTTAGCGGACCACGTTTTCCCTATCGTGGTGATCGCTATCCCTCCATGGGACAGGAGATGTTTTATTTTTCTCCTAACCCATTCTTTGGGCAAGTGGGACAACACTGGTATCTGTTGGAACAAATTATGACCATCTTTTACATAGCTAAAATAGTGCCACCAATCCAAGTATCAAGGATAAACAAACACATCATGAGCATACTTTATCAAATAACTAGGTCCACATGTCCATGAGTGTTTGAGTGCAGGGATGAACAAATGAAGCAAAGGAGAGTCAGTTGGGCCCACATAGGGGGTCAACCGACCACCCTATGGACCCACCATGCTCTCCACTCTCGTCCATGATCCAAGAGAGGCACTCTAGAGTGGAATCCATCCATTGGATCACTCTGTGTTTCCTCTCAACGGCTCACAAGCAAAGCACATGGATCCATGGGCCCACACCAAGGAGATAAATGTGACAACAATCTTAGAACCAACAACCAACACCTATGACGAGTAGGACCAGCACCAGGGAGTAGAGGAGGGCCAGAACCCCCAAGGGGGATTCAGCCGAATTACATGGAGGCCCAAATGGGTCCCACTCAGTCCCTGACTGGTGGGACCTCATCCAAGGAGGCAAGCGAGGCCCCACTGGCCATATGGGGATTTGCACGAATGCCCCCTAGGTTGGTTGGGTCCCCCCCAACTGCCATAGCTCCTCCCCACGTGTTGGATCACCACCATCCATGCCTTGGTCGGTTCTAAGGTCGGTTGGATCCAAGGGTGGAGAATGCATGGCCCTGGATCGCTGACGTGGCGCCGGAGTAGCCCCTACTCCACCTCCTCCTATAAATAGAGGGTCACACCCCCTCTCTAATCATGAAGAAGAAGCCTACAAGCTCTATTCCTTAGATTGTTATAGGAGTTAGTCTAGAGTGGGAGTTAGAGTTGAGTTGAGTTGTGCTCGGGATTTCCGGAGTCGTCTTCTGGAGAGTCTGGTATAGCTCTTGTATCTTTCCTTCTTTGTAAGACTTTATCTTATTCAATATATATCTTTCTCTTTACTTTACTTAGTATTTACTTTGAGCATTTCTATACTAGATATAGTCTTGCTATATGCTTTTGCACTTTAATAGCCTTCACACCCATAGTCTGTGATCCTTGTGACCTTTCCCGTATACGATCATTTCCTGTTATAGGGTGCTTTGATTACTTGATCGTAGTCAAAGTAGTAAGTTGTGTGTAAGCGTGGTGCTTATACATCATCTTATCTTTGGTTATCGCTTGCTGCACGGATTGTTTGTGGTAGGTAGCAAGAGGTGACAGCCTTGTCTAGTCTTTGTATTCCACCACGTGTTCTTAGGCAAGTTCTTAAAAGGTAAGGCCCCCGTAAGAAGAGGGCGCGGTCCGGTAGGAGTTTTGTCCTTCTACTGATCTATCCCCTCGCCTAGCATACTTGTATTGAGGAGAAAAACTATAGTGTCTAGACTAGTTATTTAGCTAAGTATATTGAAGTAGAGTGAAGTACATAGGAGTCCTGTTCTCTTCTCATTGTCCTCCCACCTAGCTAGTCTCTGTGGTCCGTTCTAAGTATCCTTTACCGTAGATTCTTCATTCATCAACCCCTTCCTATCACATTTATTATTTACCCCCATATACTAGTTGGTACTAAAGTTGAGGTGCTCTCTAGGATCTCTATCCAATTATCATTTCTAGCAAGGCTTTCCTTTGGGATAATATAAATTACGATACCTTGGAATACTCCTTGGTGAAGTGCTACGGTGGTATAATCTGTGCGCTTGCGGATTTATCCAATAGTAATAAGAAATACCAACAAGCATTTCTGGCGCCGTTACTGGGGAAAGCTTAGCTAAGAAATTTTAATTAGATTGAATCCAGATATTCTCGTTAACTTAGTTATCAATTAGTCATAGGGGCTTACCCATGTCTGTGTCTTCCTTTCTTGTGAAGCCAGACAGTGTATGAGCGGTTTCCAACTGCCGGGAAACTATCTCGAAGATCCCGAGCAGCTGTTGAGGAGGAGTAGACGTCATCAAGTTCCCCCTCAGAGGATCATCTCGAACCAGAATCTGTTCAAGGAAGGAGTCTCTACACCACCACTCAAGGAAGCTATGGCCCAGAAGGCAATCTCTGACTTCTCGACTCCATCAGCTACCCACGTAGCTCAAAGTCCCGAGGTCAACTTCAGAGATGCCATCTTCGAGATGAAGCCCGCCTTGATCCACATGGTGCAGGCCAACCCGTTTTGCGGAAAGCCCCATGAGGATGCCAATGCTCATCTCCAGCACTTCATGGAGCTATGTGGCACGTTCACCATCAAGGGAGTGGCGTCTGACGCCATTCGCCTTTGCCTTTTTCCATTCTCGCTATTGGGAAAGGAGAAGCAATGGTTCTATGCCCACAAAGAAGAGGCCACTACATGGGAGAGGTGTGCTAATGCATTCATCAAGAAGTTGTTCCCGACATGAAAAACTAATGCTCTTCGCGGGAAGATCTCAAGCTTCCAACAACAATCTGATGAGATGATTCCCGAAGCATGGGAACGTCTCCAGGAGTACGTTCGTGCCTGTCCTCATCATGGGATAGACGACTGGCTCCTGATGCAAGGTTTCTACCACGGGCTGACTAGCATGGTCCGTAGTCACCTTGACGCTGCCGCTAGAGGGGCATTTCTCCAACACATAGTGAGGAATACCAAGGACCTCATTGAGAAAATGGTGATAAACCAAGGATGCGGTGACGAACGTCTCTGGCCAAAGAGGAGAGGTATGCACACCGTTAATGAGGTGGACATGCTCTCCGCCAAGATGGACCTCCTGATGAAGAAGGTTCCAAGAAGGAACAGGCCATCTACCCAGTCGTCGCCGCACAAGCTATTGAAGCCAATCCATGGTGCGAGGTGTGCGGAGGAAATGATCACTCGGGCAACAATTGCCCGGAGGCTTCGAAGGAGGACGTGAACTTCATGAGCAACAACAGCAACAACGGGTATCGACCCCAACAACAAGGAAGCTGGAATTCATGCCCTTTCTACCAGGGTAATGGAGGTAATGGTAATTACAATAATTCTTACAATAACCAGCCTTCGTTAAAAGATCTTGTTCTTGGGCAATCTAAGATTAATGATGGTATAAATATAAAAATGATTGCCACTGATAAAGTTCTTGAAACCTTTGGTGAGAAAATGGATAGCTTTACAACTACCATGAAAAATCAATTGAGTTTTAATAAAATGCTAGAAATCCAGCTAGCTCAATTAGCAGCAGCTATGCCATCCATGGAACAAGGTAAAATTCCTGGGAAACCCGAATATTCAATTGAGCATGTGAATATGGTCAATACGAGGTTTGGTAAGCCTCGACTTCGCTCCTATTGGGGCTATCTACTGGATCCTCCTTTCATCATGAAGAAGGAATATCCAGGCCTCCCGATGATCAAGTGCTTAATTGGATAGCAGATGTTCCACACCACCTTCTGCGATCTTGGATCGGGCGTCAACATCATGTCCAAGGTAACATATGATAACCTGTTAGGAGGACCTTTGCTCCCCACATGTGTTCGCTTGCAGATGGCAGACCAAACGATAAGATTTCCCGAGGGACTCGCAAGGGATATCTTGGTAAACATCCAAGACAAATACATCCCCACCGACTTCATCATCCTGGACATGGGAGCTAACACGGAAGTCCCCGTCATTTTGGGAGGCCCTTCCTCAACACCATGAATGCGGTCATCTACGTGGGATCGGGCCAAATCCACTTCCAATTCCCAAGTCATAAGGTAAAATGTGCTTTCAATGGTTATAAGCTAAACAAGCAGGAAAAAGCACAACCACCAAAAAGAAGAGTTCAAGCTCCGAGAAAGAAGAAGCAATATTCGGAGGACAAGATCAATGAACTCAAGAAGGACGAACCCGTCAATCCAAGGAAGGTTTGGAAAACAAAAGAGGTGCACACATCACGGTCTCTGCCTCCGGAGTCATCTAGTGCACCCAAGGAATGAACAAGAAGGAGAGTCCCACTCCGAGGACTTAAAATCGAGGAGCCTTCGCCGAAAGGTAAATCGATAGTTATCTTTTATTTCCCTTCTACAATTTAGTTAAAACCTTTAATTGTTTTCATATTTAAAATTTAGAAACACTAAAGTTAAATTAAATAAAACATGAGAATTAGTTTACCACTAAAACTTGACAAAAAGTAGGGTAATAGGGGTGTTCGGCCGAACACCTTTATGCATCCCACTTTGGCTTATTTAATTAAGGATCATTTAGGGACCTTTATAAAAGAAAAATAAAAATAAAATGGAGCACTAGGGGTTCGACCGAACACCCTAGAGGCCCCATCTCCATCCCTCTTTTCCTCTCCACCATCCTTTGTCCAAGCATCTCATGATTTGGGAGGTGGGCTTCCCAAATTTCATATTCTTGCTTTGGGAGACATCTCTTTTGTCTTGTCATGCTTTAAGCTACATAATCTCTTTTGGTTAAAGCATGACACATCCTTGTCTCCCACTACTCCATGTCCAAAGTGGGGAACCAACTTTCACTTTCACTTTGTCATGCTTTGAAAAAGAAAACACATCAATCACTTTCAACCAAAGAATGACACACCTTTTGTCCCCCACTATCCTTTGTTTAAAGAGGACAATCTTGAACACTTTAGCTCAGCTTTTGATCACATCATATCACATCTTTCACCTTTCACCAAGAACTAGAAAAAGCATGAGTGTAATATCTACTTTTAAGGGATAGGCGACCACTTTGTGTCACCTCCTTCTCTCTCTTTTGCTTTGTGTAAGGAATCCACTAGACATGTGATCATGGCACCCAAGGGCATGCCCAAGGTGTGGTCGGCCGACCACTCCATGGAATCCCCATGGTGCCACTTCCTTCCCCTATAAAACCCCATGCAAGGAGAGCTTCATTCCTCACACCTCCACAAGAATTCAGTTCTAGTTCAAGACTCTCCTTGCCTTGCTCTCTCCTCTCTACATTCAAGAGAAGTTTTTAGCTCTCACAGAGAAGTAGTGTTGCTCTCACTAGCCCACAAGAAGATCTCTTGTCTTCATCAAGCTTCTCTTAGCTCAAACTTCTCCCCACAAGGCAAACTAGAAATCCACTCCACATACACATACCCCTTTCTAGTCTTGCTCTTGTGTCAATCTTCCTCTCTAGAGGATGAAGAACCCATTGACATCCGCATTCAAGAAGATGAAGCAAGCTATGAGTGGGAGCTCATCCCGACGCTCCGACCAATCCAAGGATACTTCGCAAAGAAGAAAAAGGGGAGGTTCGGCCCGATACACATGGGAGAACCTCCAAACCGAAGAACACCCTCAGGAGGAGGAAGTACCAACAGAGGTACCACATGTTGAGGCATTATTGGTACCCTCGATGACAACCTATGATCAGCAAAGCGGACTCTGGTTCAACCAACTAGAGTATCAGAGGTACCTTTCTCTTCAGGATCGATCTTTTGAGCACACATTGATTTTGGATCCAAGACTCCTCTCCAACGCAGGTATGATCACCAAATTCGAAACTATCTTTACTTCTATTGATTGGTCTAGCTTTTGGCAAATAGAAGAGTTTGGAATTGAGTTGCTCACCGCAGAATTTCTAAGCTCTCTCCAAATCTCTAATGCTGGAATATCTTTTCACATGTTTAATCAAAACCATAGTCTATCATGGAATTATCTAAGTCTTGCTCTGGGCTTTGATAATTCATGCTTGATTGATTTAGACCCTGCCATGCATAGTTTCAACAAAAGGAAAATTTTGGTTCTCTATATCTACTCTAAAATATTGCTCAAATCCTAAGCGTGAGAAAATTCACAACCCAACTCTTCGTTTCATGCTTCTTTGGATGAAAATGACTTTGTTTCCTGGAAGTAATGCTCACTTGATAAGTGACATGGAACTAAAACTACTTTATGCCATGGTCAACAAAATGCGAATCTCTCCTGTGAAATATTTAGTGGAATTTTGGCAAAGTTCAATTGAGAGTAATGTGTCTATTCAATTCACATCTTTAATTACTCCTCTTGCTGAATCCATGAGTTTGCTAAATGGCACAAACCCCTTTGTTTACATCTCTGCTCCTTTAGCAATGATCTCAGAGCAATATCTTGCTCATGTTCAAATGCTAAAAAGAGATGCCAATGGTGTTTTAAAAATTATTTAAAGTGGCCATACAATTGAGGTGCCTCTTCCAAATAGGCAACTTCAATTGTATAGGACCCGCAAACTAACCCTTGATTTAGATCAAGGAAGTGGGCAAAGAGATTTTGCAGGCTTAAACAGGAGAGCTCAGGAGGGGCTACACTTTGTTCATCTTGAGCAAGGTGGTCCTTCTCGAGGATCTATTGGTGAGGAGGAAGACGATGCATCTTCCGATCCCATGCACAATTCAAGTGGCACGCCTCCTCGACCATCACAGCCGCAACGAGCACGAGCATCCTTCTTGTCCACACGAGACATGGAGCATCATGGGCTGCAGCAAGAATTTGATCACCTCACCAACACCCTAGGTGAGTTGCGTTTTGAGCACGATGAAACAACACGCATCATCCAGTAAACCGCCGAGAACATTCAAGCAATACAAGAAGAACAACAACGGTATTGGGACTTTTGGCGGCAACAACATCCACATCCGCCGCATTATTAAGAAAAGACAAGCTTGGGGGAGATTCTCTCCCCCACTAAGCTAAGTTTTTAATTTCAGCATTTACACTTATGCATTCTCGTGCTTATCTTAGTTTTGCATTTAAAAATCTGCATATGATAAAATAAAATAAAAAAGACTTTCTCTTACTCTACTCTCACATATTCCATGAAAATTAATATCTCCTATGGAAATGATGAATAGTTGCTCTGCTAAATGTTTCTCTAGAACTTAGTTTACAACTTGGTACTTCTTTAAATATGGATTATTTGGCTTAAAAGAAACCATCATGAACCTCGAACTTTTGTGGGTTGCAACTGCTGTAACTAAATTTAAGTTGTTGTGAGACATGATATGACAAGATAAGAGCTGCTATAATATTGTTCTAAGCAAGAATGACTATTGGAGTTTTATTTATTAAAATGATAAAACACTTTGATGTTCCTCAATGGTGACAATTCCTACCAAAGCCATATATCCTCTTTCATGATATAAGCTTTCCACATAAGCTGCTTGCTTTGTGTTGAGTTTGGTCAAGTTTTGTGACCTTTGTTGAGAGATTTATCATGCTCCCAAGATTAAGATCACGTACACGCCACATATACATGCTGCTTCTACACTGGAAGTACGCAGAAACATGCCTTACATTTCCACATAGTTCATACTCCATTCTCTAAGTAGAAAAACTCTCTCTAGTTTGTTGTTATCAAATGAGACATAGACCATGAAAAATTATGCAAAATTTTATGAGCACTCCAAAGCTCTCTTGAAAAAAATGAAAAATGAAATGATGATCACCTTCAAAGCTCATAGAAAAATAAAAAAGATAGCTATGTCTCAAATAATTTTTAGGAAAGAGATATTATCCACATATAGGAGTATTGATCATTTGTCATGTTTCCACACACTTGCACATCTTGATCTAAGAGTATGACACTTCTCTTCTTGGGTCCGAAATTTTACTTTACAATATATGCAAGGTAAGTTTGCTACATCTTTGATCCCTACCTATAGCTCCACATAAGCTTTAGAGATAGGAACAAAGAAGGAAAACTTTGATATAGGCCTTGGTGAGGAATCATACACCTTATGAGCGACTCGAGAGTACCATTTGAGGAACACTAAGTTTTCTTTTACAAAACCTCCGATATGAAACTTGTGAAAGAATGAGAAAACTAGTGCTCAAGTCAAGTTGTTCTATCTCTCAACCTCTCAAGACAAAGGATAAAGCTACAAGCCCCATGAAGGACTAAGGTAATATGGGTGAGTCTTTATTGCTAACTTTTCCATTCAAAAGAGAAGTATGATTGTTGTAGACTTAGTACTCTTGAAATATGAAGCATAGTAGCAACTCCTGATCCATCAAGATAAGTTTGATTGTTTGCTCGGGACGAGCAAAGGTTAAGCTTGGGGGATCTTGTCGGCAAAAATTATGACCGTCTTTTACATAGCTAAAATAGTGCCACCAATCCAAGGATCAAGGATAAACAAACACATCATGAGCATACTTTATCAAATAAATAGTTCCACATGTCTATGAGTGTTTGAGTGTAGGGATGAACAAATGAAGCAAAGGAGAGACAGTTGGGCCCACATAGGGGGTCAACCGACCACCCTATGGACCCACCATGCTCTCCCCTCTCGGCCATGATCCAAGAGAGGCACTTTAGAGTGGAATCCATCCATTGGATCACTCTGTGTTTCCTCTCAATGGCTCACAAGAGAAGCACATGGATCCATGGGCCCACACCAAGGAGATAAACGTGACAACAAACTCAGAACCAACAACCAACACCTATGACAAGTGAGACCAACACCAGGGAGCAGAGGAGGGCCAGAACCCCCGAGGGGGGATTCGGCCGAATCACATGGAGGCCCAAATGGGTCCCACTCAGTCCGTGAATGGTGGGACCTCATCGAAGGAGGCAAGGGAGGGCCCACTATCCATAGGGGGATTCGGCCGAATGCCCCCTAGGTCAGTTGGGTCGCCCCCAACTGCCATAGCTCCTCCCCACGTGTTGGATCAGCACCATCCATGCCTTGGTCGGTTCCAAGGTCAGTTGGATCCAAGGGTGGAGAATGGATGGCCCTGGATCGCTGACGTGGCGCCGGAGTAGCCCTTACTCCACCTCCTGCTATAAATAGAGGGTCACACCCCCCTCTCTAACCATGAAGAAGAAGCCTACAAGCTCTATTCCTTAGATTGTTCTAGGAGTTAGTCTAGAGTGGGAGTTAGAGTTGAATAGAGCTGTGCTTGGGATTTCCGGAGTCGTCTTCTGGAGAGTCTGGTATAGCTCTTGTATCGTTCCTTCTTTGTAAGATTTTATCTTATTCAATATATATCTTTCTCTTTACTTTACTTAGTATTTACTTTGAGCATTTCTATACTAGATATAGTCTTGCTATATGCTTTTGCTCTTTAATAGCCTTCACACCCATAGTCTGTGATCCTTGTGACCTTTCCCGTATGCAATCATTGCCTATTATAGGGTGCTTTGATTATTTTATCGTAGTCAAAGTAGTAAGTTGTGTGTAAGCATGGTGCTTATACATCATCTTATCCTTGGTTATCGCTTGCTGCACGGATTGTTTGTGGTAGCTAGCAAGAGGTGATAGCCTTGTCTAGTCTTTGTATTCCACCAAGTGTTCTTAGGCAAGTTCTTAAAAGGTAAGGCCCCCGTAAGAAGAGGGCACGGCCCGGTAGGAGTTTTTCCTCCTACTAATCTATCCCCTCGCCTAGCATACTTGTATTGAGGAGACAAACTATAGTGTCTAGACTAGTTATTGAGCTAATTATATTTAAGTAGAGTGAAGTACATAGGAGTCCCTGTTCTCTTCTCATTGTCCTCCCACCTAGCTAGTCTCTGAGGTCCTTTCTAAGTATCCTTTATCATAGATTCTTCATTCATCAACCCCTTCCTATCACATTTATCATTTACCCCCTTATACTAGTTGGTACTAAAGTTGAGGTGGTCTCTAGGATCTCTATCCAATTATCATTTCTAGCAAGGTTTCCTTTGGGATAATATAAATTACGATGCCTCGGAATACTCCTTGGTGAAGTGCTACAGCGGTATAATCTGTGCGCTTGCAGATTTATCCAATAGTCATAAGAAATACCAATAGTATCCTTCACAGTTTACTAACCCCAGTGTTGGTCCGTTTGCTCAACCTATGTATTTTTATTGATGTAGGAAGGAGGACCGGAGGAGACTTGGCTTGTGGATTCCGGATGTTCACGCCATATGACCGGAAGTGCCAAGTGGTTCTCCAGCCTCGACCCCATGCGCCACACTGAGTACATCACATTCGGGGACAAGAGTAAAGGTAAGGTTGTCTTCCGGGGGTCCATTCGTGTCAATTCGTCTTTTGTCCTCAAGGATGTTGCTTTGGTTGCGAATTTGCATTTTCACCTTCTCTCGGTTTCGCAACTCCTTGAAGACAGTTTTGAGGTGAGCTTTAAGCCAAAGCTCTCTCGGATTTTGGACTCTCGGCGTGATCTTGCTAAGGGTTTTAAAATGGGATCGGTAGATAAGACGTTGTTTCTCCTCAAGCAAGGCAAAGACACTCTCGTTGTTTAAATATACGTGGATGATATCATCTTTGGTGGTTCTTCTCATGCTCTTGTTGCCAAGTTTGCAGATCTTATGAGCAGGGAATTTGAGATGAGCACGATGGGAGAGTTGACTTTCTTTCTCGGGTTGTAAATCAAGCAAACCCGGGAAGGGACATTTGTGCACCAAGGCAAGTACACAAAGGATATCTTGAAGAAGTTTGACATGGGCGAGGGAAAGCCCCTCTCGATGCCTATATCAACTACTACTGCCTTGGATGCGGACGAGGAAGGAGAGGCGGTGGACCAGACCGAGTATCAAAGCATGATCGTGATGCTTCTATACCTGATGGCGACCCAGCCGAACATTCAGTTCGCCATCTGCCTGTGTGCTCGCTTTCAGGCGTCCCCACGGACTTTGCACAAGCAGGCGGTGAAACGCATCATGAGGTACTTGTGCTTCACTCCTGAATTTGGTCTTTGGTTTTCCACCTCTTCCTCTCTTGTGCTTTGCGGTTATTCTGACGCCGACTTTGTCGGTTGCCGACTTGATGGGAAGTCCACTTCTGGGACTTGCCAGTTTCTCGGGTCTTCTTTGGTTTCTTGATCTTCTCGCAAGCAGTCTAGCGTGGCACAGTCGACATGCGAAGCTGAGTACGTTGCCGCAGCTAGCTGTTGCTCGCAGTTGGTTTGGATGATTGCCACTTTGAAAGATTTCGGCCTTGAGCTTACTAAGGTGCCTCTGCTTTGCAATAGCACGAGTCCAATTAGTGTGGCCAAAAATCCTGTGCTTCATTCAAAGACCAAGCACATTGAGGTCCGCTTTCATTTCTTGTGAGATCATTACGAGAAGGGCGACATTGACCTCCGGCATGTCGAGACCCACAACCAGCTTGCGGATATGCTAACAAAGCCTTTGGATAAAGCTGCATTTTCTCTCCTTTGGGGCGAGTTGGGTGTTTGCTTTCCTTTTTAGAGGAGGAAAGTTTTGTGTATCATAGTTCTTTTTGGTTCTTTTGTCTTTTCTTTGTCCTTCTTCTCAATTGGTGTCTTGTTAGTGTTAGTTGGTGTCATTGCATTGTTCATCTCATTTGCATTTGTGACATAGTTCATTTCAAGCTTCATACTTATAGCCGATATAATGAATCTATGTTGTGTTTGAGGTTCTTTATGTGTCTATGGTGTTGCCTAACTTAGACTCTTTTTGATCTCTAGATATGCAATAGAGCTAAGTTAGCAAAGCTTTAAAACTGAATTTAATTCCCCATGTCACCTCTAAAATGGCACTAGCATGTGTAGGATTTTGAAGATCCTTCTTGGCTTCCTTGTATATAGCTTGTATCTATGGCTCTTGATTGTTTCATTCACTAGCTTTGCTCTTTGTTTTGTGAATTGGAAAGATCGAGTTGGGTCTGTGTTGTGAGCACTTCACCGTGTGTTCGAGACCGCTTCCCATATGGGTCGATACTTGAGCGGTGTCGTGTATGATCAAAACCGGTGTGTCATGTCCTTTGACTTTGCCCGGTTGGTAAGCAGTGGCATCACTTTGCTTACATCCACTCGCATACAACTTAAATGTGCCTAAAACTGAAAATTGGTTGCAAAATTCATTCAGTTGGGTCATTGGCTTTTTGTATGAACTTTGCTAAGGGATAGTTTTACTTGCTATACATAAGACTGCTTTGAGATAGATCCTATCTTGTTTTCCATGCCTAGCTGTCTCTAGGAGGTGATACCCTTTCTCTGCTCTCACATGATATGCTCTCTAAAATAGCTTTTAAAGTGATCTTAAACTCAACTTGAGTCTTTGTTGGGCACGTAGACATTTTCCTATTCTCACAGGATCACATCACATAGAGCATCTATTCATTGTCTTAGCTCTAAGTATGAAGCTTTTGCACTCATTTTGCATTTCATGGCTTTTGTAGCCAGATCTTGAGTTGTTGATGTTTGATGAGCTACATGTGTCAACAAGGGGGAGAGATGTGCATTTCATTCCATTTTCAGCCATCTACTTCCAAGGGGGAGAAAGAGTGCATCTCTTTGGTTTCATTGGTTTAGAGCTTCTTTGGTCAAGGGGGAGTTTTGTGTGCTTCTTTTGCCCTAAGGAGCTCATTTGGTATCTTGAGTGTGCTTTTGCCCAGGGGGAGCTTTTGCTAGATGTGTTGAGCCTTTGCCTCTTCTAGAGGGTCTAGCTTGCTTTGTTGGCTCTGACAGGTTTCGAGTGCTTCTTGAGCGTTAAGTGTTTTAATTGGTATCTTTGGAGTTCCCTTGGTGTTTCAATTGGCATTCTGAGCTTTGAGAACTGTGTTTGGTATTTTGGACTTGCTAGCGGTGTTGAGCCTATTTTTGGGCCTCTTCTTGGAGGGCTAGCTTTGTTTTGCTTGGTTGTGTCGAGTCGTTGCCCATGTCTTTGGGAACCAAGTTTTGGACTCGTTTTGCTTCTCTCAAGTGAACCCGTTTTAGCTTTCTTAGCTTTTTTGGTCATTTGGAGAGCTTTACCTTGTGGCTCAAATCTGAAATACACTTGTGTTGACAATGCACTCATCAAGGAGGAGATTGCGAACACATGGCGGATAAGTACCCATGTATGTTCAGCTTTATGATGAGTGATCGTCCAACACGTGATTGTTTCAGTTTGAGTGGCTTGCCCTAACCCCTTGTGAAAGCAAGTCTGTGCATGTCTATCGGCTTGTGGTGTGCAGGTGCTATGCCTAGTGTCAGTGGTCAATGGCGTGGAGAAGGTCGAGTAGAGGCTTACCGTGTCGATGGACGGAGAGCAGTGAAAGGCAAAAGCGGGGCTCGGACCGAGGGACCATGGGCCCCGGCGAGTGCGAGAAGACATGGAGGTAGACCGAGTCGACTGAGTCAAGACGGTGGACGCGCGAGTCGAGCAGAGGCTCAGGGGACTCGGAGTCCGACCGAGCGAGGACAAGGTGGCTTGAGTCGAGCGGTTTGGTGGTTTGGGCCTCAAAACCATCCGAGGACGGTTTCCGAGTTTGGGGCTCAAAACTCGGGGTTCGATAGTTGAGCCCAAAGCTACTGGTGGCAAGTTTCGCGAGTTTGGACCTCAAAACCCGGGCGGAGCTTCCAAGGAAGTGGGGATGGCATGTGGCAGAATCCTGGAGGTTGCGTCGAGGCGACGACAACTACTGACAGGAAGCGGGGCCGTCCATTCAAACGAGTGGCTAGAGTTATCGACTTGGATTACAGTGTCTTAGGGCTAGGTAATTCGGTCTTGTATCTAGGGGGTCTTTGGGAAATAGCCAAAGCTCCGTTAAATAGAGGATGAAGGGGTATCCTCATCCTACCTCTTGAACACCTTTCATTAGCCCCAACTCTCTCTCTCTTTCTAACCTCTCTAGTTCATGAGGTCCCTAGGTTGATCTCTCCAACATTTGTAAGGATTTGCACTTTGTTTTCGATGGGAATCGGAGGCCTTACCCTTCGTAAGCCATGGCGGCTTTGATTACTTGATCGCGTCTCTCGTTTTGCTTGTGTTCTTTGCATTTTGCTTTTGCTCCCTCTTTGTTCTCGAGATGAAATCTCTTTGTAGGGAGTAGCTCTTGCAATTCCGTTTGAACCAAGTTGTTCGTAATCGTGAGTAGCATCTTTGCACCGAAGGGTTTCTCCTCAAACCTCACGAGTATGTAGATC
The DNA here is from genome assembly GCA_022036555.1 of Microstegium vimineum. Classification (NCBI taxonomy): domain Eukaryota; kingdom Viridiplantae; phylum Streptophyta; class Magnoliopsida; order Poales; family Poaceae; genus Microstegium; species Microstegium vimineum. The sequence goes on along the minus strand of CM039120.1, from coordinate 24,564,078 downwards.
GGGCGATTTCTTTGCGGCGTTCTTCGTTTTTCCTTTTCTCCCCCAAATCTGAGTGTTCCCGTTTATCCTCTCCAAATTGAGTGATGATTTCTTCGGGATAGCTCCCCAACTGCACAAGCATCATGCCTACAAAGTTTGGTTGCAGTTGGAGTTCATTTGGTTGAGTTTTGGGAAGATTTGACGGAGTGAAATCGATTTTCGCGGGTTTTCTGTGCGCTGTTCGTGAACTCTGGACCACTTTGGACAAGGCTCTGGACCATAGGAGAGTGGTCCTATGTTCTGGCCGAAAGTCTGCAGAGCAGCCCCTAGCTCCGGACCAAGCTCCGGACTAGTCCTGAGGTTGGGAGCTCACTGCGGTTGCTGATTTTGAGAAAAAAAGCATCGGACCACTCTCCGTACCATAGCACCGGACTATAGAGAGTGGTCCTGTGGAGTGGCCAAAAAACTACAGTAAGGCACCTAGCTCCGGACCTAAGCATCGGACCAATCGTCTTGGTCCTGTGGTCACTGACTGAAGTGGTCCTGTGCTCGTTTCTCTCTCGTCCGGACTCCGAATCAAGTTCCGTTTGTTGCGTTGGATTCATATTCATGTAAGGAACATGATTAGGTACTTTTGAGACCAGTTTTCATAAGTATTTTTGGGTGTGTTCTTGTCTCTTCTCTCTAGGGGTTGAGAGTACTGCTCTCGGTGTATCGGTTTCGAGTTCGTGGCTTCGATAGTTCTCCATCTTCTCCGACCGCTCCGCTGCACCATTAGGGGTCTTCCTAAGGTGTCCACCTACTTGTTAGGTCGTGTGCGAGTCAGTTCTTCCGAGGTCAAGTTTTAGGTGAGTTTTGGACAAGGGCCAAGTCTTTGAGTTGAATTTTATTTAGGTCCCATTCACACCCCCCGTCTGGTCGCCATTCTCGGTCCTTCATGGACTATATTCCATAACTATCTTCTTACACCCATGGTCATATGAGACATCTCCCGAACCCATTGGTCTCTTTATCATTACCACACATGACATCTCCAACACCCTAACACTTTCTATTTACAAAAACTTGAAAAGGGTGGTTGTCGATGCATATTTTATCATAAATATTGCAGATCTCATTGTATTAAATCTTTAGATAGGTAATAGTAGGGAAACCATTTCACTAAAAACACATCTTAAAAGATTTCCCAAGGACAAGTTTAGTGTCCTAAAACAAGCATCTCTCAGAGCTTAACATAATGTTCACCTTTTTTTTGCCAACCCTTGTAAAGCGAGCATAGAAATATATGATTATATTCATTCGGGTATTTTTGTCACTAACCTCTTCAGGTAAAGAGCAGAAAGAATGAAGGAATGAAAAACATAAGGTATGTCCAACAATCACCATGCAACATTGAATTTCATCCAATCTTGATTTTTGCAAAATTCAAGCTTGGGGGATAACCAATCATAAAAACACCTTTTTCCATAAGGCATGCTCAAACTACTAAATTGCTAATCATACTCTTTCATCGTCACTTGAGTTAATCTCTATAATACTTTCATGTTACCTTTGTCTGCTATAGTATATGTTTAGGTTTTAAAGTATATTCATACACCTTTTAAATTATGCATGGTGCTTAGTTTAAAGGTATTTGGATATTACTTCTAAAGGCTTTTTAATTTAAGTGTAGTGCTTAGGTTAAAATGTCCTCCAAAATAAAATTAGATGTCGTGTCTAGGTTGTTTTTTAAACCAATAGTATACTAGAGTAGATATTGGATATTTTGTTAGACTAACCCCTGCAGGAAAACTTTCAATATCAAATTGGGAAGTCCTGAGATGAACTCACACTAAAGATGAAGAAAGATGCATGAACTTCAACAACCTTCACAAGAGAGAGATAGCTAATTCATCATGATGAATTCCATGGAGCAAGGAGAAGGCGAGTGACAAAGGACAAAATCTACATCCGCTCAATCCATGGAAGAGGGTGAACAAAACTTCAAAACAAGATCAACAAAAATTTCAAGATTGGAAGAACGAGGATGAGAGAGGAGTGGAACACGAAGACAAGCTGTTAATGCACCACCAGTTGATCAAGGGAAGTTTCCATGAAGGTAAGATGCCATCATTCTCCAATGACAAAGGTAAAGGTAAGTAAGCATCACTCTAAAAGCCTTTCTTTGATTCTGGTATTCACATAAATCTAAACATGTTTGAGCTGCAACTTTACTTGATCCAACCTGATTATCTCAACATGTTAGTTCTTTAAAGATTGATCCTAGTACCACTTCTTAATCTCACAGTCTTAACCATCTAAAATGTTGCACATCCAACCTTGGAAGATGATAATCTCAATCATGTAAAAATAAATTAGATAATCTTTCCATGTGTTAAAGCAATCTAATATGCCAAGTGCTTATGAAATGGTACATTCATGCTCATCCTCCGGACTGATCACTCATGTCATAGCTAAATAAAATACAACTCAATCTTGCTCAAATATATTTAGGTTAGAGATGAATGAATGAACTTTTGGTTCTGTTGGTGTTTTCCACTAGCAGAGCCCATACACTTGATCTCTGCCTTGTTTCTATGAGCAGGACACTCCTTCACCATGCCATCAAGAGCATGGGTGGATGACATTCTACCAATGAAGAAAGGAGATCCAGGGAGACCTGTCATTCCCATCTCCATTGGAGCTTACACTTTTGAAGAAGTGGTATGTGACCTTGGAGCAAGTGTCAACATCATGCCAACTTGCAGATCAGACACTATGCTATCCCAAGGAATTCCTTAATTTGTCAGCATACGAGTTGGACACTCATTCGTACGGGTAAAAACATTGTGATTGAAGAAACAAGCGGAGATGCAAAAGCACTCATTATCTTGGGACGCTCATTCGTAAGAACAGATAATGCCATCGTCTACACGAATAGCGCCAAGATTTGTTTCACTATCAAGGATGAGAAGGAGAGATTCACTTTCATGAAGCATACACTCAAGGCTCTTACTCATCCTAAGAGGCCATACATCTACGAGGATATAACTGTTGCTACAAGAAAGAAGAACATCAACAATAGAAGGAGGAAGAGTAAAGCTCAACAACCAAGAGAAGACATAGATAATTAGCACTATTGATTCAAGGTATGATCAACTCCTTCTATCACAATACCTCGCTAAGCTGGGAGATCCAGGAGAACCTACCATTGATTGCAAGATCAAGGAAAGTACATTCTACAAGATATTCTGCAATATTTGATCAAGCATCAACATAATGTCTGACAGGGAATAGCAAAGGATGTCATGGTCAACATGATAGATCACTTTGGTCTCACTGACTTCATGGTTCCAGATATGGGAGATGAAGATGAAGTCCACCTCATTTGAGGAACATCTTTCCTCAACACCACTAGTGCAATCATCTCCATGAAATCTTGAGAGATCCATTCCCAATTTCCTGAAGAGAAGAAACAAGCCACCAAGGATGGATGGAGAGACTATCTAGGAGAATTAACAAGATATTAAGATCCATTCAATAATAAAGATAATAGTTCTCCAGAGAAAGAAGTTGTACCACCATAACAGATGATGTATCACCTGCTACAGAGGAAAGAAGAAGCAGAACCTCAGATTGAGGAAGTGTGGAAGAGGAAAGAGACTTCATCGGAAACACCAACACAAGAAGAGCAAACATTCAAGTATTCATTAGGAGTGGACCATGCTCCTTAAGACATTTGAACCAGAAGAGAGGTCCGGTTACATGAACGTAAATCTTCAAACCTCAGCTGTTGGGGATATATACCTCAACATATCCCCAAGGACCTTTTGGGCCTGCCGACCAGAAGACGCCCAGGCCATGAAGCCTTGCGGCACATGACCAGCTCATCGTGCTCGCCAAGGACTCTGAAGAAGCCTTGCTCGCCAAGAAGGATCCTAGAAGATAGACTCGGATCTCCTACCTAAAGGGACCGATCATAATCTGTTAGGATATGGAAACTATAACCTTGCTCCCCGGCTATATAAGGCGAGCAGGGACCCCCTCCGAAACAGCTTCTACACAATCCCCTAGCTCGCATCTACAAGAATTGTAACCTAATATACACATCAATCCAGCCACCAAAACACAGGACGTTGGGTATTACGGTGATTTGCCGGCCCGGACCTGTCTAAATCATTGTGTCTACGCTCGCTATGTTACGCTTGATCGTCGTCGCCACACCTCTACCTACAATCTACTACCGTGGGGTACCCCCTAGGTAGACTACGACGTGTATTTTGTCGACAGTTGGCGCGCCAGGTAGGGGTGTCTCACCACGCCGACATGTTGCCGGCGGAAGAAGATTAGCATCAATGACCTAGTTGGCACCATCGACCGCTCCAACGCCAGCATCACCGAGTGCATCAATCTCGTTTAGGCGGCACGTTGTCAGCTCCCCGGCCATCACGGTCACCGACCACGCAACCACAGAAGCGCCCGCATACCTCCGACTACGCCTCTTGGGCTTCGCAACCAGGCGGTGCTTTTTCAACGCAGATACCCCGATCGGCCTTCGCCCAGATCTCCGCACCACCCATCGTGAACACCGTCATCATCTCCGCAATTGATAGTGATTCCGAGCAGGCAGTGTATTTCGACGACACCACTTCTCCGGGTTCAGCCACTAGCGTAGCGACCGAAGTTGCAAGCTCGTCCAGATCCACTAGCAGCTTCCCAGAGTTCCCTCCAGGCTTCGGAGGGAGGATGTTTCAGATGTCCGTCGATAGCGCCGCCCCCGACAATGAAACCGACGCCGAGTGCACCGCAAGGGAGCAGTGCAACGCCGACCACGTGCAAAGGCGCAACGATGAACATCACGAGCAAGAAAGGCGCAACCAGGAGCGCATCGAGCAAGAACGCATTGCACGAGAACAGCGCGAACGTGACCAGAGGCATCATGGTCAGCCACGACAACGCAATCTCCAGTACGAGTTCGAGATGATGGGTGACGTTCCGGTATACTCAACACCCAGTGCGAATCTGGCAGCAGCCGTCAGCGAGAAGACCAAACTCGAAGGTACACCCCTGGTCGAGAAGATAGACGCCCACATCAAGGCGGCCTCACTCCAGGTAAAAAGAAAGCAACGAGTGGTCGAGTCCTCTGGTCAATCTCACAGCAGGAATCGCTCACAAAGCCCTCTGAGAGAGCGCCAGCAAGGATCTCCGGGACGCGACGAGGAAGACCACAATGAGGCCCCCATGGTCGAACACCAGAACCAGTGCGCCAGAGCCCCCTGAGGGACGGAAGACAGAGGTCACCGCGATACGACGACATGATCCGGCGTGACCAGTCACCGACTCCACCATGCCGGAGCCCTCCGAGGGACCGAAGACAGAGACCCCCGTGGTATGACGATAGGGAGAACTCCAGGGCTCGACGTGATCAGTCACCAACCCCGCCACGCCGGAGCCCTCCAAGACAACATCGACAAAGATCACCGGGGTACAACGATGACGAGTATTACAACCCCAGATGCAATCGAGTGCCAGGACCCCGAGCCACGGGAGGACAGCGTGTCTTCTCAGCCCGCCTACTGTTGGTATTTCTTATGACTATTGGATAGATCCACAAGCGCACAGATTATACCGATGTAGCACTTCACCGGGAGTATTCCAGGTATCGTATTTTCCTCAGGGAACGATAGTGATCTAACTAGGATTAAAGATATGTCCTATGATGGATCAAGGGAGATTATGATAACTGGATTGAGAGGTTCAAGATAGAACAAATGTCTAACAAGGGATAGCTGGTTATACTGGCCTTATCGACCCTTCTCTTGCAGGAGGCGACGAGATAGATCAGAAAGAGGGCAAAACTCTAACTGTACCGCGCTGTCAAGTTGTATTGAAGCCTTACCTTTTAAGAACTTATCTTACACACGTGGTGGAATACAAAGACTAGATAGAGCTGTCACTTTCTACTGGCATCCACAAACAATCCATGCCATAAGCGGTTTACAAAGGCACGATTAAGCTTAGACACCACGTCTACACTAATCTTACTACTTTAACCTTGGCCTAAGATTAAAGCACTTTACTCAGAGCAAAGCGATGATCAAGCATTAAAAGTTGTATAATAGCTAAACCACATTTAGAACACTGAATACTATAAAGAACTCAGAAGAAGTCACTTACAAGTGCTAAACTTACAAGAGACTCACATCCGCTGAGGAAGAACTCCGGAGAAGATTCCCGACAGACCCGGGGCTTTCTCCAGACGGCTCCTCACTCTCCTCCAACTAGCATAACACTACCGCTAAGAGGCTAGAGTGTAGTTTCTCCAATGAGGCATGAATGAGAAGGGAGCTCTAGGGGACTATTTATAGCTAGAGGTGGAGTAGGGGCTACTCCGGTGCCACGTCAGCGATCCACGTCACCTTCATCAAGCAACATTGGATCCAACCGACTTAGAAACCGACCAAGGCATGGATGGTGTTGATTTCCATCATGTGGGGAGTGGGTAAGTCGGTTGGGGAAGTAAAACTGCCATATGGTGGTTTGGCCGAACCACCTTGCTGCCATGTGGGCACTCTGCACCTTCTAGATGGTGGCCCAGTGGTCATGGACCAAGTGGTGGCTAGGTTGGGCCCACCTTGAGTTTGGTCGAACCCCATGTTGGGTCTGTGGGCCACCTCTGCCTCCTGGGCACTGGTCCCACCTGTCATATGCCTTGGATGTTCGTTCTGCCTTGAGTTGTCACGTTAATCTTCTTAATGTGGGACCATGGATCCTTGTGCTGTGAATCTTGACCATTGAGAGGTGAATACACTTGGATCCAAGGGTAAGGAGTATTCTTGAGGGTGTTACATGGATTGTGGGGGCTAAGCATGCCAGGTGGGTCCATAGGGTGGTCGGTCGACCCCCTAAGTGGGCCCACGGGCTCCCAAAAGACCTCATTTGTCATTACCTACATCAAATAGTCAAGGGACATGTGGAACCACTTATTTGGCACAATATGTTCAGTTTATGTTTGTTTTCCTTTGAGAATGAGGATGTTGACGGTATTTTGATGGTGACAAAAATAGCTCTTAATTACCGTCAACAAGATCCCCCATACTTACCTCTTTGCTCGTCCTCGAGTAAAGGTTAAAAGCTAACAAGATCATGTTATTCAAAGTATAAAGCAAGCATATAGATTCATTCAAGACATTTTGTCATACTAGTGGGATATGTGGTATTGGCTAACATATATCCTTGAGAGGTTGAGAAATGGAATAGATCTTCGAGGCAAAGTCATCTTCCCAAATCATATTTTAGCACTTGAAGTTTTTGATAAATTTTTGAAAAGAAATCTCATAAGTCATCTTACTCCTCTTATAGCACTCTAAGTCACTCAAGGTGTATGATTCCTTACCAAGGCATAAAGAGTTTGCCTTCTTTGTATCTTCCTACTTCTAAAGGCTTATGTGGAGCTTAGGTAGGGATAATCAATGTAGCAAACTCTCATCACTTATATTGTAAAGTCAAAACAAGGATCCAAGGAGAAGAATGTCATAATCCTAGATCAAGATGTGCATGTGTGTGGACAAAAGTATTGGTCTAACATGTACTCCTTAGCTATGTATATGATCTCTCTAACTTTAAGATTACTTGAGACATGGCTATCATGCTAAGAGATTTTTTTAGAATTGAAGAGCTCTGCTCATCATCATTTTTCATTTATGATAGCCATATCTCTTTTTGGAAGAATATAGGGAGAGATCATAACATTTATTTGAAGAGTATTTATTGGATGATTATGGATCATGTAAATCAAAGGCATGTTTTGCGTACTTCCAGTGTAGAAGTAGCAGAAATATGTGGCGTGCGTGTGATCTTGATCTTTGAACTATGACATAATTCTCAACAAGGGTCACAAGGTTTGACAAAACTCAAAGCAAATACAAGAAGCATTTGAGGAAGGTTTTGAACTTGCATAAATGTTTATGGCGTTGGTAGGATTTTCTCACTATAGATGAGTAATGACATTATGGTTTTATGACATTTTCAAAAATTAATCTCCAAGAACTTTAAATAGAAAGGGTATGAATCATGAGTCGAGACTATATTACATTAATCAACAACTTACTCCATATGATCTTCCTATCAAAGTGTTCTTCCCACTAGTATAAGCAAAAAGCAAGAATTTGTCTTTATGACGCTTTTGCCCTTTAAATGTCATAGATCATGTCACTTTTCAAAATTTTAATTTTTGGATGCGATCTTCTTGTTTTATTAATATTAAAAGGGAATTTAAACTAAGTGATAAGTTTCATGAAGAAATTATTTTTATTTCATTTTTATTCTTGAAGGGAAAGTGAATAAACAAATGAAAAAGTATAGAGAAAAGGGGAGAGACATGGCAAACCAGTCAGATTTGATGTTTGAAATTCAAAGGATGTTGTCTGGTGGGTCCAAGCCCTAGAAGCATGTTCGGCCGAACATCTTTGGAGCTGTTTACCACTTCGAACTCTGCATTTGGATCCCTTACCTCTGAATGTTGATGTACTCTGAACTTTCTGAATTTTGGCCTCCAACTTGGTTCGGCCGAACCACAGAAGTGGTTGTTTTGGTCCAATTTTTTTCTAGTACGTGTCATAGATGTGCTCAGCATGATTCAGTGATCCTTTTTGTGTTTTGACAAGTTGGAGTGTTGGCCGACCTCCCCCATACTTGTTTCGGAACATGCTGAATTCAGTGACAGAGAAGACATCAAATGCAATGGTTCTGCTGGGCAAAATACCAGCAGAACCAAACATTTTCATTCAATTCAAACTCTTGTAGGCACACGTTACATTGATGAAAGAGAAATGAACAAAATAATTGGAAATAAACCTAAGGGCCTATTTTATTTGTGGACTAGTGATCTATGGAGATGGAGGGTCAAAGAGATCCTCTCTCTCGATGGCTTGGGCAAGACGTTTGATCTTCGCATTGGTGCTAATGAGAAGAGCCTTGAAATTATCCTCTAGATTAAGATGTGTCATCCTCTCCTCTGCTGCACGCTCTGCTAATTTAGTATTATTTTCTCTAAGCCTAGCCACTACGCGAAGCAGTTTCTCCATACCACTCTCTTCATCTTCGTCCTCGAACTGTCTTGGAGGGCCAGAGATGGATGACATCTTGCTAGTCCATCGGACGGACTTGCGAGACTCCTCCATCTCAAGCGATCTGCGCACCCCCCTCCTCTCCTCGGAGGTGCGAGGAGGGATGAGCACCTTGCCTCTCCCTGGTCCTCCTTGAGCCTGCTGAATCCGCATCCCTGGCGGTGTTGATGGAGAGTATGAGTGGGTGTAACCCGTACTCGTGTCATCGTTGGTGGAGGAGATGGGCATCTTCTTCGGCCCAATTTGACCGGTTGTCGGCCTTTTGGGTGTCACCCGTCGCGCATCGGGCTTGTTGAGGTTGCGGTGTGGAGACATCGACCGAGCGATGGTCCGCATCCACTCTGAGCTCCACTGCTCTGTCGGCCGACCACCTAGAGGAGTGGTTGGCAGTGTGGGCGGTGGTGCCATGGCCAGAGGTGCCACCTCGAGGACCTCGACGATCATTGCGTCGGAGTTGATGAGGTCTTGGGTCTTGGAAGGACTTCCGTTGCTAGGAACGAGTGGCAACTTGCCATTGTTGCATGGTGGAGCCATGGGGGTGATCAAGAAGGTGTGGAGGATTGCAAAGGGTGATGGTGGTGCTGCTGGTTGCGAAAGAAAACAAGGTGGAAGGAGGAAGAAGGGGGTGTTAAGAAGAGAAGAAACAACGTTCAGGACCTTCGTTTTCGCACTGATCGCGATGAAAACCGAAGGGGAGCGTTGGCCCGACGCTCCTGCACAACTGGGCATTTGAACGAGTTTGAACCATTTTCGGCCGAACGCTTTTTAAAATTTTTTGAACAACAGTGCCAGGTTTCGAACTTGTTCGGGTCAGGTGAGTCGACTCATGAAGTTTCGGGTTGTTTGGCCCAAACATAGGTTCGGCCGATCCACTAAAGTGGCCAAATGGGCCGACCTTTCACGAGGGGGGAGTCAAGGCTATGTCTACGCCATTTCTAACGTCTTTTTCGAAATTTGAACAAAAAAGTTAAAACATGTAGATTTTAGATCTAATTGGGATTAAGAACAAAATCTATCATATCTATTTCTTGTTCAGGAATTTCATGCTCATAGAAAACTTTAAGACGTTGTCCATTTACCTTGGAGATTTTGCCGTCGTCATCTTGGAGTGTGATTGCTCCATGAGTCGTGGCATTGACGACGAGGTATGGCCCTTCCCATTTGCTTTTCAGTTTTCCATGACCGAAGAGCTTGAATCTTGAGTTGAAAAGCAAAAATTTGTCTCCTGGGTTGAATTCCTTGACTTTGATCCTCTTATCATGCCATTTCTTGGTTCTCTCCTTGTATATTCTGGCATTATGGTATGCTTTCTCTCTCCATTCTTCCAATTCGGATATTTGCATCTTCCTGAATTTTCTAGCAACTGGCAGATCCATGTTCCATTTCTTGATTGCCCAATGTGCCTTGAATTCCAATTCCACAGGCAAATGGCATGTCTACCCGTATATAATTTGGTATGGTGTCATACCAATTTGGGTCTTGTATGCGGTCCTATATGCCCATAATGCCTCTGGTAGCTTGTGATTCCAAGCCATACCCATCTCTTCAACAGTCTTTTGCAGAATTTTCTTGATTTGTTTGTTGGATGTTTCTTCTTGACCACTTGTTTGAGGATGGTATGGAGTTGCAACATTGTGTCAGATCCCTTGATTGGTGAGGAACTGGCGGAAGCCTTTGTCAATGAAGTGAGATCCCCCGTCACTTATGACTAACTTTGGGGTTCCAAATCTGGGCAATATCACTTCATGGAACATTCTCTTTGAATTGGCTGCATCAACTTTGTGGCAGGGTAATACTTCTACCCATTTGGACACATAGTCCACCGCTACTAAGATATATTCGTACCCTTTCGATGGAGGAAAGGGACCCATGTAGTCGATGCCCCATACATCAAAGAGCTCGACTTGTAAATTGTTGGTGAGTGGCATGGCATCTCGGGCGTTGATGTTCCCATGCTTCTGGCACCTTGCACATTTTCTGACATAGTCATGAGTATCTTTGTACATGGTTGGCCAAAAGAACCCACTCTGCCAAATCTTAGCATGAGTTCTGAATGCTCCATAGTGACCTCCGTACTCTGCTCCATGGCATCTTTCCATGATCTTGATTGCCTCCTCCATAGGTACGCATCTTCTTAACAATCCATCATTGCATACTCTATAGAGGTATGGCTCATCCCAAAGATGCACTCGACTCTCTTGAACTAGTTTCTTCATATCTGCCCCTGGTGGTACATGGCCTTCAACCATAAAGTTTGCTATATTTGCATACCAGTGGTTGGAGTCCGTCACCTTGAGGAGTGTGTCATCTCTGAGGAAATCGTCGATGGGCAAATTTTGTGTTTCTTTGAATTGCATTCTAGACAAATGATCGGCAACAGAATTTTCTACTCCCCTTTTATCTTTTACTTCAAGATCAAATTCTTGGAGTAGAAATATTCATCTTATTAAACGTGGTTTAGCATCTTTCTTAGTGAGCAAATACTTAAGAGCAGCATGATTTGTATAGATAATAACTTTTGCTCCTATTAAGTAAGATCTAAACTTGTCTATAGCAAATAATACGGCCAACAACTCTTTTTCAGTTGTTGCATAATTTAGTTGTGGCCCTATTAAGTTCATGCTAGCATACGAAATAGGATGATGCTTCTTATCTTTGGTTTGGCATAATACCGCACCGACAGCATAATCACTAGCATCACACATTATTTCGAAGGGGAGCTTCCAATCAGGGGGTTGGATGATTGGAGCTGAGATGAGTGCTTTCTCGAGGATATAGAAAGAATCTAAGCATTCATCATTGAAGTCAAAGGGTGCATCTTTGGCTAGCAGGCTTCTTAACGGACGGGAAATTTAAGAGAAGTCTTGTATGAACCGTCTATAAAAGCCAGCATGACCAAGGAAGCTATGGATTCCCTTGACATTCGTGGGAGGTGGTAGCTGCTCTATGACTTCGATCTTAGCTCTATCCACTTCTATCCCACGTTCGGACACTCTATGTCCTAGCACTATGCCTTCACAAACCATGAAGTGACATTTTCCCAGTTCAGGACTAAGTGCTTTTCTTCACATCGCTGTAAGACTCTGTCCAGATTCTCAAGGCAATCATCAAAAGTCTTTCCATAGACGGAGAAATCATCCATGAAAACTTCCATCATTTCTTCGATCATATCGGAGAAAATGGACATCATGCACCTTTGAAAAGAAGTAGGAGCATTGCATAGGCCGAAAGACATTCGCTTATATGCATATGTTCCATAGGGGCATGTGAAAGTGGTCTTACTTTGATCATCCGGGTGGATCGGTATTTGATGATATCCCGAATAACCATCAAGGAAACAAAAGAAAGAATGTTTTGCAAGCCGCTCCAAAATCTCATCGTTGAAGGGTAGCGGGAAGTGATCTTTCTTTGTAGCCTTATTAAGTTTTTGGTAATCTATACACATTCTACAACCCGTGACGGTTCGTTGAGGAATCAACTCATTCTTGTCATTTCGAACGACCATCATACCTCCCTTCTTAGGCACTACTTGCACGGGGCTAACCCACTCACTGTGAGGAACGGGGTAGATGATCCCTGCGTGCAAGAGTTTTAAGACCTGTTTCTTTACTACTTCTCTCATCGCATTATTTAGTCTACGCTAAGGTTCTCTAGAAGGAAGAGCCTCAGGTTCTATGGGGATGCGATGTGTGCAAAGAGCGGGACTGATGCCTTGAGATCTTGAAGAGAGTATCCTAAGACTGATTGATGTTTTTCTAAGATAGTGAGGAGTTTGAACGTCTCTTCAGGAGAGAGTTTGTCACTGATGATTACAGGGGCCTCACGATCATCATTTAGAAAGGAATACTTTAAACCAGCTGGAAGAGGTTTAAGTTCTATAGAGGGTTTAGATGGGGGTTCGGATTTCTCCAGATCTATGGGTTCATTTAGATCGTCTTCTTCCTGGATGAAATCTTCGGCTTCTTCCTCTAGATCAGGATGAGATGATTCTAGAAGAGATGCAACCATCACTTCCTGTATGGGGTTAGATTCTGGGAGTGATTCTGTCATGGTGTTCATGGAATTGGTGAGCGGAATCAAGAGTTTGATGCTACTCCCAAGATGACCCTTAAGACTTCCATCAAGAGATCCATCAAGGAATCTCATGAGTGGATGTCCGATTAACAAGTCGAATTCCTCCATATCAAATATGAAGTAATTTAAGAGGATATTGACTTTGTTAATTAGCGTAGGAATGGTCTGTGCGATCCCAGAACTCTCAATCAATTGTCCTAAAGAAAGCTTCAAGAACTTGTTGGTTGGAGTCAGTTTTACATTGCCTAGGAGAGCATTAGCTAATGATTTAGACATAATGCTAACTCCTACGGCAGGATTGTAAAGAGAGTCTAACTTGGCTCTCTCGATCTGACAAGGAATGGTGGTAGAGGAGGAAAGAATTCAAATTGGTTTAGATGAAGATTCGACCTCTTCTAACCACTCATTGCTCATGACAGACGCTAGCTCTTGAACCCTATCCTGAAGGTATGCTTCTTCTATGAGACTAGGGATGTGGCGATTCAGAGCTTTTTGAACAGAAGACTTCTTTTGCGCAGATTGATTCGAGGTATTTCAAAAATTGAAAATAAATCAGCCTCAATATCAAGGGGGAATTCCAAGGGATGAATTTCTTCTTCCTTGGTGGTTCAGGTTTGATAGCACGATTTTAAGGTGAAGAGGAAAAAGTTTTGGCTATCGATGTTGTCTCTTCTCTGGGGGTTGGTTTTTATTCTTCCACGGGTCCCTCATAATATACGTTAGTATAGGGGGTGTTATCAAGAATCTTTGTGAGAAGACTCTTCCATACACTAACGGGTAAACACAGGAAGGCTCCCCCGGCAGATATGTCAAGGAGTTGCACAGAATCTCTGCTAAGACCACCATAAAAATGTTGTAACATTGTAGGCTCGGTTATAGCGAGATCAGGGCCTGAAGATGCTAGATCTGTCAGATGGGCCCATGCATCACCTAGAGATTCTTTCTCTCTTTGGGAGAAATTGATGATCTCTATTCGAAGACGAATGACACAAGGGGTAGGGAAGAATGCCAAACAGAATTTAGGCATCAATTTTTCCCAATCTCCTTTTGCGTCATTTACGTGGCGAACGTACCATCGTTTGGCTATTCCCATTAAGGACAATGGAAATAGCTTCCAGTTAAGGGTACCTGGCCTCATCCCTTGGATGTGGACACATGAACAAAGTTGTTCAAAGTCTCTTATATGAATGTAGGGATTCTCGTCTTCGTCCCCAGAAAACGGTTTTTCCTGAACCATCGCTATGAGACTCGGGCGAAGCTCATAACGAACGGCTAGAACGGCCTAAAGATGATTTAGGTGGCTCCAAGCTAGCGCCCGTTGGAGCACCATATTCGATAAGCGTGGTTTGATCCATATGTGTATGTGGAGTGAAAAGATGAAATCAAACAAAAGATAAAATAGGACCAAAGGGTACTAGTTAAAAGCTACCGTTCCCTGGCAACGGCACTAGAAATGCTTGTTGGTATTTCTTATGACTATTGGATAGATCTGCAAGCGCACAGATTATACCGATGTAGCACTTCACCGGGAGTATTCCTGGTATCGTATTTTCCTCAGGGAACGATAGTGATCTAACTAGGATTAAAGATATGTCCTATGATGGATCAAAGGAGATTATGATAACTAGGTTGAGAGGTTCAAGATAGCACAGATGTCTAACAAGCGATAGCTGGTTATACTGACCTTATTGGCTCTTCTCTTGCACGAGGCGATGGGATAGATCAAAAAGAGGGCAAAACTCTAACCGGACCGCGCCGTCAAGTTGTATTGAAGCCTTTCCTTTTAAGAACTTATCTTACACACGTGGTGGAATACAAAGACTAGATAGAGCTGTCACTTTCTACTAGTTCCACAAACAATCCATGCCATAAGCGGTTTACAAAGGCACGATTAAGCTTAGACACCACGTCTACACTAATCTTACTACTTTAACCTTGGCCTAAGATTAAAGCACTTTACTCAGAGCAAAGCGATGATCAAGCATTAAAAGTTGTATAATAGCTAAACCACATTTAGAACACTGAATACTATAAAGAACTCAGAAGAAGTCACTTACATGTGCTAAACTTACAAGAGACTCACATCCGCTGAGGAAGAACTCCGGAGAAGATTCCCGACAGACCCGGGGCTTTCTCCAGACGGCTCCTCACTCTCCTCCAACTAGCATAACACTACCGCTAAGAGGCTAGAGTGTAGTTTCTCCAATGAGGCATGAATGAGAAGGGAGCTCTAGGGGACTATTTATAGCTAGAGGTGGAGTAGGGGCTACTCCGGTGCCACGTCAGCGATCCACGTCACCTTCATCAAGCAACATTGGATCCAACCGACTTAGAAACCGACCAAGGCATGGATGGTGTTGATTTCCATCATGTGGGGAGTGGGTAAGTCGGTTGGGGAAGTAAAACTGCCATATGGTGGTTTGGCCGAACCACCTTGTTGCCATGTGGGCCCTCTACACCTTCTAGATGGTGGCCCACTGGTCAGGAACCAAGTGGTGGCCAGGTTGGGCCCACCTTGAGTTCGGTCGAAACCCATGTGGGTCTGTGGGCCACCTCTGCCTCCTGGACACTGGTCCCACCTGTCATATGCCTTGGATGTTGGTTCTGAGTTGAGTTGTCACGTTAATCTTCTTGATGTGGGCCCATGGATCCTTGTGCTGTGAATCTGGACCATTGAGAGGTGAATACACTTGGATCAAAGGGTAAGGAGTATTCTTGAGGGTATTACATGGATCATGGGGGCTAAGGATGCCAAGTGGGTCCAAAGGGTGGTTGGCCGACCCCCTAAGTGGGCCCACTGGCTCCCAAAAGACCCCATTTGTCATTACGTGTATCAAATAGTCAAGGGACATGTGGAACTAGTTATTTGGCACAATATGTTCAGGTTATGTTTCTTTTCCTTTGAGAATGAGGATGTTGACGGTATTTTGATGGTGACAAAAATAGCTCCTAATTACTGTCAACACCTACGCGCCATATGCTGGCCCCAGAGCTTCAGAGTGACATCAGTGGAGAAATACGACAACAAGGCAGACCCGGAGCAATGGGCCTCCACATACGAGATCGTCGTGTACGCTGCCGGAGGAGACCGGGACGTGATGGCAATCTACCTGCCGGTAATGCTGTCCACCTCTACCATCAGTTGGCTCCAGAAGATTCCGGATGGCACCATCGACAACTGGGAAGACCTCAAGGACATCTTCGTCGAAACATACAAAGCCACGTGTATCTAGCCCGGAACATGTTACGACCAGGAGACCATTCGCCAGAGAAGTAACGAAAGCCTCCGAGAATACATTAGGCGTTTCTCCGACAAACGTCTAAGCATAACAGAGATCTCCGACCCAGAAGCTATCGCAATCTTCTCCAACGGCCTGCGAGGAGACGACCTCTGAAACAAGTTGGCCCGGAAGAACGTGAAGACCATAGAGCATATGATGATGATCGCGAACCCCTACGCCAACCAAGATGACGCTACCCGCAGTAGAGAGAACAGGCGGCGCTATTCCCGCTCGCCTGAACGCGCAGAGGAGAATAATCGCTCACCAGACTACAGGAACGAGAAAGGAACCAGCCACCACCGTGACCACCGATCAGATAACCCCGAACGCCGGCCGCAGAGGAACGACTACAGGCAACCCAATAGCTACGTCACTAACACGGACGCCCAACCAAAGAAGAACTACTACGAAAGCTACGAGAAGATCCTCGACGAACAATGCCCGATACACAAGAACTCCAAACACTCCTTGCAAAATTGCGAGCTCATAGAAACAACAATGAAGGACAAGGTAGACAAAAGACAGAAGAGGGACGATGAAGATGGAGGCAAGGACCCGGGACCGCCAGCGCCAAAATTCCAAGCAGCCTCAACAACATACTCCATATTCAGGGGTAGTGTGCTCGTTGAGGGAGAAAGACAATGCCGCCAAACTCGCAACGACGTCTACTCGCTCGCCGCTGCGGGAGGGAACGCAGCCAAGGCTCACCCCCTCGATTGGCTGGACCAACCAATCAACTTCTCCGGAGAAGACGAGTGGGCAGACTGCAGATACCCAGGCCGTTTCCCACTAATCGTGAATCCAACCATCGCAACATGTTGCTTTGGGAAGGTTCTAGTCGACAGCGGCAGCGCCATCAACATCATCTTCGCCGATGCATTCCGCCAGCTCGATTACTTGAAGAAAGACCTCAAACCGGCGAATTTCTCCTTTTGGGGAATCATCCCCAATAAAGCTTCGACACCAATAGGGCAGATGACCCTCCCTGTGCAGTTCGGCGATAAGGACCATTTCAGAGTCAAAAATATCAACTTCGTCATCGCCGAGTTCGAGACAGCCTACCACGCGATATTGGGCCGCCCGACACTAGCCAAGCTAATGGCAGTCCCACATTACACGTACATGGTGCTAAAAATCCCGACATCGCAAGGGATCATCAGCCTCCGCACCAACTTGAAGATAGCCTACGAATGCGAGTAGCAGACAATCAACACCATCGAGAAACCCCGCGTTTCAGACATACACACTTCCGGCGACAACGACAATCCAGCCGCCAAGAAGCAGAAAGAAACAGAATCGGCGATGATCAGCGCAGACGCCACCCGCGACCAGACACAGAAGGTACCACCACTCGGTGCTGTGTAAGGACTTTCCAAATGTAACGATAAAGTTTGTACTAGGCGCTCCTCCATCAATAAATAAAAGGTGTTTCATCTTCTATACATCCCATACAACGAATCTGATCCATGCAAAACGCCCACGGTGTAACAATGACATCGGCTCGAACGCCCACGACGTATGATGATTCGAGCAAAACACCCATGGAGCAACGGCGAAAAGTTCGACAAAGCACGCAAATGGTCGACGACCTCTCCAAAACACTCCCACAGTGTTCGACGACCCCGCCCAAATGCAATACGACGTTTTCTCTAAACAGCCTAGCCGCGACCAGAAAGCTTCCGAAGCTGGCCTACCGGTTAACCATAGCGAATAGAAGTAGCTACCCTAAGGGCTATGGTTACATCGACAAGCCTCCTAGCAGTATTTCCCCAGAAGCCGGGCAATGCTGCTTGGGTCGGTAGCCATGAGGTTGCGCGCCGAGAATCTATACACGACCACGGTACGGTCGACGACTCTACAAGCAGCCTGGCTTTGCGCCCAGCGTCTGCAGGAACGATCTCCACAGGGCCAAAGTCACGCCACGATCGAGCCTCTCGGAAAAAGGCCATGTCCATGGCATCTCCCTAAGCGTGCATGAGTTGTTCGCCCTCTGCGCCGCGGGTTGTCACTGCGCGCCTCCTTGGGAGACCTTATGTATTCTACGCATGTAGCGGCGCTAGCCCTACGTTACGGACCATTTGAGAACCAAGGTCGAACGTTTCATCGCTACGGCTCACGTCTTAGTAGGCAGTCAAGGACATACAAGTGAAACAAAAGCTCACCGCCCGGATATTTAACAGCTTTGCAGTTTTAGACTTATACGTCGAACCACAAAAACCTGAGCGACAAGTCATTGTTGTCCCATAGCCAAATAACAAATGTCATAGCATCTTGACACACCAAAAGAAAGGACAATGCTTCCACAAAAGCACCCAGCAACTACAACCTCATCCTACTGATACGATACGCGACCACTTCGCTAATATTCCTAGTCCAGAGATCAAACTCATGCCGAATTTGGCACTGCAAACTACAGTACATGATGATCCTAGACATGTCACTACCCTCCGGACCAAAGCTACGACACCCTTCCCAGATGCAAAGGTGAGGCTCAACCACGACCACCATGTCTGGGACGTCCTTCGGGGCATGAATCGACCGCCGCCTTCGGATGACATGAAGATCGCCACGAGAACGCCTCCGAAGACCACGAAGGTCCTTATCACAAAATTGACCATTCGGAAGAGCACCACCGCCAAGGCAACCAATGAGGATAGGCGTCTCCGAGTTCGCCGAATCTACATAAAATAGCATCATGGCCCTAAAGTACACTGCGACACCATCACCAGCCGCCACTACTCCAGCAATCAGCAATTTCCCAACAGGGTCTTGTCCCCACAACATCAGTAACTCCAGGCCGCGAAAGAACATGGATTCTTGGTGACCGGCATCGAGAAAATGCTGCTCGAAGGTAGTCTCCAGGAAGGGGAAGTAGAGACGACAGTAGTCCTAGACGCACCGAAGGGACACAAGCCGAATCGTCAACGGGTCATTGCAGAAGTCACGAAAGAACCGACAGAGTGGGCGAATCTTCACATATTCACGCACATTGTTACCATTATCAATCACATGAAGGAGGATCCGATACGCCACGTCCTCCGGCAAGGCCAACATGGCGGCAAGATCCATCACAAGACGCGCGCCGCCAACCGTCGTCACACCTAGTGCGGAAAAAGCGTCGACGAAACCGTCTCAAGAACTTGCGACTAGGCAATGCAAAGGAAATCAACGCAATAGGAATCAATACTCACCCGATGCTTCGCAGGGATATATAGACGAATCTCCGTCCTGATCGAATAATCCAGCCAAGGGAGTTGCGCCTCTTCGAATCCTACACACCTTCGGATAAAAGACCAAAAGACGCGATCGTTCCCGTTCCGCCGCGGATTCATCCTTTATACAATCGGCGCGGCGCTTCGTCTCCTAGGGTTTTTGGGAAACTGCAATGGCCAAATACGGAACCGCCACGACACCAGTCTTCCACGCTGTAATTTGGGCCGTTAAACCGAACAGTTAATTTGGCCCAATACCTTCCTTTGCTTTACTTACCTCCTTTTTTCTCTGCGATAATGATTTTCGGTCAATACCATTTTTATACTATTGACATCACAGTCCCAGGGACTGGGCACACAATTTTGTTATGATTTCTTTCTAAACAGGAACAGTGGCACAGTTGCAAACACACATGTCAGCAATTCTCGGGGACTCATTGACGAGAAACGATGACTCCGCCACCTGTTCGCAGACTCGACCAGGCTCGGGGACTCTGTCCAGAAACACACTGAGCAAGGCTCACGGATCACCCCACCATGAAGCAGCGACGCCACCAGAAAGCACAACACCCGGGGACTGCGAACAAATACCTCGACGCAAGAACATTCCACCTCCTCTCCTCAGGCTTGGGGACTACAGGTATTCGCAGTCGTCTTTACTAAATTCATTTTTTCAGCAGTTTTTTACATACATCCTAATATAAGAACCCAGTAGATCCTTATATCAGGCTCGGGGACTGTGGGTATCGCAGTCATTTTTTGCAAAACTCATGCTTCACTCATAACCTATACATACAAATACGTCCTTCATCGTTATAAAGCTTGGAACCACGTGCATACTTCACCTGCCACCAAGCTCGGGGACTATGTGGGTACACTTCACTTCGTGGTGAATATACTTATTTTTTCTCGACAAACCTCTACTATTCCATGTGGTCTTTTTTTGCGGAGCTTTAGTGGTTACACTTCACCGGGGAACAGACTAGTCAAAAAGTTTTTTTCTTCAGCACACCACATCCTCCTGACGAAGTAGTCGCAACATCCAATGAAGGTGACCTGCTCGCACATCGGGCCAGGATGTTCTCGACCAGATCTACCTGGTCGGGAGGCCTCTCCGACCATTGCCCCGGCCAGCTGACCTGGTCGGAGCCCCGCAACGACGACCTCACGCAAAGGGCGACCAGATGGACTTCTTCAAGGATTACGCTGCTGACTCGCCAGAAGGACGCAATGTGCTCGGGGACTTGATGGGGATATATACCTCGGTATATCCCCAGGGACCTTTTGGGTCTGCCGACCAGAAGACACCCAACCCATGAGGCCTTGCGGCAGGCGACCAGGTCATCGTGCTCGCCAAGGACTCCGAAGAAGCCTTGCTCGCTAAGAAGGATCCTAGAAGATAGAATCGAATCTCCTACCTAAAGGGACCGATCGTAATGTGTTAGGATATGGAAACTATAACCCTGCTCCCCAGCTATATAAGGCGAGTAGGGACCCCCTCCGAAACAGCCTCTACACAATCCCCTAGATCGCATCTACGAGTATTGCAACCTAATATACACATCAATCCAGCCACCAAAACACAGGACGTAGGGTATTATGGTGATCTGCCGGCCCGAACCTATCTAAATCGCCGTGTCTACGCTCGCTATGTTACACTTGATCGTCGTCGCCACACCTCCGCCTACAATCTACTACCATGGGGTACCCCCTAGGTAGACTGCGACGCGTATTTCGTCGACATCAGCCGAAAGGTAAACTTGGTAAATTATCTGCATATTTATTTTCCTCTGCATTGTTGCAGTCTAGCATATTTACTTTCCATAAATATTTTTATTACTATTTATATATATCATCCTTAGTATAATTCATTGCATAATCATCTTAATCATGGCATATCTATATTATTGCACTGCATTGCATCATAAAAAGAAAAACCTTTAAGCCCCATGTGAATAAGTCTTCCAACTATTTAATGTGGAGGCATAAATAATTATTGCATTTGCATACAAAATTGAAAATTTTAAAAAATATATATTTGAACATTCGAATTCTGCAAAGCTCTAGGCAATCAAGGCATAAATGGTTTACCGCTAACGCTTAATCTGTTCCACAAGCTTTGTTGTCTTTTTGAGTTTAGCAGGATTTGGAAAGACTAGACAAGATTAGATAACTTCATCTACTTTGAGAAGTACAACAACATGAATTATCATCTTTGAAGTCTTAGAGAAGTGATGCAAATCTACACTGTCTAAATGAATGACTATGTCAACATTCAGCTTGGGGAAGAGCACCCCCATATATCCAGGTAAGTATCCTTATCCTCTTAGGTTTACTTTTATTTAGATACTAATTACATAGGTTAATTCAAATAAAAAAATGTGAGCACATGAAGGTTCACACTTAAATAATTATGAATCATAAAAGTTACAACTTAGACACTCACTATATCTATGGAATTTTCATTGTCTACTTTATCCTTAATAGAGTTTCTTATTTAGTAATAATAATATTTGTGTTTAGAAGTTGCTAATAATAAAATGAAGAACTCTGAAGATAACTCTATGGAAATGATGAATAGTTGCTCTGCCGTAATTCCTTTCAAGTACCTAGTTTTCAGCCTTGAATTCTCCCGAGTTTTAGATATAATTGTTTTGACATAAGATTTACTTTGAACCGGAAACTTGTGGGTTGCAAATGCTTGAGCTAAGTCTATGTAGTTGATAGGTATGATATGAAAAAGTCTGAGCTACTCACTATAATACAATCAATCTGTAGCGTCTGACAAGGGTCGGTAAAACATAGTATTAGAGTCCAGCAATCGGTTGCTTTAAGTTTGTAACAGATTAGCAGTCGCTATTTTTATTGATATAGTACTAGAGTTCCTAGCAATACTATTTATCTTGTTCCTAGCAATACTAGAGTTATGAAGAATTTATCTTTTGAAAATTAAAAATATTACATGATGAGTCTCTGTATGACGAGAGCTTGAATTCCTACCACATCCATATATACATGCCTGGTAGATTAGGAAAACATTCACTATCATATTTACTGCTTGTATTTGCATTGAGTTTTGTCAAAGCTTTGTTGACCCTTAGAGACTTGTCATGCTTTTAAAATCAAGATCACGTACACTCCACTCATAGATGCTACTTCTATCCTGGAGGTACGCATCCACATATATGCCATTCAGATCCACCAGAAAAATGCTCTACTCCTACCTTAGGAGTAAGTAACCAGAAATATCCCAGTTATCCACCTATCCATATATTTCATTACCATAAATGTAACTGCTCCAAAGATTTCTTTGTTATCATCTCTCAAAAGTGTTATTATAGACAGAGACTCGAGGTTGTTAAAAAAATAAAAATAAAATAAAGAGAGTAAAACATGGACAAGTATCCTATAAAAACAATGGGTACTTAGATGCCCGCCTCTCTAAAAAAACAAACAAACAAACAAACCCAAGTTCTCTCAAAATTCCAAGTTCCAAAAAAGAGATGTATGTATACATGTATTCAAGGAGCAGAGTAAAATTAGGTTTCCATCATACACCCTCATATATCCACCATACATCATTATCCACCACATATCCACCCTCATACATCCACCATATATCCCATACACATGCACATCCTGATTTGATTGTATGTCCGGTTTCTCTGGATCCATTATTTGACTTTACAATATATGCATTGCAAGTATGTATGCGTTGTTTCTCCCCATATATTGCCAATTAGTTATAGGGTGAGAGAGAGAAAGCACATTGTTACTTTGCTTGTTCCCAATAATATTCTGAGAGAAGGCATAACACCATTGTTTCCTTGGTAAGGATCCACAAATACCACATATAGAGACACTTGAGAGGGTCATACAAAAGAGACTTTGAGTTTTATTTTGAAAACATTGCAAAACTCCAAGATGAAGGTAAAGTGAAGAGCTTGAGACATAGTACTTGGCTTGATTATTCTACTTTTCAATTACTCAAGACTTAAGTGATGACTATAAGCCCCATGGTTAAAGGTAATATGGGTAAGTTTGAAAGTCGGCAAGTTTAATCTAATCCAGAGGAGAATTCTTGTTTGAACGCATTTGTACCTTTAAGGCGTGAAAGCATTGTAGCAATTCCTGATCCATCATCGAGTGCATCTTTGCTTAGGGACGAGCAAAAGGTAAGCTTGGGGGAGTTATTGACGGTCCTTAAGTACCAATTTTAACCGTCAACTAAACAAGGAAAATGAAACCACTATCTAGAATTAGGGTTTATACTGATAGAATTCCACGAGTTTTGGTGAATGTCTATTTTTGCAGGGGGTTATCAAGAAATACCAAGGAAAGGCCCACATGTCATGTTTACATAGAGATAATTATCAACCGCACAATTTTCTATACTCAGGAAGGCTCTAGAAGGAAATGGACCAAGCCGAAAGCCATGTGGGCCCACACCCAGGGCGGCCGCCCTACCCCTGTGACCAATCACAGTCAATCTCGCGGATCGCGCTCCATCGCCTTTGAGGATGAATCTAAACCACTCGCTTAACGTCGGTTTGATCCGACGGTCCATGTTCATTTGAGGAGGCTATATAAGCAAGGCCCCCGACCCCCCTGAGGATGATCTCATCTCATTATTCTTCTCTAGAGCAAAAGCTAGGGTTTCAATTAGAAGTAGAGAAGGAGAGAGGTCCATCTAGTTGTCTAGATCTAGTTCTTCTAGTCCTAGTTCATCTAGTTGTAATTAGAGGTGAGAGAGAGGAAGAGAGAGCTAGGAGGAGCCGGCTCTGTCGGATCTTCTTCAACATTGTACCTTTGCAACATCTGGTTCTATGCAATCTCGAGGTTCTTCATTTATTATTTCTAAGTATCTTATTTTAGTTCTTACTTTATTCTATTTATGGGATCTTCGCTCATATTGAGTGCTCTAGTTTACAATTGGAATTAGAGTAGGAAGCGATAGTGTAGACGTGGTGTCTAAACTAGAGTTTACCCGAGTTTGCGCCCAATCCTACAGATAGTTGTGGTAGCCCCAAGGGTGATAGCTCTGTAAGGCCTTTGTAGTCCACCACGTTTGGGTTGGTGTTTTCGTAGAGCTTTTGGCAGCCTCCCCCCGACTACCTTTTTCCCAATCTTTGTCGAGAGTCGAGAAGGTACTGTTGCTCCAAAGTAAGTAGAGTATAGTGGGCCTTTGATTAGATAAACCCCTTAAAAAACTCTAAAATCTCTCTACCCATTTATCTTATCTATCCTTGGACGTTCTTAGTTCTTCTCTTTTACACTTCACATTCCCTGTGGAAATCGATACACTTGGAATACTCATGGGTGAAAGCTACAGAGGTATCCATGCGCTTGCGGATTTATCTGTGTGCGTTAAAAAATACCAACAGTGTGCCGCAAGGCCTCGCGGGTTGGGCCGTCTTCTGGTCGGTAGGCCCATAAGGTCCCTGGGGATATGCCGAGGTAATATCCCCAACAGAGACAAACTATAGTGTTTAGACTAGTTATTTCGCTAAGTATATTGAAGTAGAGTGAATTACATAGGAGTCCCTATACTCTCTCGTTGTCCTCCCACCTAGCTATTCTATCTAGTCCGTTCTAAGTATCATTTACCTTGGCTTATTCATTCATCAACCCCTTCCTATCACATATATCGTTTACCCCCCTATACTAGTTGGTACTAAGTTAAGGTGCTCTCTAGGATCTCTCTCTAATTATCATTTCTAGCTCAGCTTTCCCTTGGGAAAATATAAATTACGATACCTTGAAATACTCCTATGTGAAGTGCTACAACGGTATAATCTGTACGCTTGCGGATTTATCCAATAGTCATAAGAAATACCAACAAGCATTTCTGGCATCGTTGCCGGGGAAAGAATAGCCTAGAAATTTTAATTAGATTGAATCCAGAGATTCTCGCTAACATAGTTATCAATTAGTCATAGGGGCTTACCCCTGTCTATGTCTTCCTTTCTTGTGAAGCCAGGCAGTGTATGAGTAGTTTCCAACTACCGGGAAATTATCTAGAAGATCATGAGCAGTTGTTGAGGAGGACTAGACGTCGTCAAGTTCCACCTCAGAGGTTCATCTCGACCCTGAATCCGTTCGAGGAAGGATGCTCTACACCACCACTCAAGGAAGCTATGGCCCAGAAGGCGATCTCTTACTTCTCGGCTCTGTCCGCTACGCAAGTAGCTCAAGGTCTCGAGGTCAACATCGGGGATTCTCCATTCGAGCTAAAGTCCGCCTTGATCCACATGGTGCAAGCCAATCCATTTTGCGGGAAGCCCCATGAGGATGCCAATGCTCATCTCTAACACTTCATGGAGGTGGGTGGCATGTTTACCATCAAAGGAGTGATGCCTGACGCTGTTCGTCTTCACCTCTTCCCATTCTCGTTATTGGAAAAGGCAAAGCAATGGTTTTATGGCCACAGAGAATAAGCCACCACATGGGAGAGTTGTGCCAACGCATTCCTCAACAAGTTCTTCCCGACGGGCAAAACCAATGCTCTTCGCGAAAAGATTTCAAGCTTCCAACAACAATATGATGAGACGATTCCCAAAGCATGGGAGCGTCTCTAGGAGTACATTCGTGCCTATCCTCATCATTGGATAGAAGACTAGCTCCTGATTCAAGGATTTTACCATGGGCTGTCTAGCATAGCCCATAGTCACCTTGATGCTTCCGCTGGAGGGGTATTCCTCCAACACGCCGTGAGGAATGCCAAGGACCTCATCAAAAATATGGTACTCAACCAAGGATGGGGTGAGGAACGTCTCCAGCCAAAGAGGAGAGGTATGGACACCGTCAATGAGGTGGAAATGCTCTCTGCCAAGATGTACCTCCTGATGAAGAAGATATAAGAGGGTTCCAAGAAGGAATGTGAGGCCATCTACCCCATCGCCGCCGCACAAGCTATTGAAGCTGATCCATGGTGCGAGGTGTGTGGAGGAAACGATCACTTGGGCAACAATTGCCCCGAGACATCAAAGGAGGACGTGAACTTCATCATCATCAACAACAACAACAACAACGGGTATCGACCCCAACAACAAGGAAACTGGAATTCACGCCCCTTCTACCAAGGTAACGGAGGTAATAGCAATTACAATAATTATAATTCTTACAATAATTAGCCTTCATTGAAAGAGCTTGTTCTTGGTCAATCTAAAATTAATGATGGTATAAATAAAAAGATGATTATCAATTATAAAGTTCTTGAAACTCTTGGTGAAAAATGGATAGCTTTGCCACTGCCATGAAAAATAAATTGAGTTTTAATAAAATTCTAGAAACACAATTAGCTCAATTAGCAGCAACTATGCCATCTATAGAACAAGGTAAGATTCCTGGAAAACCAGAAGATTCAATTGAGCATGTTAATATGGTAACAACGAGGTTCGGTAAGCCTCCACTTCGCTCCTATTGGGGCTATCTTCTCGATCCTCCCTTCATCATGAAGAAGGAAGATCCAGGCCACCCGACGATCAAGTACTCAATCGGACAACAGGCCTTCCACAACGCTTTCCGCGACCTTGGATCGGGCGTCAGCATCATGTCTAAGGTAACATACGATAACTTGTTAGAGGGACCTTTGCTCCCTACATGTGTTCATTTGCAGATGGCGGATCAAACGATGAGGTTTCCCGAGGGACTCGCGAGGGATATCTTGGTAAACATCCAAGACGAGTACATCCCCACCGATTTCATCATCTTGGACATGGGAGCCAATGTGGACGTCCCCGTCATCCTAGGAAGGCCCTTCCTCAACACTACCAATGCAGTCATCTACGTGGGATCAGGCCAAATCGACTTCTAGTTCCCGAGTCACAAGGTAAAATGTGCTTTCAATGGTTATAAAATTAACAAACAGGTTAAGGCACACCCACCAAGAAGAAGAGTTTGAGCCCCACGCCAAAAGAAGCAGTACCCGGAGGCCAAGATCAATGAACTCAAGGAGGATGAACCTGCCAATCCAAGGCAAATTTGGAAAGCAAAGGAGGTGCACACTCCGCGGTCTGCATCTCCGGAGCAATCAAGTGCACTCGAGGAATGAATCAGAAGGAGAGTCCTACTCCGAGGACTTAAAATCAAGGAGCCTTCGCCAAAAGGTACGTCGGTAATTATCATTTATTTTATTTCTTTCATTTCTCATCATGTTTAAAACTTAGAAAAAATAAAGTTTAGATTAAATGAAACTTGAGAT
The DNA here is from genome assembly GCA_022036555.1 of Microstegium vimineum. Classification (NCBI taxonomy): domain Eukaryota; kingdom Viridiplantae; phylum Streptophyta; class Magnoliopsida; order Poales; family Poaceae; genus Microstegium; species Microstegium vimineum. The sequence continues at coordinate 24,536,222 of CM039120.1, read as the reverse complement.
TAGTTTAACACTAAAATTTGACAAAAGGTAGGACCATAGGGAGGGGGTCGGCCGACCACCCCTATACACCCTATCTTGGCTTATTTCAATAAGGAGTACAATGTGACTTTATAAAAGAAAAAGAAAAAAAATAGAGGACTAGGGGGGTTGGCCGACCACCCCTAGTGACCCATGGTCACCTCTCTCTTCTCTCCATCTTCCTTTGTCCAAGAATCTCATGATTTGAGTAGTGAGAAATTCAAAATTCAGATTTTGCTTTAGGAGACATCTCCTTATCTTTGTCATGCTTTAAAGTACATCAATTAATTTTTGTTAAAGCGTGACACATCCTTGTCTCCCACTACTCCTTGTCCAAATTAGCGAATCATGACACCTTTCACTTTCACTTTGTCATGCTTTGAAAAAAGAAAACACATCAATCACTTTTGAACAAAGCATGACATACCTTTGTCTCCCACTAATCTTTGTTTAAAGAGGAGAATCTTGAGCACTTTAGCTTAGCTTTTGATCATATCACAAATCATGCCTCACCTTTCACCAAGCACTAGAAAAAGTGTGAGTGGAATCCCCACTTTAGGGGGTCGGCCGACCACCTTTGGTCACCTCCTTCTTTTCCTTTTTGCTTTGTGTAAGACATCTCTTAAAGATAGTGATCATGGCACCCAAGGGCATGCCCAAGGGGGTCGGCCGACCAACCCTTGGTGCCTCCTTGGTGCCATTTCCTTCCTCTATAAAAGCCCAAGCAAGGAGAGCTCAATTCCTCACACCTCAACCAAAATCAAGTTCAAGCTCAAACCTCTCCTTGCCTTGCTCTTTCCTCTCTTCATTCAAGAGAAGTTCTTAGCTCTCAAGAGAAGTAGTGCTGCTCTCACTAGTCCATAAGAAGATATCTTGTCTTCATCAAGCTTCTCTTAGCTCAAACTTCTCCCCACAAGGCAAACTAGGAAATCCATTCTACACACAACCTTGTCCTAGTCTTGTCCTTGTGTCCTTCCTCTCTAGAAGATAAAGAACCCTTTGAGATCCGCAATGAAAAAAGTGAAGCAAGCTCTAAGTGGGTGCTCATCTCGGAATGGACCTATTCAATTCACATCTTTAATTACTCGTCTTGCCGAATCTATGGACTTGTTAAATGGAAACTACCCTTTCGAATATATCTCTTCACCTAGAGTGGTAATCTCAGAAGAATATCTTATAGCTGCTCAAATGTTAAAAAAAGATCCCAATGGTGAACTTAAAATGATTTATAGTGGCCATGAAATTGAGGTGCCTCTTCCAAATAGGCAACGTTAGTTGTATAGGACCTATAAGCTAACCCTTGATTTAGATCAAGGAATTAGGAAAAGAGGTTTTGCAGGCACAAACAGGAGAGCTCAGGAATGGATTTACTTTGTTCATCTTGAGCAAGGTGGTCCTTCCCAAGGAGCTGTTGGCGAGGAGGAAGACGATGCATCCTATGATCACATGCACACTTCCAGTGGCATGCCTCCTCGACCACCACATCCGCAAAGACCACGAGCATCATTCTCGTCCACACGAGATAGGGAGCATCGTGTACGGCGACAACAATTAGATCATCTCACCAATGCTTTTGGTGAGCTGCGTGTTGAGCATAGTGAGACAGGACGCATTGTCCAGCAAACTGCCGAACAAATCCAAGCATTGCAAGAAGAACAACACCGACGGTGGGATTCGTGGTGGCAACTACATCCATATCCGCCACCACCATGTTAAGCAAAGGATAAGCTTGGGAGAGGTTCCCTCCCCCACTAAGGTAAGTATTTAATTTCAACATTTATCTTCATGCATTTTCCTGTTATCTTTGCTCACATCTAAAAAAAATCTGCATATGATAAAAATAATGAATAGTTGCTCTCACATGTTCCATGAAAATTAGTATCTCCTATGGAAATGATGAATAGTTGCTCTGCTAAATGTTTCTCTAGTACTTAGTTTACAACTTGATATTTTTCTCAGTATGGATTACTTGGCTTAAAAGAAACCATCATGAACCTAAAACTTTTGTGGTTGCAAATGTTGTAACTAAGTCTAAGTTGTTGTGAGACATGATATAGCAAGATAAGAGCTTCTATAATATTGTCCTAAGCAAGAATGACTATCGGAGTTTTATTTATTAAAATGATTAAAACACTTTTTGTTCCTCAATGGTGAAACATCCTATCAAAGCTATAGATGCTCTTTCATGATACAATCTTTCTACATAAGCTACTTGCTTTGTGTTGAGTTTGGTCAAGTTTTGTGACCCTTGTTCAAAGATTTATCATGCTCCCAAGATCAAGATCACATACACGCCACTTATACATGTTGCTTTTACACTGGAAATACGCAGAAACATGCCTTACATTTTCCACATAGTTCATACTCCATGCTTTAGTAAGAAAATTCTCTCTCTAGTATGTTGCTAGTTAATGGGACATAGACTATGCAAAATTGAGGGGCATTCTAAAAGTCTCAAGTTTTAGAAATAATGAGCACATCAAAGCTCATATATATATATATAAACTAGTCCTATGAAACTTGTAAAAGAATGAGAAAACTAGTGCTCAAGTCAAGTTGTTCTATCTCTCAACATCCCAAGACAATGGATAAAGCCATAAGCCCCATGAAGGACTAAGGTAATATGGGTGAGTCTTTATCACTAACTTTTCCATTCAAAAGAGAAGTATTCTTGTTGTAGATCTAGTACTCTTGAAATATGAAGCATAGTAGCAACTCCTGATCCATCGAGCTAAGTTTCATTGTTTGCTCGGGATGAGAAAAAGTTAAGCTTGGGGATCTTGTTGGCACCAAGAATGATATACTTTTACTTAACCAAAATGTTGCCAACAACCTCAGGATCAGGGAGAAACAAACACATCATGAGAATAATTTATCAAATAACAAGTTCCACATGTCCATGGAGTGTTTGAATCTAGGAATGAAGAAATAGAGCAAAGGAGAGCTAGTGGGGACCACATAGCGGGTCAGCCAACCACCCTATGGGCCCACCAGCTCTCCCCTCTCGGCCATGATATAAGAGAAGCACCTTAGAGTGAATTTCAACCATTGGATCACTCTGTGCTTCCTCTCAAAGGCTCACAAGAATAGCACATGGATCCATGGGCCCATACCAAGGAGATAAATGTGACAACTACCTCAGGACCAACATCCAACACCAATGACAAGTGGGACCAGCACCAGGACGACTGAGGTGGGCCAGAACCCCCAAGGGCGGTCAGGCGACCCTCTTCTGGGCCCACAGGCCCCCACTTGGTCCCTGGCCAGTGGGGCTGCTTTTGGAAGACCAAAGGAGGGCCCACCTGCCATAGGGGCGGTCGGCCGACCGCCCCAAGGTCGGTTTGGGTCCTACCAACCGCGATGCCTATTGGCACAAGCTGAAGATCACATCCATCCATTCAAAGTCGGTTCTAAGGCGGTTGGATCCAAGGGTGGAGATTTGAAGCCTCCTGGATCGCTGACGTGGCAATGGAGTAGCCTCTACTCCACCTCCCACTATAAATAGAGGCTCATACCCCCCTCTCTATACATGGTGAAGAAGCCTACAAGCTTTATTCCTTAGATTGTTCAAGGAGTTAGTCTAGAGTGGGAGTTAGAGTTGAGTCGAGTTTTGCTCTAGATTTCCGGAGTCGTCTTTTGGAAAGTTTGGTATAGCTCTTATATCTTTCCTTCTGTGTAAGACTTTATCTTATTCAATATATTACTTTTCTCTCTACTTTGAGCATTACTATACTTGTTATTGTCTTGTTATATCCTATAGCTCTTTAATAGCCTTTACATCAATAGTATGTGATCCTTGTGGCCTTTCCCGTATGCGATCATTGACTGTCATAGGGTGCTTTGATTATAGATCGTAGTCAAAGTATTAAGTTGTGTGTAAGCGTGGTGCTTATACATCATCTTATCCTTGGTTACCGCTTGTTGCATGGATTTTTTGTGGTAGCTAGCAAGAAAGTGACAGCCTTGTCTAGTCTTTGTATTCCACCATGTGTTCTTAGACAAATTCTTAAAAGGTAAAGCCCCCGTAAGAAGAGGGCGCGGTCCGGTAGGAGTTTTGTTCTCCTACTGATCTATCCCCTCGCCTAGCATACTTGTATTGAGGAGACAAACTATAGTGTTTAGACTAGTTAACTGGCTAAGTATATTGAAGTAGAGTGAATTACATATGAGTCCCTATACTCTCTCATTGTCCCCTTCCTATCACATATATCGTTTACCCCCTATACTAGGTTGTACTAAGTTGAGGTGCTCTCTAGGTTCTCTCTCTAATTATCATTTATAGCTTAGCTTTCCCTTGGGAAAATATAAATTATGATACCTTGGAATACTCCTAGGTGAAGTGTTACAACGGTATAATCTATGCGCTTGCGGATTTATCCAATATTCATAAGAAATACCAACAAACGTATATCACATTGATGAACAACTTAGTCAATATGATTTCCTATCAAGATATTTTCCCACTAGCATAAGCAAAAGTAGGAATTCATCTTTATGATGCTTTTACCCTTAGAACATCATAGATCATATCACTTTTCAAATTTTAATTTCAAATGCGATCTTCTTGTTTTTATTCAATATTAAAAATGGAAATAAACTAAACAATTAATTTCATGAAGAAATAAAATTTTATTTTATTATTATTATTTTTATTATTATTATTATTATTATTATTATTATTATATATTTATATATATATATATAATTTTTAGAAGGGAAGTGAGTAAAGTAAATAAAAGCATAAAGGAAAAGTGGAGAGATGTGGTAAACTAGTCAGGGTTGATGTTGAGATTGAGTAGATGCTGGCTGGTTGACCTGAGGATACTTGGTGGGTTCGGCCGACCCCACTTCGGAGCTGTTTTGCCACTTCAGTCCCTGAAATAGATATCTTACCTTCTGAATGTTCTTCTGCTCTGTCAGTTTTGCAATTTAGCCTCCAAGGTGCATCGCCCGATGCACAAAATTAAGTGGCCGATGAGGTCCAATTTTTTTGTGGAACGTGTCATGACCGCGTACATCATGATTATGTGGTCGATCTGGTCAAAAGGTATGTTGGGGTGTCGACTGATATCCCCCCATACTTGTTTCACTGCACACTGGAGCACAGAACAGAAAGAGATCAAATGCAGGGGTTCTGCTGGGGTAAGATACTAGCAGAACCAAGAGTTTCATTTGTCATTGATAGCTTAGGCATAAGTTCTTTGATTCATGAGTGATAGACTAACAAGACTAAGTATCTTGTTGTTATGAAGGGCTAAGGTGTGCCAAGGGAGAAAGTGGAGAGAGAAAGTCTTAAATTTGACATGGCCTTAGCATAAGGGGTGACAAGGATCTTGTCAAGATTTCTTCTATCAGAGCCATGATGTAGGTTGTGTTGATGGCTCTAGAGGATGACTAAGGAGAGGGAGAGGTAAGGAGATCCTCTCTCTCAAAGGCTTTGGATAAGCGCTTGAGCATTGCATTAGTGATAATGCGAAGATCATTAAAGCTATCTTCAAGACCTAGACGTGCCATTCTCTCCTCAAAAGCCCTTTCTTCTAAGTTGGTAATGCTCTCCTTAGCAGCAACATGTAGGAGCTTTCCCAAATCGCTCTTTTGATCTTCTCCTTGGTTGAGCCATGGTGAGGTCAAGGAAGGTGAGAAGGGAAACAAGACGATATGGAATTTCTACTTGTGGTGAGGAAGAACAAGGTAAGAAGAGAAAGAAGGAGAGGGAGAGGTTAAGAAGAGAGAATCGAACGTCCTTCGCCTTTATTTTCACTTGGATTGTGTCGCAAACAGGAGAGAACTATTGGTCTAGTGTTCAGGAGAAACGGGCATGGCTGAAGGGTCCAAACCCCAGTTGGCCGACCGCTTTTTGGAAGGTTTGGCTCGACCAAGCCTGGATTGAAGGTCCCACAGGTCAGGTTAGGCAGGCCGTGCAACGTCAGGCTGAGAAGCCTCAAGATGAGGTCGGCCGACCTCGTATTGGGGCCAAATGGGCCCAAAATTTGTGTGGGAGGTGACAAGGCTAGGTACATCCTAATTCTAGGGTCAAACATGAAAAATAAACAAAAATTAAAACATATAGATTTTAGTTCTTAGTTGAATTAAGGACAAAATCTATCATGTCAATTTCATGCTTAGGTGATTCATGCTCATGAAAAGCTTGAGACATTGACCATTTACCTTTAAAGGTGTTGCAGCCGTAATATCGAAGCGTGACGATTCCATGTGTCACAACATTGATGATGAAGAATGGTCTTTCTCTTGTGAATCATTGCATTGTACTCAAACCCTTTCCCCCATTCATTGCTTCTCTCCTGCAAAGGATTAGTGGACAACACATACCCGAAGGAATCAACGAAGAATTTGAAGCAAGGGCAATGTTGTCATAAAAATAGAGGACATCTTCTATGCTATAGAAAAGTTGGTTTAGCATTTTAGAACAGAAAGAGATGCTCCATCATTGTTCACCAATTAAAGACCAAGCAAGGTTAAGGCAAAGATGTGCAAGATTATTTTAAAACTACCTCAAACCTTGATTTGTCTCTTATGAATGATCTCATGACTTAACCACCAAAATTTCGAAGTTATCATGCATGGGTTAGTCCAAAAGTACAACCAAATTCTATACAAGCATACTTTTGGTTCAATAATCAAACTTGACACCATGTCTAATTTGATTAAGGAAGTCTATTTAACCTAAGCATCATGCTTAATTTAAAGAGCTTATAAGAGTATGCGCACTACTCCCAAACCAAAGCATACTCATAAAAGAACTAGGAGGCATGAAGGAATAAAGAGATTTATTTAAACAGAGACAAGAGCATGGATAGTGAACCACATGAGCATTTGCATTTTTTTATTTCTATGACTTAGCAAGATGAACAAGGTATAAAGAGAAAGCAAGGTAGAGACAACCAAACAAAATTAAGCAATGAAGCCTGACATGAATTTCTTAGAGAATTCCACTCCCCCATACTTGGATTTTGAACCATTTGATGATGAGAAAATCTAAGTCTAGGATGTGGAACACTCTTTTGAATGTGCTTCATTATTAAGAGATGTTTTGTTGGACATACCTTGTGTTTTGCTCCATCATTCTTTTTGTTCAAACCTAAAATGGTTAGTGAAAAAAATACTCGAAGGAACACTTTCACAAATATTCCCTTAATCTCATTTTACAAAGTCATTTTATTCATTTTAGAATTTTGGGAAACTAAATATATATATATATTATTTTATTTTGTTTTATTATTATTATTATCATTTTTAATTAATTTAATTAATTAGTTTATTTTTACTATTATTTATTTAATTTTAATTAATAGTTTTATATATATAAGCAAACTTTAATCGAAAAGAACAAGGCGCGGGCTAACTCCCGAAAGTGCTTATTTTTAAGACACAAGCTTGTCTTTGGGAAACCTTCAAGCACATCATGTTGGTGAAGCGATTTCGCCTTTAACTCCAACATTTTCGAACCTATCCTCAAGACCAAAATCACTACAAGATTTGCAAAATTTTTGATAGACAAACATATCTACAACCAACCTGGCAAAGATTTTTAAAACCTGAAGCATGAAGAGGTTGTAGATCATGTGTGCAGTCATGGTAGAGGGAAGGATTGATTTGGGAGATTTCTCAATTGAGCATGGATTTGATTTGAAGATTGGGGAATAACTTTCATGCTCATTTGTAGAATCTTTCATTTCAAGGAGTGGGTGAGCACTTTCTTTCTCATGACATTTCAAGTCATCCTCAAGGCTTGAATGGGTCATGGTTGTTAGCGAGATTGTCATAAACTCACCCCTTGGATCAAGAACAGGTTTGGATTCTAACCCTTTGAGAGGTCAGGAAGACCAAACAGGTAGATATTCTTCACCTATTCTATGACCAAGCTTCTCATTTCCTAAAGTGTTCCCTAAGATTTTCATAATTGGCCTTACGATAAAGGTGAGATGAAAGGACAATCCGGGAAGGTCAAAGATATGAAAATCTAGGAAGATCTTGAGATCATCAACCACCACAAGAACATCATGGAGGACTCCTAAGCAATCAAGAATTTGACCATTGGGGAGTCTAAGGTGCTTTTGTGATTGGGATAGATGATCATCCTTTGATGATATTGGAACATGGAAATGAGGAATGATGTTGATCCCGAGGCCTCATAGCAGATTTCACCATCAATGCCCAACACTTAACAGGATATTCTTCTCACATGTGTGGGCATTTTAGTGACTTCTTTTGAAGATTCGGCCTCATCCAACCATTTTTGGCTTACAACGGTAGATAGAGGCTCTCATGGTTAACTATGCTCCTCTTGGTCAGGTTTATGGCCCTCATGGCTTCCATACCTCGGGTGTCTTAATGAATTCCCAGAGTCATTAAGTGGGTCATCATAAGACTTGAATGAAGGAACACATAGGGAATCCTCAGGATCAAGGATAGGTTTAGAGAGGGGTTCGTGAGATAAGTAAAATGTGGGCATTGAAAAGGAGAGGATAGATTTGGCTTCTAAGCATCTTGGTTTTCCTTCTATAAGCTCACTCGACATTTCTTTATTAGGAATCCCATGTTTTTCCTGATGTGTCATGTGGGAAGTCGAGGCGCAAGATGATGTTGATTTGGGAGGCTTTTGAAGAGATCCCTTCATGAGAGGTCTAGAAGGATGTTCCTTAGAAGGTTTCTTTTGGATAGGATAATTTTGGGCATTCCCAAAACCAGCAAGATCATATGAGAGGTTGGCCTTGGGCTAGAAGGAATGATTTAGGTGTTGGATTTCTTCTTCCTTCAAGATTTGTGGTATTTGTGGTTCAGGATCGATGGTAGAATCTTTGGATAAGAGTGGTGGTGATTTGGCTATCGAGGTTTCTTTTCTAGTGGCTAGTTCTTCTTATTCTTTGGATGCTTCATCATAAACGTTAGTGTAGGGGTGTTTTCAAGAATCTTCGTGAGAAGACTCTTCCCTTCACTAACGGGTAAACACAGGAAGGTTCCCCTGAAAGCTATATCAAGAAGTTGTGTGGAATCTTTGCTAAGACTGCCATAAAAGTGTTGAAACAATGTTGGCTCGGTTATAGCAAGATTAGGGCCAGATGATGCTAGATCTAGAAGACGGGCCCATGCCGCACCTAGATGATTCCTTTTCCTTTTGTTTAAAGGTTAGGACCTCTATTCGAAGACGAATAACACGATGAATGGGGAAGAAAGTTAGGCATAATTTGGATTGTAGCCTTTCCCTGTCTCCATTTACACTATCTACGTTGCGAAGGTACCATCGTTTGGCTATTCCCATCAAAGAGAACAGAAATAGCATCCACTTAAGGGTACCTCGCATCATCCCTTGGATGTGGACACATGAACACAATTGTTCAAAGTCACGTAGGTGAGTGTAAGGATTTTCATCTTCATCCACAGAAAAAGATTGTTCCCGAACTTGGGCTATGAAGCTAGGGTGAAACTCATAGCTAGGTGAAAGGATGGGAGGTGATTATGGTGGTGGTCCAAACTATGGCCCTTTGGAGACGCAAGATAAGAGATGGATGATTGGTTCATGGTGTATATGAAAAGGAGGGATTAAATCAAACAAGGATAATAGGACCAAAGGGTTCTAGTTAAAATAGCTATTGTTCCCCGGCAACGGCGCCAGAAAGCTTGTTGACACCAGAAATGGCAAACGGAAAAAGAACCGCAAGCATACGGTTGTCAAGTGTAGCTTTCACCGGGAGTTTTCCAGGTATCGTATTTTCCACAGGGAACGAGAAGTGAGTTAACTAGGATTATGGATATGTCCTATGAGGGATCAAGGGAGACTATGATAACTGGGTTGATAGATCAATATAGCAAAGATATCTAACTAGGTATAGCTGGTTATACTGGCTTTATCAGCCCTTCTCTTGCAGGAGGTGATGGGATAGATCAGAAAGGGGGCAAAACTCTAACTGTACCGCACCATCATGTTGTATTGAGGCCCTACCTTTTAAGAACTCATCTGACACACGTGGTGGAATACAAAGACTAGATAGAGCTATCCCCTTCTACTAGCATCCACAAACAATCCGCACGATAAGCGGTTTATAAAGGCAAGATCTAGTCTAGACACCATGTCTACACTATTCTTACTACTTTAACCCTTGCATAAGATTAAAGCACTTTACTTAAAGTAAAGCGATGAACAAGCGTGGAAAGATGTATAACAACTATGCCAGAAGTAGAATATCAAATACTATAAAGAACTCGGAAGAAGTCACTTACAAGAGCTGAACTTACAAGAGACTCGCATCCGTTGAGGTACAACTCGAAGAAGACGCCAGACAGGCCCGGCTCTCCTCCATACTCTCCTCACTCTCCTCCAACTAGCATAGCACTACTGCAGAGCTACGCTAAGCTAAGTAGTTTCTCCAATGAGGCATGAGTGAGAGTCAAGCCCTAGGGGGTATTTATAGCTAGAGGTGAGTAGGGGCTACTCCGGTGCCACGTCAGCAATCCCCGCCACCTCCATCAGCCAACGTAGGATCAAACTGTCATTGTAACCGTCTTAAACCAATGGTGGATATCGAGTTGATTCATGGCAGCATGCAGGAAGGCGGTGGAGAGCTTGGGGAAGAATTTGGGCGCATGGAGGAGGTCGGTCGACCTGCCTATGGCAGGTGGGGCCTACCCTTTTCTTCTAGAAGCTGACCCACTGGTCAGGGAGTCTGTGGTTGGCCTCTGGGCCCACCTAGGAGGTTGGCCGACCTCCTTTAGAGAGCTCTGGGCCTCCCCTTCGGCGTGGGGCCTCCTTGATAGGTGTGGATTCTACTGTCCAAAATTGGGCCCAAAGTGAGGTCGTCCGATCATCTTTTGTGGCCAAATAAGCTCATCTTTTGCAGGTAGCTTCTAGAGGTAATGTCCATCATGATGGTGTATTGGATTTTCACATTTTCCATACTTGGAAATTTGTCATGTTGGGCCCCGAATCATGACGTTTTGTGTCTACATTCAAATAGAGGACATATACATGTGGAACCAAGTTATTTGAACCAAATCATTTCTTCTTTGCTTATTCGATTCCCGAAATAGTCCTTTGTTGACGGTTTTGAGTATGTAAAAGTATGTCATTCTTACCGTCAACACTTACCAACCTATGCATGCTAGTTTATCAAATCATCATTCAAATCCTATAACTAGTATACACCACACAAGCATGCATATAAAGATAATACTTATGCAATATGCAAGGCAAGCACATGAATATGCACATATCAAATGCAATCAATCAAGTTCATGAGCTTGCTCCCCTTAATTGTGTGCATCACTTAGTTCAAGACTTGATCCTTTCAATCTTTGTCCCTTATGTCCATGTCCATGTCTCTTTTCCTTTTAGTGCATGTCCAACATATATTCATATCTTTGCACTAATCTCTCCCCCTTTGTCATCAATTTCAATAAAAGATATGCTTCTTATTGATGCAAAGGTTGCACTAGGGTAGATGGTTGATACTTGTATCTTTTCATTTTTTATGGACACTAACACATATGTCTTGGAATGACTCTTCATGTAAGATTATTGACCATGATACCTTTGAGTAGGGAAACTCTCCTTTGGTCAAAGCAATTGTCATCCAAATAATCTTTGCAAGCAAGAGAACAATGATTTGATCACTTAAAGTTGAGGATCATTTGTAAACTTGTAGGATACCACTTGTGACATACCACATGTAGAATAACTTGAATGAAATACTTGTGGAATATCACATGTATGCTAGAACTATACATCTTTTGCAAGTATCAATATGAAAGTTGATACTATTTGAAAGATAGCATAAGTCTAGATACCACTTGAAGGTTATATTTTGATATCCATTTGCATTGTTGTCTTATGCTTGAACTAGATTCATCTTCATAAGCTTCTATGTTGGACTTTAACTATAATGAATTGCATAAACTTTCATGTCCGGTTTAAACCCTCTCTAAAGCTTGTTCACACACATCAAGCGGTTATCTTATAGAGGTTGTACTTGTTATTTAATTGTAATCCAAAATAGATCGAGTACTTAGGTTTACTATCTCATGAACAAACTCATATACTACCACTACATTCAAACAAACAATCAAGCAATAGTGGTAGGCTATAAGCATCAAATTCATTTGATTTTCAATGAATGAGTACTATGGATGACTATATGCACTAAACATATCCTAAGAAAATATGTATGCATATGTCAAACAATTTCATCTTTGCTATGTTCGAGTAGAGGATAGTCATATAAATTTCATCTCCAATTAGCAATGTGAAGTCCAATTAAGAGCATGGTGAAGACCAATGAATACCAATATGAATTCCATTCTTCACCCATATGATTTGAGTCCCACTAAAGATCAAGTGCACTTTCTTGTTGTGATTGACTTGCTTCTTCTTTGATCTTTGCTTGCATGAGAGAATACCAAATTATGTATCACTTGTAAATTACGATACCACTTTGTATGAAAGTTCATGCATCTCTCTCTTTTGGGTGTTGCTTGCTTTCTTTTGATCAATCCTATTGATTTCTTGAACTAAGCATCTCAAATGATCCCTAGATCACCACTTCCATATTATCCTTCCAAGCACCACACTTGGTTTACCTACACAAGGCGGCAAAACCCTTACAAAAGGGAGAAGTGACATTTCTCTATGAACCATCCTTGACACTCACTTGAAATGACTTTGTTTGATTGATCTTCATCTTGAGTACCAAAAATGTGCCAAATACACTCCACGATCAAATGACCTTGTACTCATTGCTTGTCATGCTTCTAGCTTGAACCAAAATCAACCATAGGTGCCTCAATCACTTATAAGCATCATTCCAACTTGAGGACCTTTCAATCTAAGTGACTCTAGATCAATCCAATGTTTCTCATTTTTCTGGCAGATTCTGTACTCTTCAAAGAATATATCATAATTCCCAAAGTACATGTACAATGATCATGAAATTCGGTGGAGATGTGCTTTACTAAGACATCTAGCAGCTATAAAAAATTTAGCTTCATTGGGCTTCTAGATTGCTACCATATTTCACATCTTCCCACATAGGTATATGCTGAAAACTGCTGCACATGTGTTGACAAGATCCACTCTAAAACTGAAGTATACCTTATCCAATATTTATGAAACTTGCACAGCAACTAATACCATAAGTGTAGAGCATTCAAACCAAATTTCAAGCCAATCAAAATAGATTTGATCTCTCAAACATGGCTATGATCACAGCTAGCTCAGATTTTGAATAAAAGAAAGATTTTGACACATTGAGCTATGCTTCTTCAATTTGAATCAAACTTGATATCAACTTGTTTGAATACTATCTCAAGACATATATCCATTCAATCTACTTAATAAAAGTAGTCTCTTGATCATATCCATTCAAATCAACACAAACTTGATCACTAATCATTTAATCCATTCAATCAACTTCTAGCAAGCAACTAGTGCATATATATATATATATATATCCAATTCAAATAACTCATATGCACTAAGTGCATATCCAATTGAAACATCTTATACACATCCAAATGAACTTGATCAACAAGAAATACACCTTAGTAGATCATGATCAATCCATTAGCAAGCTTCAACTTGAATAATTGCAAGCCTTCAAATCAATCCAATGAACCACCATGACTTGATCATACACTTGTATGTTGTAGCACTTGGACTACATTCTTTTGACTTGGCATTTGGATGAGAGTAACACTAAGCTTCATTAATTGATTCAATCTTATGATAGATAATATGAAACTCATTGAATCAAGTCTCCAATGCCAATGGTACCTACAAATCATGATCCACTTGTTGATGGTACCCAAACTAGTTTGGGTCCTCTCAAGTTAGGAGCAACATACTTAGGCAATGCCTTAGTATGGATAGCAGGATGTTTTGCAATAGCAACCATAGAGGTACCATTACCATCCTTTCTAAGCATTGATCATCATCAATTGAAATCGGCTTAGAAGTCATACCTAGGGGACATGAATGAGCCATGTGTCCCCTTTCCCGACATGAGTAGCACACTCTCTTTGCTTGAGCCTTTTATTCCTTGCTCATGTTGTGCTTCTCATTGTCTTGCCTCTTCACTTTTGCTTGAATCTTCATCTCAAGCTTGGTAGGACACTTCTAGGAAAAGTGTCCCATATCTTCACATTTGAAGCACTTGATGTGAGCCAAATGATTCTTCTCTTGATCTTTGCTCATCATCATCTTGTTGGCATCATGGATAGGAGTTGGATGCCTTGCTCTTGCTTTGCCACCTCTTCTAGTTTTCTTCTTCTTTGTCATCTCCGACTCACCATCTTGATGGTTGATCTTGTGTTGCACTTAGGGCTTGACTTGTGGCTTAGCTTGAGCATTCTTGGTTGGGCAAGCATTTGCAAGATGTCCCATCTCATGGCACTTGAAGCACATGAAATGAGATAGCTTCTTTGGTTCTTGCTTCTTCTCTTTCTTTCCCTTGATCTTGTGGAAACCAATTCCACTCTTGTCACCATAGCTTCTCTTGTTTGTCAACATATGCTCAAAGGTGACTTTAGAATTGTAGCACCTCTCTAGCTTGTTGATCATATTCACTTTTGAGCTCATTGTTCTCCTTAAAAAGGTTAGTCCCACAAGACATAGAAGTGTAACAAGCATCTAAATTTGAAGAACATGGCATATCAAGTAAATCATCACAAGATGTGGATACATGCTTCTTCCCTACATCACAAAGGTTAGCAATAACATGTGATTGATCATTTGACCCTTGTGATGAGCTCTCTTCATTTTTAACATTTATCAATTCATTATGTGAACTAAATCTTCATGAGACACACGAAGTTGCTCAAGGTCCAATTTTAGTTCATCATGTGAAGATTTAAGAACATCAAGTAAGTGTTTATGTTCTTCACATGAGTTCTTTAGAAGTGAGTTTTCATCTTTTAGTTTCTTTGTTTTATTTAACTCATTTTCTAAAGCTTTGGAGAGTTTGCACACAAGCTCAAAGTTAGGGCATCACAATCTACAATTACATTTCCAATTGATACCTTAGTGTCACCTTGTGACATGAAGCAATGTGATGAAGTAGAAGATCTTGTGGAGGCATCACTCTCATAGCTCGAACATGCATGATTATCATCATAAAGTGTGCTTGGAGTAGCATCATCAATTGTAACACTTGATGTTGGGCCTTCATCATTTTTTTTAAGTGATCTTGTGATAGGTAGATCATCTTCATCACTTGACCATGAGGTGGAGCAATCTTCCACAATCACCGAGTTGTGATCATGCTCAACATCCTCATGTTCCACCAACTTGGACACATCATCATCAATGTTTGGCACCGTCTCATATGTTTCAATGAGATAGGTCCAAATCTCATGAGCGCTCTTCATGTCCATGATCTCACCAAAGATGTTAGATTTCATAGAATGGTAGAGAATGTTAGTAGCTTGGCAATCGAGATATAGGCACTTCTTTTCTGCTTGAGTTGCATCCTCTCTCTTAATTGCACAAGAGAGACCTACATCCAAGATCCACCACATTTGGGGAGAAATAAATTTATAATTATTTTCCATCCAATTTATCCAACATGCAAAGTGTGTGCCATCAAAAATGTATGGACACTCAACATCTAGCCCATAAGTCGCCATCCTCTCAGATTGGTGAAGACCAAAAATGAGAGACCAAGCTCTGATACCACTTGTAGGGTCTAGATGGCGGACTAGAGGGCGGTGAATAGTCTTTTCTAAAAACTTAAGCGCAATGGCTAACCGAAACAAATGCGGAATTAAAACTATTGGTCTAGCCAAGACTACACCCCTCTATCTATAACTTTAGCACCTAGCAAAGTATACTAATTGGGCTCACTAAGGTGCCAAGCTAGGAAGCTCACCTAAACAAGTCTTGGTTGCAAGGTCACACAAACCTAAGCAACTAGTACTCTAAGCACAAAGGGAGCTCCTACACATACTAGTAAGCAAAGCACAAAGCACCTAAGCTTACTAGCAATGCTCTCTAGCAAGACTACACAAGTCAACTAGAGAGCTCAACTTACTTAGCTACACAAACTAAGCAATGTGACTAACAAAGCAACTCAAGCCAATTAGCCACGCAAGAGCTACTTCTATCGTACACAAGCTAGAAGGTAACTAAGCTAGCTACACAAGCTAAACTAGTTACAAGAGCAACAACTAAACACTAGCACAAATATGAATAAGTAAATACAAGCTGGTGATTTAGAGAATGCAAACTACCGAGAAGATGTATACAAGGTTGACACGGTGATTTTTCTCCCGAGGTTCACTTGGTCGCCACCAAGCTAGTCCCCGTTGTATCGGCTCACTCACTTGGAGGTTTACGACTTTTTACAGACATCACTCGCCTAACCCCCTCAAGGGTTGCCGCCTAACCAACACAAGATGAAGGCTGATGAGGACATCACAGGCTTAGATATGACCATGCCACCAACTTCTATACCAAAGGTGAAACCATTCTATATGAGGTTTATTATTGTTACATTTGATGAATTGGTGCTGCACCACAAAGTGTGTATATTGTCATTTTCAGAATTGCTTACATGGATCAAGGAAGGGTTAGATTGCATATGGAAAGCATGGATGATCAATGATGTTGATTGGGGACCAAATCCAAGTATTCCTAACGTCCTCCACCAGGCCACCACGTCACTTTGGATCCAAGGAAACAAAGAGTCCAAGTCCAACACGTTTTGGAAGTTCAATTCGGACTGCAGAAGAGTCCAAACTTGCGACGGTTCCCACGACTTCATACGGACTCCGATCTGGACGTTCTAGCACTTTTTGGAAAGCTTATTAAGTCTACTTTCCAATGGGTCTGGACTCATACCTATATCCTATCATATGCGTGCGCAGTAGACAATTTAATACCGAGATCTTTTCTGTCAACGGGGTTGTGTCACCCTATTTTGGGTCGATGGCCCGTGTATCAAGTTGAGTCCATTAGGGACTCATCCTAGGGTTGTAGGACGACACCAGGACCCTTGTGGTCGTCCTCCCTCCTCCTTATATCCCCCTAGAGCCACCACAAACAGATTGAGTTTTGTTTAGATAAAAGTTTAGCTGCTGCTACTTCCTTGTAGACGCGTGTGTCGACTAGACCATCCGTTCTACTTGATTCGGAACCCCACCTTCATGTGTATCACATCTGATCCTTCATGTCTTATTTGCAATTGAGTGTTTGTTCTACTTATTCTTGCTTGTTCTTCGATTGCTTCCAGGAATAACCCTAGTGGTTTGGTTGGTTGTGATCCGCAAGATCGTGAGCAACCGCTGGATTTGGTGTATCGATCGCTAAGGCGCAGCGTCCTTGGATGGTTGTAGTCGGATCGTGAACGTCTCTCCAGTCAAATCGTAGTTATCTATCTCCACCGAAAGATCAGGACACCCACAGACTCATCAGGTGGTATCAAAGCATGGTTTCATCAGTGAGAGATTTCAGTTTGCTTTTAATTTCCTAAAGTCCAGAAAAAGCCAACAAAAAATAGTAGATTCGTTTCCCATAATCCCGTAGACCTTTTGAGCCTTTTACTAGTATTGATTAGTTCGGGCTTGTTGAGTTTGGTTTACATCGGTTGAGTCGTGTTGCTGGTTTTAGGGTTAGGCTTTTAGAGTTTCGAGTTCTTGTCACGTTTTGGTCACTATATTTGTATACATATCCACTGTCATCACCACCACCATACATATTTCCACTACACCATATATATCTTCATTGCAATCTACACCTTTGCTGCACCATATCCATCTCCGCTATTTTTTTTCTACACCACGAAAATCTGATTTGGGCACACACAGATAAATCTCCATTGTCATCATTGCTACCATATATATCTTTGCTGCACCATATCCATTCACCCTATTTTTTCTCATCGAGAAGATCTAATTTAGGCACACAAAAAATCAGGATTGCTAGTTCTATTCTTGTTTGAGAAACACATTGTCAATTGCTTTTGTTGAAATCTGATTTGTCAAGTTTCAGATTTGTTCTATTTGAGGAGAGTTAAAGAAAAGAAAAAAAATCAGAAAGAAAAAGAAAAGAAAAGAGCATAACAGAAAAGAAAAACGAAGAGAAAGAGAAAAGAAACAAAAGAAGAGAAAAGAAAAAAAAAAGAAAAGAGGAGGAAAAGAAAGGGAGTGTTTTGCTTGCTGTTTTTGTGCCTCTTCCTGTTGTACCGTGACTTCGTTTGTGTCTAGGCTCGCGTCTCTAGCACGGTCTAACCTAGGACCAGCACGGTACCTCCATTGAACAATTTCCCAACTTGCTTTTGTGACTAATGTGGTGCTAGTACCTCCTTGCACATTATTGTTTAGCCCTTCTATAGCTCCACATATCCGGATACAACTTGACAGGTGTTGTTGCTGCGGTGTCGATATACTACTTCCAGGGTTTCCGACTTGTTGGTTGCTGCCACCTCTTGTTTTGTTTGGTAAGAACTTGTAAGAATTTGTTTGATCAAGTTGAGAGTGAGGGAATTACAGCAGCCACATCCTACTAGTTGATAGGGGCATAAATAAATATTATTGTGTATGTTTCTTATTTTCTTCTAATCATGACAGGAATCTACATGAAATTAGGAGATGATCAGGTTGCATATTCGAATCACTTTGCTAGTGGTATGAGAAGTGATCAGCTTGCTACTTACGAGGTATGTGATGCTTTGCTAGATAAACTAAAATCTGCACTACCTTATTTTGAAGGAAACTATGATGCTTATGCATATATTGAATGGGAGCTACATGTAGACAAGGAATTTAAAAAGTATGATCTCTCTAAAAGACAAAAGGTTAAAGTTGCTTCAAGTGTTCTTATTATGTATGCTTTAACTGTGTGGGAACACCTTTGTAGATTTGCTAATGCTTCTGAATCATGGAAAGATATGAAAAGACATTTTAGAGATGTTTTTGTTCCTAGCTATTATTCTGATATTTTGTATGGCAAATTGCAATCTATAAAACAAAAAAACAAAACTGTAGAGAATACTTAGATAGACTGAAATTATGTTTGCTACGTTGTGGCTTTGAAGAAAACAATGAGTTTCTAGAACATAGATTTTTGCAAGGTCTTAATGTGCAAATTCAGAATATCCTTGTTGATAAACATTATAAGACTTTTGGTGAGTTGTTTGATCTTGCTTGTGAATTTGAAATAACACTAAAAACAGATCTCACAAATACTATAGAAGCATATGTCTCTCCTATTACTAACAATTTGCAGCAAGCGGATGCCAATATACCAATGGGCATTGATCAATCTGAGAGTAGAGGTGAAACATTAAAGGAGAGCATGAATCTAGCTGCAAGAACACCATTTGAGAAGAGCATCAAAGGTAAGTTAGATGGTTGTAACATAAATCAAGGTGAGCATGCTTTAGTTGAACTGTATTTGTCCACTAATTTTGATATCCTAGATCAACCAATAGTGGAACCCATCGCTGATTTTCCTTTGTCACACTTTCATATGTTTGATATTTCATGTGACAAAGAAGAGTTGTGTGTTTATATCCATACCACAACTACTGAATAAAGCTAAAAATTATAAATCAATGAGTGCTGAATTCCAACATATTTTTCATATTGTAAATGAAAAAGAAGAAGCTCAATTGTTGTCATCTTTACATACAATAGGGTACATTGAGTTCGGGGGTCATTGTGAGCTTAGCTATTTGCAGAATAATCTGATTGCTAGATTTGAATTGCCATCTTCTTCTAATACCGGTTTTCATGCTATTGGCAAATATAATTGTGAAAAGGAGTATATGGTACACCGAATTTACATTTGTTCAATTGTACAATCTCCTTCCATTGTGAAAAGATATGACCAATTAGAGGTATGTAATAACCATAACCATATCATGTTGGGTTTCCCTAGTTTGAAAATGAATAAACAGGATAACTATCAAGAATGGGAGCATGGTTTACTTTTATCTACAACACATCCTCCGACAGTGGTCAAACCGAGGACGATTTGCTGTCAAGAAAGGGAAAATGATGAGGACATCACAGGCTTAGATATGACCATGCCAACCACTTCTATACCAAAAGTGAAACCATTCTATATGAGGTTTATTATTGTTACATTTGATGAATTGGTGTTGCACCACAAAGTGTGTATATTGTCATTTTCAGAATTGCTTACATGGATCAAGGAAGGGTTAGATTGCATATGGAAAGCCTGGATGATCAATGAAGTTGATTGGAGACCAAATCCAAGTGTTCCTAACGTCCTCCACTAGGCCACCACGTCACTTTGGATCCAAGGAAACAAAGAGTCCAAGTCCAACACGTTTTGGAAGTTCAATTTGGACTGCAGAAGAGTCCAAACTTGCGACGGCTGCCACGACTTCATATGGACTCCGATTTGGACGTTCTAGCACTTTTTGGAAAGCTTATCAAGTCTACTTTCCAATGGGTCCGGACTCATACCTATATCCTATCAGATGCGTGCGCAGTAGACAATTTAATACCGAGATGTTTTTTGTCAACGGGGCTGCGTCACCCTATTTTGGGTCGATGGCCCGTGTATCAAGATGAGTCCATTAGGGACTCATCCTAGGGTTGTAGGATGACACCAGGACCCTTGTGGTCATCCTCCCTCCTCCTTATATCCCCCTAGACCCACCACAAACAGATTGGGTTTTGTTTAGATGAAAGTTTAGCTGCTGCTACTTCCTTGTAGACGCGTGTGTCGACTAGACCATCCGTTCTACTTGATTCGGAACCCCACCTTCATGTGTATCACATCTGATCCTTCATGTCTTATTTGCAATTGAGTGTTTGTTCTACTTGTTCTTGCTTGTTCTTCGATTGCTTGCAGGAATAACCCTAGTGGTTTGGTTGGTTGTGATCCGCAAGATCGTGAACAACCGCTGGATTTGGTGTATCGATCGCTAAGGCGCAACGTCCTTGGATGGTTGTAGTCGGATCGTGAACGTCTCTCCAGTCAAATCGTAGTTATCTATCTCCACCGAAAGATTGGGACACCCACACACTCATCAGGTGGTATCAAAGCAAGGTTTCATCGGTGAGAGATTTCAGTTTGCTTTTAATTTCCTAAAGTCCAGAAAAAGCCAACAAAAAATAGTAGATTCGTTTCCCATAATCCCATAGACCTTTTGAGCCTTTTACTAGTATTGATTAGTTCGGGCTTGTTGAGTTTGGTTTACATCGGTTGAGTCGTGTTGCTGGTTTTAGGGTTAGACTTTTAGAGTTTCGAGTTCTTGTCACGTTTTGGTCACTATATTTGTATACATATCCACCGAAAGATCAGGACACCCACACACTCATCAAGGGCACTCAACGATACATTCAACTAGAGTTGCTCTTCGCGATCTCCCATGGGGCGAGCATAATGCCCCTCACAAAGCTCTTGACCAGAGCCACGCACAAGCTTCTTGCGTGCTTCGACGGAGCCAAAGTCACCAAGCCGTCTAGGAGGTGACAACCTCCAAGAGTAACAAGCACCACGAGCTTGCAATACGATCACCTAGTGCCACATGAAGCTATCTCTCAAAGCAACACACTAGTAATTACTCTCACACAATCGGATGAACTCTATCAAGTGTGTGTGAGTTAGAGGGCTCCCAAGCACTCCTACACAAGCGATAGAGGCCCAAGGGTGCTTAGCAACCAGCCAAGGGCAGCCACCAAGTCTACTTATAGATGGAGGGGAAAAACTAGCCGTTTCCCCCTCTCTAACGGCTCTCTAGAAGGCTCCGGACACATGTCCGGACGCTAGGGTCCGAACCAATACACATGCGTCCGGACCTTTAGAGACACAAAAAATGCTTTTCAGGACACTAGGTCCGGACTGCTACAGTGCACGGTCTGGACCAATTTTTGCATCCGGACCTACGTAGTATTTCTTTCCATGTCAGAATGAATCAAAGCAGTATTTAATTCCAAGAGCCATCCTAATGTTAGGAGCATACCAAAAAACATTTTTCTCTTCTCCGAGTTGATTCAATTCAACTCCAACACCTTCTCCTTTGCAAATGTGCCAACACCACCAAGTGTACATCACAATATGCATGGGTGTTAGCATTTTCACAATCATTTTTAAAGGATTTTTACTTGTTCTCACGACACCACTCGATCCACATGCATCACAATGTTATATCGCTCAAGTGGCATTAGATAACCGATATGCAAACAAGTTTGCTCCTCTTGATAGTACGGCTATCTATCCTAAACCTGGTCATATACTTCTCTACACACGTACGACCGGTGAAATGAAATGCCCTACAAGAGGAGCCTCATATTTATCTTCTCCACCTTGGTCACATGACTCCATGTCATGTCTCATGTGCAATTAAGGTCCCTCATCACATAATCACATGTGAACTAATCTTCTGTGTATATATCACTTAAACACATATTAGTTCACCTAGGTTGTCACTCAATTACCAAAATCACATAGGGACTTTCACACACCAATGGGAGTCTTGTATGCGGTCCTATATGCCCAGAGCGCATCAGATAGCTTACTCTTCCATGTTGTTCCCATTTCATTGACCGTCTTCTACAAAATGTTCTTGATTTGTTTATTGGACGTTTCTACTTGGCCACTTGTTTTAGGATTGTAGGGAGTTGCAACATTGTGTCTTATTCCTTGGTCTTCCAAGAAGCGATGGAACCCTTTGTCAATGAAGTGGGATCTTCCATCACTGATGATCACTAATCTCAGAGTTCCAAACCTTGGAAAGATGGCCTCTTGGAACATCTT
Organism: Microstegium vimineum; assembly: GCA_022036555.1. Lineage (NCBI taxonomy): Eukaryota > Viridiplantae > Streptophyta > Magnoliopsida > Poales > Poaceae > Microstegium > Microstegium vimineum. Next base: position 24,513,466 of record CM039120.1, on the reverse strand, counting down.
TGTTGAACTTCTGGAATCAGCAGCTCGGCAGGGTAATGCTTCTACCCATTTTGACACATAATCCACTGCCACTAGGATATATTCATACCCTTGGGATTTGGGGAATGGCCCCATGTAGTCTATGCCCCACGCATCAAAAAGCTCTACTTGCAAATTGTTGGTGAGTGGGATCTCATCCTGGGTATTGATGTTCCCATGCTTCTAGCACATTGCACACTTCTTCACATAATCTAGTGTGTCTTTGTACATGGTCGACCAATAGAACCCGCTTTGCTAGATCTTTGCGTTGGTTCTATATACTACATAATGTCCAACGTATTCTGCCCCATGACATCTCTCAATGATCTTGATTGTTTCATTCATGGGCACACATCTCCTTAACATCCCATCATTGCAGACTCGATACAGGTAAGGCTCGTCCCAAAGGTGTACTTTGCTCTCTTGGGTGAGTTTCTTCTTGTTTACCCTAGGTGGTACATATCCTGCAACCATGAAATTCACGATGTTCGCGTACCATGGGTTGGAGTCCGTGATCTTGAGGAGTGTGTCGTCCCGAAGGAAATCATCAATGGGTAGATCCTGTCCAGCTTTGAAATTGATTCTGGACATATGATCGGCTACAAAATTTTCTACTCCCTTTTTATCTTTGATTTCTAAATCAAATTCTTGGATAAGTAGGATCCATCTTATTTGACTGGTTTAGTATCTTTCTTAGTTAGTAAGTATTTGAGGGCAACATGATTGGTATAGAAAATTATCTTTGCCCTTACTAAATAAGAAAACTTGTCTATAGAAAAAACCACAACCAACAACTCTTTTTCAGTTGTTGCATAATTTAATTGTGGCCTAGTAAGGTTTTGCTAGCATATGAAATTGCATGATGTTTCTTATCTTTGGTTTGTCCTGGGATAGCACCAACAACATAATCCCTGGTATCACACATTATTTCAAAAGGAAGCGTCCAATTAGGGGGTTGAATGATAGGAGCTAAGACGAGAGCTTTCTTAAGAAAGTAGAAAGCATCTAAACACACATCATTGAATTCAAAGGGTGCATCTTTAGCTAAGAAGATGGTTAAAGGACGGGCTATTTGCGAGAAATCTTTTATGAACCGCCTATAGAAACTAGCATGCCCAAGAAAGCTATGCACTCCCTTGACATTTGTGGGAGGTGGAAGTTGCTCTATCACTTCTATCTTAGCTTTATCCACCTTTATCCCACGTTCGGACACTCTATGTCTTAGCACTATGCCTTCTTGAACCATCAAGTGGCATTTCTCCCAGTTTAGGACTAAGTGCTTCTCTTCACAACATTGTAAGACCTGGTCCAGGTTCTCAAGACAATCATCGAAAGTTTTGCCATTGACAGAGAAATCGTCCATGAACACTTCCATGATTTCTTTGATCGTATCGGAAAAAATGGACATCATGCATCTTTGGAACGATGCAAGAGCATTGCTCAAACTGAACGACATACATCGCTAGGCATACGTTCCATATGGGCATGTAAAAGTGGTCTTACTCTGGTCATCAGGATGGATGGGTATTTGATTATATCCCGAATATCCATCACGGAAACAAAATAAAGAGTGCTTCGCTAACCATTCCAACATTTCATCAATGAAGGGTAACGGGAAGTGATCTTTCTTAGTAGCCTTATTGAGCTTTCGGTAATCTATACACATCCTCCAACTCGTGACAGTACGTTGAGGGATTAGTTCGTTCTTGTCATTGTGGACGACCGTCATACCTCCCTTCTTAGGCACTACTGGCACTGGGCTTACCCACTCACTATTTGGAACGGGATAGATTATCCCAGCGTGCAAGAGTTTCAAGACCTCTTTCTTCACTACCTCTCTCATCGCATTATTTGGCCTCCTTTGAGGCTCCCTAGAAGGCGTGGCTTCTGGTTCATTGGGTATGCGATGCGTGCAAAGAGCAGGATTTATGCCTTTCAGATCTTGCAAAGAATAGCCTAACACAAATTTGCGTTTCTCTAGGATGGTGATGAGTTTAGACGCCTCTTCTACAGATAGCTTATCGCTAATAATTACAGGGGCTTCTCGATCACCATTCAAGAAAGCATACTTAAGCCCAGAAGGAAGGGGCTTATGTTCGATGGAGGGTTTTGTTGGCACCTCATATTTATCCAGATCCACGGGTTCGTCTAACTCGAATTCTTATTAGATGAAATCTTGTGCATCCTCTTCTAGGTTAGGATAAGAAGGTTCTAGAAGGGTGGTCGTCATAGCTTCTTGTACAGGGTCAGGATCGGGGCTTGGTTCCATTTTAGCATTTATAGAGTTTGTTAGCGGAATGGATACGCAAAAGTTCTTCCCGAGGTGAGCCTTTAAATTTCCCTCATGATATTCATCAATGAATCTCATGAGTGGATGCCCGATTAACAGGTCAAATTCCTCTATATAAAAATGTAGAAGTTTAAGAGGATATTGACTCTATTAATGGTGGTAGGAATGACTTGTGCGATCCCGCAGCTCTCAACCGATTGCCCAGATGACATTTTAAGGAAATTATTAGTTGAAGCTAGAGGTTCCTCCCCTAGGAGTGCATCTGCTAGAGATTTAGACATGATGCTCACTCCAATGGCGGGATCATAAAGAGAGTCTAAAGTTTCTTTATTTATAATGCATGTAATGCTCGTGGAGAACGAAAGTATCCGAATTACTTCATTTGAAGTTTCGGCCTCCTCAAGCCATTCTTCACTCATTATGGATGCAAGCTCCTGAACCGTGCCTTTAAGGTAACATTCCTCAAGATGTGTTGGAATGTGAAGGTTCGGAGCTCTAGCAGCTGAAGAGTTCTTTCGCACAGGTTGATTCGAGGCATTCCAAAAATCGTAGAATAAACCTTCCTTGATATCAAAATGAAATTCCAAAGGATGGGTTTCTTCCTTTGGAGCATTCGGGGTGTGTGGTTCAGGCTCGGTGGCTGGATCTGTGTGGGTTTTAGCTACAAATGGACCTTCTTCTATTCTAGGGGTTGTTTGCTCTTCCTCTTTAGGGGCTTCATCATGCACATTAGTGTAGGGAGTATTATCGAGGATTTTTGTCTGAACTCGTTTCCCTTTGCTAATGGGAAGATGTAAAAATGCTCCCCCGGAGGATACATCAAGGAATTGGGCAGAGTTTTTGCTAAGACCACCATAAAAGTGTTGTAACAGTGTTGGCTCAGTTATAGCAAGATCAGGACCCGTCGATACTAGATCTGTTATACGGGCCCATGCCGCACCTAGAGATTTTTTTATCATTTTGCTTAAAAGCAATGAACTCTCTTCGAAGACGGATAACCCGAGAAATGGGAAAAAGGTTAAACAAAACTTTGATAATAACTTCTCTCATTCTTCTCCTACGCTACCTACATGGCAAGAGTACCATCGTTTGACTGCTCCCGTCAAAGAGAACGTGAAGAGCTTCCACTTAAGGGTATCTCTTCTCGTGCCTTGAATATGTACGCATGAGCACATTTGTTCAAAATCATGTAGGTGTATGTAGGTATTCGCATCTTCTTCCCCAGAGGAAGGTTTCTCCTGAACCATCGCTATGAGACTCGGGCGAAGCTCATAACGAACAACCAAAATGGCATCAGATGATTTAGGCGGCTCCAAGCTAGCGCCCGTTGGAGCCACATACTCAAAAAGAGATGTTTGATCTATGGTTTGTGTAAAAGGAAAGGTTTGATCAACCAAGGATAACTAAGACAACTTAATTCTAGTCAATACAGCTACCATTCCCTGGCAACGGCACCAGAAAAGCTTGTTGACACCAGATAGTGGCAAACGGAAATACCACAAGCGCACGGTAGTCAATTGTAGCTCTTCACCGGGAGTATTCCAGGTATCGTATTTTCCACGAGGAACGTGAAGTGTACTAACTAGATTCAAGGAGTCCTATGATGAACAAAAGAGCCTATGCTCGTTGGGTAGAGAGGTTATGTGTATAGCAAGGATATCTGGTTGGTAAAGAAGGTATACAGACTGATTCAGTCCCCTGCAAACCGAGCCGATAGACGAAATAAAAAGAGACCAAACCCCGGCCCGAAGCGACTATCCTTTTACTAGAGCCTAACCTTTTAAGAACTTGCATATAACCACGTGGCGGGAATTAAAGGCTCAGATAGGACTGTCACCACCTACTGGCATCCGCTTGAACCATGCAACAAGTGGCCTACACAGTTAAGATATAGTCTAGACACCACGTCTACACTTTTCTTACTACCCTAGAACCCTCGTCTGGACTAGAGCACTCTACTAAAAGTAAGGCGGTGTACGAATAAGACATGTTTAATAACTACTAAACCAAAGCAGAAATAACAAATACTATAGATAACTCGGGTGAAGTACTTACGGAGAAGAACTTAAATCCGCTGAGGAACTCCTCGGAGAAGACTCCCGACAAACCCGGGGATTTCACCTCTAGACTTTCCTCACCCTCGCCCTTCAGGCATAGCACACCGGCAGAGCTTCGCTAAGCTACTGGTCAGTGGACTACTCTATTGGCCTAGGGGGATATTTATAGCTAGAGGTGGAGTAGGGGCTACTCTGGTGCCATGTCAGCGATCCGTGCCACCTCTATCAGCCACCATAGGATCAAACCTTCATTGTAAATGCCTCAAATCAATGGTGGAGATCATGTTGATGCATGGCGGCATGCAGGAAGGCGGTGGAGAACTCGGGGATGCTTTTGGGCACATGGGCCATGTCGGCCGACCTGCCTATGGCAGGTGGGGGCCTCCCCTTTATTCTAGAAGCTGACTCCACAGGTCAGGGGCCTGTGGGTGGCCTCTAGGCCCACATCCAGGTCGGCCGACCTGGAGTTGAGGCTTCTGGCCTCCTCCTTTCTTGTGGAGCAGGGGCCCACATGTCATGGACACCTTGGCAAAGTTTGGTATTTTTCCGAGATACTTTGTGGGCCCATGGATCCTCGTGCTTTGATCTAGAAGCGTTGAGAGGAAGCACATAGTGCATCAAAGGGTGGATCTTCACTCTAGAAGGTGTCACTTAGATCATTGGTGCATGGGAGACCTTGGTGGGCCCTTAGTGGGGTCCACCGACCCCCTAAGTGGGCCCACATGCTCCCTGATACGGGTATGGGTGTTGTCCCAATCTTTCAGTGGAGAAAGATAACTTCAATTTGACTAGAGCGACGTTCACGATCCGACAGCAACTGTCCATGGATGCTGCGGCTTAGCAGTCGATAAACCAAATCCAGCAGTTGCTCATGATCTTGCGGATCACAACCAACCAAAGCACTAGGGTTATTCCTGCAAGCAATCGAAGAACAAGCAAGAACAAGTAGAACAAGCACTAAATTGCAAATAAAAGATGAAGGTTCAGATATGAATCACAATAATATGGGGTTTTGAATCAAGTAGAACAGATGGTCTAGTTGACACACGTGTCTACAAGGATGTAGCAGCAGCTAAACTTTCATCTAAACAAAACCCGATCTGTTTGTGGCGGCTCTAGGGGATATAAGGAGAGGGGAGGACGACCAAAGGGTGCTGGGTCATCCTCCAACTCTAGGATGAGTCCCTAATTGACTCCAGTTGATACATGGACCATGGGCCCAAAATTGGGTGACGCAGCACCATTGGCAGAAAAGTTGTCGGCATTAAACTATCTACTGCGCACGCATCAGAAAAAGGTATAAATATGAATTGAGACCCATTAGAAAGTAGACTTGATAAACTTTTCAAAAAGTTTAGAACATCCTAATCGGAGTCCGTATGAAGTCGTTGCAACCGTCGTAAGTTTGGACTCTTCTGTAGTCCGAATTAAACTTCCAAAACGTGTTGGACTTGGACTCTTGCTTCCCTTGGATCCAAAGTGACGTGGTGGCCCGGTGGAGGACATTAGGAAGACTTGGAGTTGGTTCCCAATCAACTTCATTAACCATCCATGTTTTCCATATGCAATTGGACCTTCCCTTGATCAATGTAAGCAATTCTAAAAATGAGAATATACATACTTTGTGGTGCAACACCAATTCATCAAACCTATCAATTATAATACTCATATAGAATGGTTGCACTTTTGGTTTAGAGGTAGTTAACATGGTAAAATGTGAGCTGGTGATGTCCTCCTCATTCTCCCCTTCTTGACAGCAAACCGTCCTTGGTTTGACTACTGTTGGATGATGTGTTGAAGGTAAAAGTGAACTGTGTTGCCCTTCTTGATATGTAACCTGTTTCTTCAAAATAAAACTAGAGAATCCAGACATGATAATAAAAGGAGTTTGTATATTTGAACAAATGTAAATTTGGTTTACCATATACTCATCTTTACAATTATATTTGCTTATAGCATGAAAACTAATATTAGAAAAACATGGCAATTCAAATCTAGTAATCAACTCACAAAGATCATTAAATTCAATGTACCCCATTGTATGTAAAGATGACAACAATTGAGCTTCTTCATTTCCATTTACAATATGAACAATATGCTTGAATTCAACACTCATTAATACATAATTTTTAGCTTCATTCATTAGTTGTGGTTTGGATATAAGTAATTCATTATCACACAACTATTGTTTGTCACAAGGAATATCAATCATATCAAAGTGTGACAAAGGAAAATCAGTAACGAGTTCCACAATTGATTGATCTATGATATCAAGATTAGTGGACAAATATAGTTCAACTAAAGCATGCTCACCTTGATTTATGTTACAACCTTTGGACATACCTTGGATGCTCATCTCAAATGGTGTAGGTGCAGCTAGATTCACGCTCTCTTTACATGTTTTACCTCCAATCTCAGATTGATCAGTGCCCATTGGTATATTAGTATCTACTTGATGCAAATTGTTAGTAATATCAAAGAAAAATGCTCCTATAGTATTTGTATGATCCTTTTGTAGCGTTATTTCAGAATCACAAGCGAGATCAAACAACTCATCAAAACTCTTATAATGTTTATCAACAAGAATATTCTGAATTTGCACATTAAGACCTTGCAAAAATCTATGTTCTATAAACTCATCGTTTTCTTCAAATCCACAACATAGCAAACATAATTTTAGTCTATCCAAGTATTCTGCTACAGTTTTTTTCTTGTTTTATAGATTGCAATTTTCCATACAAAAATTCAGAATAATAGGTAGGAACAAAGACATCTCTCAAATGTCGTTTCATATATTTCCATGATTGAGGAGCTTTATCAAATCTACAAAGATGTTTCCACTTAGCCCAAGCATACATGATAAGAACACTTGAAGCAACTTTAACCTTTTGTTTTTCAGATAGATCATAGTTTTTAACTTCATTGTTTAAATTTAACTCCCATTCAATATATGCATAAGGATCATAGTTTCCTTCAAAATAAGGTAGTGCAAATTTGATTCTATCAAGCAAAGCATCACATACCTCATGAGTAGCAAGCTTATCCCTTCCCACATCTCTAGCCAATTGATTGGAATATGCAACTTCATCATCTCCTAATTTCATGTAGATTCTTGCCATGATTAGAAGAAAACAAGAAACACACACAATAGTTTTGATGTTCCTATCAACTAGTAGGATGTTGTTGATGTAATTCTCTCACTCTCGACTTGATCAAACAAATTCTTACAAGTTCTTACCAAGCAAAACAGGAGTTGGCAGCAACCAACAAGTCAGAAACCTTGGAAATAGTGTATCGGCACCGCAGCAACAACACCTGTCAAGCTATATCCGGATATGTGGGGCTATAATAGGGCTAAACAATAATGTGCAAGGAAGTACCAAAACCACACCGTTCTGGTCCTAGGCTAGACCATGCTAGCGACGCGAGCCTAGACACAAACGAAGTCACGGTACAGCAAGAAAAAAGCACAAGAACAACACACCCTCCTTCTTTTCCGCCTCTCTTGTTTTTCTTTCTTTTCTCTTTCTCTTTATTCCTCTTTATTTTTTTCTTTTCTTCCTATTTTTTTTGTTTTCCCTTTTCTTAAACTCTTCTCAACTAGAACAAATCTAAAACCTGACAAATCAGATTTCAACAAAAGGAATTGACAATGTGTTTCTCTATCCTTTTTACGGAGTAACAAGAATAGAACTAGTAATACTAATTTTTTTATGTGCCTAAATCAGATCTTCTCGATGTGAAAAAAATAGAGTGGATGAATATGGTGCAGCAAAGATGTATATGGTAGTAATGATTGCAATGGAGATGTATATGGTGTAGTGGAGATGTGTATGGTGATGGTGATGACAACGGATATGTATACAAATGCAGGGACCAAAACGTGACAAGAACTCAAAACTCTAAAAGCCTATACCCTAAGACCAGCAACTCGACTCAACCGATGCAAACCAAACTCAACAAGCCCTAACTAAGTAGTACTAGCAAAAGGCTCAAAGGGTCTATGGGATTAGGGGGAAAACAAATCTACTATTTTGTTGGCTTTTTCTGGACTATATGTAATTAAAAGCAAACTGAAATCTCTCACCGATCAAACCATGCTCTGAATACCACTTGATGAGTGTATGGGTTGTCCCGATCTTTCAGTGGAGATAGATAACTTTGATTTTCCTAGAGATACATTCACGATCCAACTACAACTATCCAAGGACCTTGCGCCTTAGTGTTGGTATTTATTATGACTATTGGATAAATCCACAGGCACACAGATTATACTGTTGTAGCACCTCACCTAGGAGTATTCCAAGGTATCGTAATTTATATTTTCACAAAGGAAAACTTTGCTAGAAATGATAATTGGATAGAGATCCTAGAGAGCACCTCAACTGAGTACCAACTAGTATAGGGGGTAAACGAGAAATATGTGATAGGAAGGGTTGATGAATGAATAAGCCAAAGTAAAAGATACTTAGAACAGACTAGATATAAGAGCTAGGTGGGAGGATAACGAGAGAGTATAGGGACTCCTAAGTACTTCACTCTACTTCAATATACTTAGTCAATTAACTAGTCTAAACACTATAGTTTGTCTCCTCAATACAAGTATGCTAGGCGAGGGGATAGATCAGTAGGAGGACAAAACTCCTACCGGACCGCGCCCTCTACTTACAGGGGCCTTACCTTTTAAGAACTTGCCTTAAAACACGTGGTGGAATACAAAGACCAGACAAGGTTGTCACCTCTTACTAGCTACCACAAACAATGCGTGCAACAAGCGGTAACCAAGGATAAGATGATGTATAAGCACCACGCTTACACACAACTTACTACTTTGACTATGATCTATAATCAAAGCACCCTATGACAGACAATGATCGCATACAGGAAAGGCCACAAGGATCACATACTATTGATGTAAAGGCTATTAAAGAGCAAAATCATATAGCAAGACTATATCTAGTATAGAAATGCTCAAAGTAAAAACTAAGTAAAGTAGAGAGAAAGATAATATATTAAATAAGATAAGTCTTACAAAGAAGGATAGATACAAGAGCTATACCAGACTTTCCGGAAGACAACTCCGGAAATCCCGAGCACAGCTCGACTCAACTCTAACTCACACACTAGACTAACTCCTAGAACAATCTAAGGAATAGAGCTTGTAGGATTCTTCACCATCTTTAGAGAGGGCGGTGTGACCCTCTATTTATAGTGGGGGTGGAGTAGGGGTTACTCCGGCACCACGTCTGTGATCCAGGGCCTTCCATCCTCCACCCTTGGATCCAACCGACCCTTGAACCGACCAAGGGATGGATGGATGTGATTCATCATGTGGGGGAGAGGTATGGCGGATGGCGGGACCCAACCCCTAGGGGGCGGTCGGCCGATCCCCCCTATGGCCAGTGTCCCTCCCTTGCCTCCTTGGATGAGGTCCCACTGGTCAGGGACTGAGTGGGGGCCATGTGGGTCCAGGGGTGGTCGGTCGATCCCCCCCTTGGGGTTTCTGGCCCACCTCTTCCTCCCTGGTGATGGTCCCACTTGTCATTGATGTTGGGTGGTTGTTCTGAGGTAGTTGTTGTGTTGATTTGTTTAGCGTGGGCCCATGAATACTTGTCCTATTCTTGTGAGCCGTTGAGAGAAAGCACAGAGTGATCCAAGGGTTGGAAATCACTCTGGCATGCTTCTCTTGGATCATGGCCGAGAGGGGAGCCAGGTGGGCCCATAGGGTGGTCGGCCGACCCCCTATGTGGGTCCCACTGGCTCTCCTTTGCTCCATTTCTGCATTCAAACACTCATGGACATGTGGAGCTGGTTATTTGATAAAATATGCCTATGATGTATTTGTTTATCCTTGATCCTGAGCTTGGTGGCAACATTTTAGCTATGTAAAAGTTGATCATAATTTGTGCCAACAAGATCCCCCAAGCTTAACCTTTTCTCGTCCCGAGCAAACAATCAAACTTAGCTTGATGGATCAAGAGTTGCTACTATGCTTCATATTTCAAGAGTACTAAATCTACAACAATCATACTTCTCTTTTGAATGAAAAATTTAGCAATAAAGACTCACCCATATTACCTTAGTCCTTCATGGGGCTTATAGCTTTATCCTTTGTCTTGAGAGGTTGAGAGATAGAACAACTCGACTTGAGGACTAGTTTTCTCAGTCTTTCACAAGTTTCATATCAAAGGTTTTGCAAGATTTTGTAAAAGAAAACTCAGTGTTCCTCAAATGGTACTCTCGAGTCGCTCATAAGGTGTATGATTCCTTACCAAGGCATATATCAAAGTTTGCCTTCTTTCATCCTATCTCTAAAGCTTATGTGGAGCTATAGGTAGGGATCATAGATGTAGCAAACTTACCTTGTATATATTGTAAAGTCAAATTCTGGATCTAAGGAGAGAAGTGCCATACTCTTAGATCAAGATGTGCAAGTGTGTGGAAACATGGCAAATGATCAATACTCCTATATTTGGATAGTCTCTCTTTCCTAACTTATTATTTTGAGACAGAGCTATCTTTTAAATGTTTCTATGAGTTTGAAGATGCTTATTCATTTTTTTCAGAGAGCTTTGGAATGCTAAAAAATTTGGGACTTTTAGAATGCCCTCAAATTTTGCATAGTCTATGTCTCATTTACTAGCAATATACTAGAGAGAGAGTTTTCTAATAGAGCATGGAGTATGAACTATGTGGAAATGTAGGGCATGTCTCTACATACTTCCAGTGTAGAAGCAGCATGTATATGTGGTGTGTACATGATCTTGATCTTGGGAGCATGATGGATCTCTCGACAAGGGTCACAAAACTTGATCAAACTCAACACAAAGAAAGCAGCTTATGTAGAAAGCTTATATTATGAAAGAGCATGTATGACTTTGGTAGGAATTTTCACCATTGAGGAACAAGAAGTGTTTTATTATTTTAATAAATAAAAACTCTGATAGTCATTCTTGCTTAGAACAATATTATAGTAGCTCTTATCTTGTCATATCATGTCTCACAACAACTTAGACTTAGTTACGGCATTTGCAACCCACAAAAGTTTGAGGTTCATGATGTTTTCTTTTAAGCCAAGTAATCCATACTTAGAGATATTACTTTTCATGGAATATGTGAGAGTGGATTAGAGAAAGTCTTTTTATATTATATATATATATATATATATATATTTAAATGCAAAGCAAAAATAAGCAAGGAAGTGTATATATGTAAATGCTAAAATTTAAAAACTTACCTTAGTGGGGGAGGGAACCTCCCCCAAGCTTATCTTTTGCTCAATGACGCGCGGATATATGGATGTAGTCACCGCCACGCATCCCAATGTCGGTATTGTCCTTCTTGCAATGTTTGGGTGTCTTTGGCAGTTTGTTGGGCGATGCGTGCTATCTTACCATGCTCAACACGCAGCTCATCAAAGGTATTGGTGAGATGATCAAATTGTTGCCGTAATTCACGATGCTCCCTTTCTCGGTGGACGAGAAGGATGCTCGTGGTTTTTGCGGCCGTGATGGTCGAGGAGTCATGCCACTAGAAGTGTGCATGGAAGATGTGTCATCTTCCTGCTCGTCAGTAGCTCCTCGGGAAGGACCACCTTGCTCAAGATGAACAAAGTATAGCCCCTCCTGAGCTCTCCTGTCTGAACCTGCAAAACCTCTTTGTCCAATTCCTTGATCTAAATCAAGGGTTAGCTTATGAGTCCTATACAACTGGAGTTTCCTATTTGGAAGAGGCACCTCAATTGTATGGCCACTATAAATCATTTTGAGTTCATTATTGGCATCTCTTTTTAACATTTGAGCAATTATGAGATATTCTTCTGAGATTGCCGCTCTAGGTGAAGAGGTGTAAACAAAGGGTTGAGCGCCATTTAGCAAGATCATAGCTTTGGCAAGACGAGTAATTAAAGATGTGAAATGAATAGATTCATTACTCTCAATTGAACTTTGCCAAAATTCCACTAAGCTTTTTACATGAGAGATTTGCATTTTGTTTACCATGGCGTAAAGCAATTTTAATTCCATGTCACTTATCAAGCTAGCATTACTTACAGGAAACAAAGTCATTTTCATCCAAAGATGCGTGAAGCGAAGGGTTGGATTATGAATTTCCTCACGTGTAGGATTTGAGCAATCTTTTAGAGGAGATATAGAGAACCAAAATTTCCTCTTGTTAAACCTACGCATGGCAAGGTCTAAATCTATCAAGCATGAATTATCAAACCCAAGAGCAACACTTAGATGACTCCAAGTTAGACTATGGTTTTGGTTAAACATGCGAAAGGAAATTCCAACATTAGAGACTTGGAGGGAGCATAAAAATTCTAAAGTGAGCAACTCAACTTCAAACTCTTCTACTTTCCAAAAGCCAGACCAACCAAGAGTAGAGAAGATAGTTTCGAACTCGGTGGTCATACTTGCGTTGGAGAGAAGACTCGGATCCAATATCCTTGTGTGCTCGAAAGATCGGTACCGAAGAGAGAGAGATATCTTTGGTACTCTAGTTGGTCGATCCAGAGACCACTTTGTTGATCATAGGTCCTTATCGGGGGCACCATGAATGCCTCGATATGAGATACCTCCTCTGGTACTTCTTCTTCCTCCTGAGGGTGTTCTTCAGTTTGGAGGTTCTCCCAAGTGTATCGGGTAGAACCTCCCCTTCTTCTTCCTTGGGAAGTGTCATCGGATTGGTGGGAGCTTCAGGATGAGCTCCCACTGGTGGCTTGTTTTGCTTTCTTGAAGATGGATTGTATCGGGTTCTTCATCTTCTAGAGAGGAAGATGGACACAAGGGCAAGACTAGGAAGAGATGTGTGTGAAGTGGATTTCTAGTTTGCCTTGTGGGGAGAAGTTTAAGCTAAGAGAAGCTTGATGAAGACAAGAGATCTTCTTGTGGACTAGTGAGAGCAAAACTAATTCTCTAAGAGCTAAGAAGTTCTCTTGAATGAAAAGAGGAAAGAGTAAGGCAAGGAGAAGCTTGAGCTAGAATTAAATTCTGGTTGAGGTGTGAGGGAATGAGCTCTCCTTGCATAGGGTTTTATAGGGGAGAGGAATGTCACCAAGGGGGTGCCATGGAGTGGTCGACCGACCACCCCTTGGGCATGCCCCATGGGTGCCATGATCACATGTTTTGAGAGATGCCTTACGAAGCAAAAGAAAGAGGTGACCAAAAGTGGTCGGCCATCCCTTTAATGTGGGGATTCCACTCATGCTTTTTCTAGTGCTTGGTGAAAGGTGAAAGATGTGATATGATGTGATCAAAAGATGATCTAAAGTGGTCAAGATTCTCCTCTTTAAACAAAGAGTAGTGGGGGACAAAGGTATGACATGCTTTGATGGAAGGTGATTGAAGGACCGATAACGGCGACCAGAGGGGGGGGGGGGTGAATGAGAGCCTCAAATTTCTTTCGAAAGATTTGACCACTGTCCCAAAGTCACCTCCAAAAGCCAAACCCAAACACCGTGATGTCCACGACCCAAGAAGAGGGTGGATGTTCCCTAGGAACACAGCAGGACACCACGAAAGTGCTAAATTCACTAACCGAGTCGAATGAAGAAAAATGAGACACTCAACTTCTATATAGGAGAAGCAAGTACTTGAATCTAAAACACCCAACTCAACTAGTGACAAGAGCACCTAGACATGTTCCTTGACATGGTAGAAACCCAACGCAATAGTCGGAACGCAATTTGGAGCCCAAATACTCAAGATAGCAAATTTGCCGAAACACTCGAGGTAATACCGGACACGTCTGGTGTGAATACTGGACACGTCCGGTTTGGAAATCTGCACAGACAGGCCTGAGGAGAAAAATCGAAAACCCTACCAAATTGTGTCCAAAAATTCTGAAATTTGAACCCTAGGTTCTAGACACCAAGGAGCAGGTCTCCACAAATTTTCAGCTCAGAAATCCAAAGGGAAAAATACCGGACACGTCCGGTATCGGCGAGCTGATTCGGCTGGTTTTTGGAAAATCTCAAACTCGATCAAATCAACTCCGATTGACCCCAAATTTTGTGTGCAGGCTCCTGAGGTAATACTGATACTACTATATGAGTTTCATAGCCTTTGGTTCTCCACAAAATTCGGGATAAATAAAAATCCAAGAAGGGGAAGAAAAACTGTCCGAAGAATGGAAAATCGCCCGATCTGCGTGCTCACCCCAAACGAACCCGATTCCTTTGCTCAAAACCTTCACAAGGGATCCTAGTACCTTATAAAACAAGTGGTTTGCAAAAAGATAAAGAAACGAGAGAGATCAAGCAAAAACACCGGAGAGGGGAATTGCAAAAACGCGAAGAACACGAGACAAGCAATTCATGAAACGAATCCTGGAGGACTCGAGGAGGTTACGACCTCCATTCCTTGACACAAATCAGTTCTTACAAATACTAACTTGTGGACCTCAGGAAAGAATCACTAGGGGAGGGGAAAACCTAGGAATGAGAGGGAGGAAGGCAAAATGAAAGAGGTGAGGATGAAGATAACCCTTCATCCCCTTCTAAGGAGGTCTAAGTGGACATTTTCAAGCTCCCGAAATATCTTCTAGGTTTTCATCGGACGGCCCCGCTTCCTGCCCGGACTTGCCGTCGCCTCGACGAAACCTCCAGGATTCCGCCACGTGCCGCCCCCGCTTCCTCGGAAGCTCCGCCCGGGTTTTGAGGCCCAAACCCACGAAACCCGCCACCGGTAGCTTTGGGCTCAACTACGGAACCCCGAGTTTTGAGGCCCAAACTCGGAAATCGTCCTCTGGTGGTTTTGAGGCCCAAACCACCAAACCGCTCGACTCGAGCCACCTTGTCCTCGCCCGGTCGGACTCTGACTCCCATGAGCCTCCGCTCGACCCGCTCGTCCGCCGTCTTGACTCGGTCAACTCGATCTACCTCCATGTCTTCTCACGCTCGCTGGTGCCAAGTACTAGACACCACAGCTAGTCCGCAGGCGCCCATGGTCCCTCTGTCCGAGCCCTGCTTCCGCCCTTCACCGCTCTCATTCCATCGGCATGGCAAGCCTCTACTCGACCTTCTCCACGCCATTGACCACTGTCACTAGGCATAGCACCTGCACACCACAAGCCGATAGACAGACACACATTTGATTTCGCAAAGAGGTTAGGGTAAGCGACTCAAACTGAAACGCTCAAGTGTTGGACGATCACTCATCACAAAACTAAACAAGATGGGTACTTATCCACCATGTGTTCGCAATCTCCCCCTTGATGAGTGCATTGTCAACACAAGTGCATTTCATATTTGAGCCACATGGTAAAGCTCTGCAAATGACCAAAAAGCTAAGAAAGCCAAAACAGGGTCACTTGAGAGAAGCAAAACGAGTCCAAAACTTGGTTCCCAAAGACATGGGAAATGGCTCGACGTAACCAAGCAAAACAAAACTAGCCCTAAAGAAGAGGCAGAAATGGGATCAACACCGCTAGCAAGTCCAAGATACCAATCAAAATCTATCAAAGCTCAAGATACCAATCGAAACACCGATTAAAGCTCAAAGAACCCAATCAAACCAAATAAGGCTCAAAAGACCAATCGAAACCTATCAGAAATATCAAAGCAAGCTAGACCCTCCAGAAGAGGCAAATGCTCAACACATCTAGCAAGAACTCCCCCTGGGCAAAAGCACACTCAAGATACCAAGTAAGGGTGAAAAGAGCCAAGAGTAAAAAGATACCAATTGAAGAACACAGTTCAAAAACCACATTTCTCCCCCTTGACTAGTGCAAGTATGAAAATATGAAAATGCACAGTTTTCTCCCCCTTGGTTGAGTATGAGTGAAATGCACATTTCTCCACCTTGTTGACACGTGTAGCTCATCAAAGCTCACAACTCAAGAACCGGCCACAAATGTCATGATATGCAAAATGAGTGCAGCAAACTTCATACTTAGAGCTAAGAAAATGAATGGATGCTCTAAGTGATGTGATCCTGTGAGAATAGGAAAAGCTCTACGTGCCCAACAAAGACTCAGGTTGAGCTAAAGATCACTTTAGAAGCCAAAATAGGGAAGATTACATGTGTGAGCAAGGAATGAGTATCACCTCCTAGAGACAACTAAACATGGCAAACAAGATAGAATCTATCTCAAAGCAATCTCATGTATAGCAAGTAGAACTATCCCTAGCAAAGTTCATACAACAAGCCAATGACCCAACTGAATGAATTTTTCAAATTTCAGAGTTTCGCAGCCAAATTTCAGATTTGGGCACATTTAAGTTGTATGCAAGTGGAAGTCAAAGGACTTGACACACCGGTTTTGGTCATACTTGACACCGCTCAAGTTCAAACCAAATGGGAAGCAGTCTCGAACAAACTGTGAAGTGCTCACAATGCAGACCCAACTCGATCTTTCCAATTCAGAATTCAGAGATAAATTTCATTTTAGATCAATTTTAATCATGGTGCTCAATGGAAGTGAATGAAGCAATGGAGAGCCATAGTTACAAGCTATATACAAGACAACCAAGGATCTTCAAAAGCCTACACATGCTAGTGTCATTTCAGAGGTGACATGGGGAATTAAATTTAGTTTTAAAGCTTTTCTAACTTAGCTCTATTGCATATCAAGAGATCAAAGAGAGTCTAAGTTAGGCAACACTATAGACACATAAAGCACCTCAAACAGAGCATAGATTCATTATATCGGCTATAGGTATTGTAAGAAAGGTAGGATGCGTATAATGTGGTCGTTGTATTGCAATGAGCCTCATGGGCTGATTATATAGATTACATAGGACTAACACCCCTCATGGGTAGACGATGTGGTACTAATCCTATTACTATAACATCCCCCCACAGTCGTAGCGGCAACAACACGAACGGTCAGACTGGAGAACAATGGAAATATATCCCCCCTCAGTTGGAACGCCGTGCGTAAGCTTTGACTGGAGACTCATGCAGATGATAGCCCTTTAGTGCCGAAATAGCCAAGGTCAAGGTGGACGTGGACGAAGCCATGCGCGTCACCGTCCCAGGCCGCCGCGCGTATCCAGCTGCGCCGCCGCCGATCACCCAGGCCGCCGCGCGATTCCACTCGCGCCGCCGCCGACCCAGGCCGCCGCACGTCCTCCAGCCATGCCGTCGCCTCAGTCCCTCGCACCGTCTCCTTGGCCGCGCGATCCGATCTGCAGCAATGATGTCCTCATCGCCTTCATCCTCCACGACCGGCTCCATCAGCTCCCACTCATCCAGCGCCATGGGGGACTCCGTTGCCGCTCCCGTTTTCGCCGCCTACGCCGTCGTCAACGTGAAGCAGCACGTTCCTGTCGCGCTCAGCCTCGAGCGCCCGAACTACTCCAAGTGGAAGGCGTTCTTCACTGGCCTCTGTGGCAAGTACGGGCTGCTCGGCCACATCGATGGCACGGCGGACGCTCGTACGGCTGACCCCATCTGGTGGCCGACCCCATCTGGTCTCAGCCTGACTCCTACCTCCGCGGTTGGATGTATGGCTCCATCGACAACGCCGTCCTCGACCTCGCCATGGAGCCCGAACAGGACGCCCATGCCCTGTGGGTCTCCATCGAAGCCCTGTTCCAGGCCAACAAGGAGTCATGCGCCGTCGTCCTCAAGCAGGAGTTCCACAACCTGTCCCAGGGCGACCTCTCCGTCGACGCCTACGCCCAACAGATGAAACGCATTACTGATGCCCTACGGGAGGTCGGTCATACCATCTCCCCTGCGCAGCTCGTGCTCAACCTTCGGCGTGGTCTTAACCCCCGCTTCGCCAACACCGCCGACATCATCTCCAACACGTCGCCACTTCCCGACTTCAAGTCCACCACCAACATGCTCCGCGTCAAGGAGCTCCGCCTCGACAGCGAGAGCAAGGCGGATTCGGCCTCAGCTATAGCCGCCTCCACCTACTCCTCCTGCACGTCGTTATCCTACCAGTCCACCCCTTCAGCGTCCACTTATCGTGGGGGCAGTGGCAAGGGCAAGGGGGGCAAGGTCAAGGGAGGCCGCAGTGGCAATGGCGGCGGTAGCAGTAGTGGTGACCGCCACCAGCAGCAAGGCGGCAACGGCGGTGGTGGCCCCAACCACCACCAGCAGCAGCACGGCGGCAGCTTTGGCGGACGCTCGCCGGCCAGTCTGTGGGTTTGGAACGGCGTCTGGACACCTCCGAGGTCTCCTCAGCAGCAGCAGTGGGGAGTGCCACCACCGCCTCGTCCACAGGCACACACTGCCTTCGCGCCTGCGCAGTTCTCCACCGTCGGTGGCCCCCCGGCGTACGGGCCTCCGGGCAGTTGGGACTTGGCCAGCTTGATTGCCGCTCTCAACCAGATGGCCATCCAGGGCGGCAATGCACCTTGGGTCATGGACAGCGGAGCAACATCCCACATGTCCTCCAGTGATGGTATTTTACTGTCCCATCTCCCGTCACCACCGTCCTCCATTATGGTCAGCAATGGTCAATCCATTCCCATTCATAGTCATGGCACTTCTGTTATTCAAATAGTTGACCATCCCTTTCATCTTAATATTGTTCTTGTCGCTCCCCAACTTACTCGTAAGTTGTTATCTGTTCAATAGCTTACTCGCGGCAATAACTGTTCTATTGAGTTTGACGCCTCTGGTTTTTCTATTAAGGATCTCAAGACCAAGACGGTTCTCCTTCGGTGCAATAGCAGCGGGGACCTCTACACCACCCCAAATCTCCTTCCTCCTCGCTGTCATGTCACCGTCGTCTCCCCGGAGCTTTGGCACTCTCGCCTTGGTCATCCCGCACCCGCTGTTGTCGCTACTCTAAATAAACTTTCAGCTATCCAGTGTAATAAAGCAGCTCGCCGCATTTGTCATGCTTGCCAGCTCGGTAAACATGTTAGATTGTCATTTGCTAGGTCGGTCTCTAGGACATCAGCACCTTTTGATCTTGTTCATTGTGATGTTTGGACCTCCCTAGTCGCGAGTATTTCTGGTTATAAATTTTATCCTGTGTTAGTTGATAATTATACACATTATTGTTGGACGTTCCCTCTTCGCCATAAGTCTGAAGTTCATAACCACATTGTTCAGTTTGTCGCTTATGCTCACACAATTCAGTCTTTCCCTACGCTGTTTTCAGGCAGATAATGGCACCGAGTTCATCAACAATGCCACCAGCGCATTCCTTGCCAGCCGCGGCATCGTTCTTCGTACCTCATGCCCCTACACGTCTGCTCAAAATGGCAAGGCTGAGCGCATGCTTCACACTCTGAACAATGGCGTTCGCACGCTTCTGATTGATGCTGCCATGCCTCCACCCTATTGGGTCGAAGCTCGCTCCACTGTCATGTTTCTCACAAACTAGCGGCCGTCCTCGTCCAAAAATAACGGTATACCCTATCATCTTCTCCACCACAAAATGCCAGATTACTCCATCCTTCGGGTTTTTGGCCGTCTATGCTACCCCAATCTCAGTGCCACGACTTGCCACAAATTGTCTCCTCGCTCTACGGCATGTGTCTTCCTCGGTTACCCTCCTTCTCAGAAGGGCTACCGTTGTCTTGACCTTTCAAATCGCAAGATTATCATCTCGCGACACGTCATTTTTGATGAGACTCACTTTCCGTTTGCGGCCTTCAAGCCTCAACCGGAATCTTTTGATTTTTTGTTATAGGACATACTTCCCGCGCCTCCTCCGTTTACTTCAGACGGTGGGAGCCTGTGGACTGCGACTGCGCTTGCCCTGTCAGACTCCAACGATGCCGGTGATCCCGTTGGGCTTGACCCTGCCATCCTGTGGCATGACGCTGCCCACCGATTGCCCCAGGGGCCGGCACAGGTCACTGCCGCTGCTCCTCGGCCGCCAGCGGGTGTCACCTCCGCACCCGTGCGGCAGCGGTATGGCGTCTTCTACAGCCGCCAGCCGGGTCCGACAGCCGCAGCCCAGCCACCGTCGGCGGTACCTTCGGTTCCAGCACCGCAGGAGGTGGCGCAGCCGCCCCTGTACAGCAGGCAGCTGTATAGGAGGTTCCAGAGGCGTAGCCGCCCCTTGTACAGCAAGCGGTTGTACAAGAGGTTCCCGAGACCTCTACACGGGCGACTCGTGCCCAGACGGGCTCTCTACCGCCGCCCACGTAGCGGTACGGCTTCACCGCGGCGGTCTCCGGTCTGGCCTCGCCGCTGCCAGGCAACTCTTGTGCCACGCTTGCCGATGCAACTTGGCGCGCGACAATGGATGACGAGTACAAGGCGCTTATGGATAATGGCACCTGGCGTCTAGTCCCTCGACCGCCTCGTGCCAACGTCATCACCGACAAGTGGGTCTTCAAGCACAAGTATCACGCTGACCGCTCTCTGGCTCGTCATAAAGCCAGATGGGTCGTTCGTGGGTTCTCGCAGCGGTACGACATCAACTACGATGAGACATTCAGCCCAGTTGTGAAACCGGTGACCATCCGGGCTGTTCTCAGCATCGTCGCCTCTCGCTCGTGGCCGATTCATCAGCTAGACGTGAAGAACGCCTTTCTTCACGGTCACCTGAATGAGACCGTCTACTGCCAGTAGCCGCCCGGCTTCGTCGACCCGGCGGCCCCAGACCACGTCTGCCTCCTGCAAAAGTCTCTATATGAACTCAAGAAGGCGCCGAGGGCGTGACACCAGAGGTTCTCTAGATTTGTCCCGCGGTCCGGCTTCACTGCTTCGACCTCTGATACATCCCTCTTTGTGTTACAAAGTGGGTGCAGACATCGCCTACTTACTGCTCTACATCAACGACATGATCCTGATAGCCTCGTCGACCCAGCTTCTTCGTCGCATCACCGAGCTCCTTCACTCCGAGTTCGCCATGACAGATCTCGGGGATCTTCATCACTTCCTCGGAATCTCTGTCACGCGTTCTCCTGACAGCCTCTTCCTGTCTCAGCGCCAGTACGCTGTGGATCTGCTCCAGCGTGCTGGTATGGCTGAGTGTCACTCTACGGCGACTCCTGTAGACACTCAGGCCAAGCTCTCTGCCACGGATGGCGCTCTGGTGGTAGATGTCACTCAGTACCGTAGCCTCGTCGGTGCACTACAGTATCTCAGGCTGACTCGTCCGGACCTCGGCTATGTCGTTCAGTAGGTTTGCCTCTTCATGCACGACCCATGTGAGTCTCATTTGGTGATGCTCAAGCGTGTCTTGCGGTACGTCAAGGGAACCCTCTCCACTGGGCTTCACATCGGCACAAGCAGCATCACCAGCTTGACTGCCTACTCCGATGCTGATTGGGCTGGTTGTCCCGACTCTCGGCGCTCCACTTCTAGCTACTGTGTCTTCCTCGGCGACAACTTAATCTCTTGGTTCTCTAAGCGACAAACTACAGTTTCTCGTTTGAGTGCGGAGGCTGAGTATCGTGCTGTTGTGCACGCTGTGGCGGAGACTTGTTGGCTTCGTTAGCTACTTCAGGAGCTTCATGCACCCATCTCTTCGGCGATGATTGTCAACTACAACAATGTCAGTGCCATCTACATGATTGCCAATCCAGCTCATCATCGCCGCACAAAGCATATTGAGATAGATATACACTTTGTCCGTGAGAAGGTTGCTTTGGGACAGGTTCAGGTGCTCCATGTTCCATCGGCTCATCAGTTCGCGGACATCATGACCAAAGGGTTACCTGTACAGCTGTTCACTGACTTTAGGTCCAGTATTTGTGTTTGTGACACTCGCGCTTAGACTGAGGGAGGGTGTTAGAATATAATTGTAACATCCCATATGGGCATCCGGCCCATTAGCCTTGTATATTGTAACCATAGCATAGTCTGTCTAGGATTAGTACCGTACTGGTAACTGTACATGTACTGCAAGCCTTAACCGGCTATATAATGAAGGTCACCCCCCCCTGATTAGGGTGTGCGGCATTGTTGGGGTTAGTCCCACATCGGGAATTGATGGTGGGGGAGTACAACATATAAGGTGGGGCGGTCCTCACCTATCAGGCTAGTCTTTTGGGTTGAGTTAGGCCCAAGGCCTGTATATGTTGTGACTCCAGTGGACCTGGGCCGGGAGCGGCGCCGGTCGCGTACGACGGGCCGGGTCCGCTCCAGGGAACTTGCGAGCGTTCGTCGCTGCGTGGTTCCAACAATTGGTATTGGAGCCGGTCTAACGACCCGCAACAAATCTCAGTGGGTCACACACTGGCGGGGAGGCACCCCGTATGGCGGGGGCACCCGTATGGACCGATGTGTGACTACGGGGGAGATTTTTGCGGTTAGTCCCACATCGGGAATTGATGGTGGGAGAGCACAACATATAAGGTGGGGTTGTCCTCACCTATCAGGCTGGTCTTTTGGGTTGAGTTAGGCCCAAGGCCTGTATATATTGTGACTCCGGTGGACCTAGGCCGGGAGCGGCGCCAGTCGCGTACGACGGGCTGGGTCGGCTCCAGGGAACTTGCGAGCGTTCGTCGCTGCGTGGTTCCAACAATTCACACATCGGTCCATACGGGTGCCCCTGCCATACGAGGTGCCCCCCGCCAGTGTGTGACCCACTGAGATTTGTTGCGGGTCGTTAGACCAGCTTTGATACCAAGTAAGAAAGGTAGGATGCATATAATGTGGTCGTTGTATTGCAATGAGCCTCATGGGCTGATTATATAGATTACATAGGACTAACACCCCTCATGGGTAGACGATGTGGTACTAATCCTATTACTCTAACAGGTATGAAGCTTAAAATGAACTATGTCACAAATGCAATGAGATGCAAAATGCAATGACACCAATTGAAAGCTAAACACACAAAAAGAAATAAAAAGAAAAGACAAATAAGAACAAAACAGAACTATGATACACAAAGAGCTTCCCTCAACTAAAAAGGGAAGCAAACACCCAACTCGCCCCGAAGGCGAGAAAACGCAGCTTGATGCAACGGTTTTGTGAGAATGTCCGCAAGCTGGTTTTGGGTTTTGACATGCCGGAGATCAATGTCGCCCTTCTCGTAGTGATCACGCAAGAAGTGAAAGCGGACCTCAATGTGCGTGGTCTTAGAGTGAAGCACAAGATTTTTGGCCACACTAATTGCACTCGTGCTATCGTAAAGCAGAGGCACCTTAGTAAGCACAAGACCAAAATCCTTCAAAGTTGCAATCATCCAAATCAACTGTTAGCAACAGCTAGCCGTGGCAACGTACTCAGCTTCGCACATCGACTATGCCATGCTAGACTATTTACGAGAAGACCAAGACACCAAAGAAGACTCGAGAAACTGGCAAGTCCCAGAAGTGGACTTCCGATCAAGACGACAACCGGCGAAATCGACATCAGAATAACCGCAAAGCGCAAGAGAGGAGGAGGCGGAAAACCAAAGACCAAATTCGGGAGTGAAGCACAAGTACCTCATGATGCGTTTCACCGCCTGCTTGTGCGAAGTCCGTAGGGACCCCTGAAAGAGAGCACACAAGCAGACGCCGAACTCAATGTCCGGCCGAGTCGCTGTCAAGTACAAAAGCGACCCGATCATGCTTCGGTACTCCGTCTGATCCAATGCCTCTCCTTCCTTGTTTGCATCCAAGGTAATCGTAGTCGACATGGGCGTCGAAATAGGCTTTGCCTCACCCATGTCAAACTTCTTCAAGATATCCTTCGTGTACTTGCCTTGGTGCACAAATGTCCATTCCTGGGTTTTCTTGATTGGCAACCCGAGAAAGAAGGTCAACTCTCCCATCATGCTCATCTCAAATCCCCTGCTCATAACATCTACAAACCTGGCAACAAGGGCATGAGAAGAACAACCAAAGATGATATCATCAACATAAATCTAGACTAGGAGAGTGTCTTTGCCCTGCTTGAGGAGAAAAAGTGTTTTATCGACCGATCCCATTTTAAAACCTTTAGCAAGCAAAAATGTTTTCAACCTATCATACCATGCTCTAGGGGCTTGATTCAATCCATACAAAGCTTTGTGAAGTTTAAAAACATGGTTTGGAAACTTGGGATTTTCGAAACCAGGAGGTTGTCTAACATACACTTCCTCCTCTATGTAGCCATTTAAGAAAGCACTTTTAACATCCATTTGAAAAAGTTTAAAACCCTTAGAAGCCGCAAAAGCTAGAAGGATTATAATGGCTTCTAAACGAGCTACGAGAGCAAAGGTTTCCTCATTGTCTATTACCTCCTTTTGACAAAAGCCTTGAGCTACCAACCTAGCTTTGTTGCGCACTACCACCCCATCTTCACTTTGTTTATTTTTGAAAACCCATTTGGTACCTATGGGGTGGCAACTAGGTGGTGGAGGAACTAAGACCCAAACGCGGTTTCGCTCAAAATTTTCCAACTCCTCATGCATGGCATTAACCCTGCGAACACATGGTGGATAAGTACCCCTGTAGTTCAGTTTTGTGATGAGTCATCATCCAACACTTGAGTGTTTAAGTTTGAGTGGCTTAATTCTAACCCTTTGCGAAAGCAAGTGTGTGCCTGTCTATCGGCTTGTGGTGTGCAAGTGCTATGCCTAGTGACAGTGGTCAATGGCGTGCAGAAGGTCGAGTAGAGGCTTGCCGTGCTGATGGACTGAGCGTAGTGAAGGGCGGAAGCGGGGATCGGACTGAGGGGCCATGGGCGCCGGCGGACTAGCTGTGGTGGCAAGTACTTGGCACCGGCGAGTGCGAGAAGACATGGAAGTAGACCAAGTTGACCAAGTCAAGACGGCGGACGAGCGGGTCGAGTAGAGGCTCATGGGACTCGGAGTCCGACCGGGCGAGGACAAGGTGGCTTGTGTCGAGCGGTTTGGTGGTTTGGGCCTCAAACCCATCCGAGCACAGTTTCCGAGTTTGGGCCTCAAAACTCGGGGTTTGGTAGTTGAGCCCAAAGCTACCAGTGGCGGGTTTCGTGGGTTTGGGCCTCAAAACCTGGGCGGAGCTTCCGAGGAAGCGGGGATGGCACGTGGCGAAATCCTGGAGGTTGCATCGAGGCGACGACAACTCCTGGCAGGAAGCGGGGCCGTCCATTCAAAACGAGGAAAATATTTTCCCAGAGTTGGGTCACAATTCTTAGGCTAGGTGGTTCTCTCTATGTATCGAGGGGCTAAGTGAAAATGTCCACTTAGGCCTCCACTACTTAAGGGGATGAAGGGTTATCTTCTCCCCATCTCTTGCATTCCTATCTTCCACCTCCCACCTCCTAGGTCTTGCCCTACTTATAGACTTCTTGCTTGAGATCCATGGTGTCTCCCATGTAAAACTAAGATTTTATCCAGGAAAGGAGGCCATAACCTCCTTCTCTCCTCCGGGAGTCAGTCGCGAAACCACTTTTGTTTGCGTTCTTCATTTTTGCGCTTTTGCTCTTTGATTCCCGTCGCTCGATCTCCCTCCTCGCTGTGTGTTTTGGAATTCGATTTGAAGTGAAAGTTTCTACTACCCTTGTGATCAAATCCCCCGAAGGAATCGGGCTAGGATAGGGTGAGCAAAGAGATAAATCCGTTTGCGTTTTGGCTTGTTTTCCACTCCGTTTTATTCCTTCATCTTTGATTCATGAACTTGTGAGGAAGGATGGACTAGATCCTCCAAGAGTAGAGTCACATCTACCTCAGAAACCTCCCACAAAGTTTGGAATCAATCGGAGTTGAAACGAGCGAGTTCCGGTGTTTTTCGTGTGATCCGCACAGTTTTCGGGGGCGTCGGACGTTGCTCGCTGCCTTGCCAAGTGTCAGTCGTAAGGGGCTGTTTTGAGCATATTTTTCTGGGTGCGATAGACTCTGGCAACGGACTCTGCAAAGGACCGTCCGTCGCCCAACGGACCGTCCATCGCCTAGCGTCCGTCGCCCTTCCAGTAGGGGCTGATTTTTCTGGGTACGTTGGACTCTGCCAACGGACCGTCCGTCAGCCCAACGGACTGTCCATCGCCCAGCATCCATCGCTGGAATAGACTCTGGCAATGGACCGTCCATCGCCCAGCGTCTGTCGCCCTTCCAGAGAGGTTTTCAGGATTTTTCTCGCTCGCTGTTTTGGCCGTATCTCCTTCGTCCAGACACTGAATTGAGTTCCGTTTGTTGCGTTGGTTTCGTAATCACGTAGGGAACTTCATGAAGCACTTTTGAGACCAGTTCTCATAAGTATTTTGGGTGAGCTCTCTTCTCTTCTCCATAGGGTTTGAGAGCCTCACTATCGGTGTCTCGGTTTGAGTTTTTGGTTCTCGGAAGATCCGTTGTACCTCTTGGTTATCACCAAAGGTATCCACCCTCTCTAGGGTCGTGATCTTGCTGGTTGAGTAAGCTTGCTTGCTGGGGTTGTTTTTGGGAAGAGTGGCCCGAATATTTCAAAAGAAATTTGAGGCTCCCATTCACCCTCCCCCTCTGGTCGCCGTTCTCGGTCCTTCAATTGGTATCAGAGCCGGTTAAGGATCAATCCACCTTACACGCTTCTTGATCTGTGAAGACAACATGCAGCGAGGTGCTGGTAAACCTCCTTACTTCGATGAAACCAACTTTGCCTATTGGAAGGGGCGCATGTCCGCTTACCTCCAAGGGATTGATACGAAGTTTTGGGAGATTTATGAGAATGAGGACTACTGTTCTTGGCGCTCAGATTACCGAACTCCAAATCACGCAACATGCGTCAAATGCAAGAGCCCATAGCATTCTCTTCTCTTGTTTGTCTCTTCCTGAGTTTGACCAAATTTTGAGTCTCAGTACGGCACGGGAGATCTAGCAAACACTCTTGAGATATCATGAGGGTAACCCTTAGATCAAGTCCAGACTCTTCGACACGTACCATAGAGAGTACGAGAACTTTGTTCAGTTGGCCGGCGAATCTGTTGACGGGATGTTCACTCGCTTCCAATCTATCGTCAACAAGATGAGTGGTAATCGAGCCAACTTGCCTTATGATGATCATGAGATGGCTATCAAGCTTTTGCATGCTCTTGATCGGAAGGTGTGGGAAATGAAGGTGGCTGCCATTCAGGAGTCACCGGGATATGATGCCCTGACCGTGGACGAGATGTTCAGCAAGCTTAAGTCCTCAGATATTGACTACTAGACACGGGCCAAGCTTGAAAACCCGTCGAAACCATCTATGGCGTTGGTTTCTGGCTCCGGCGGTACGTCTTCTTCCTCCTATAATCCTTCACACTCTTTGTTCGCTTTATCTTTGATGTCTTTGATAGAGGAGCAAGTGGAGGATCTTGGAGATGACGAGCTGGCCCTAGTCATCACTAGGTTCTCACGGTTCCACAACAACCGTTTGAACCAAAGACGTGGTGGCTCGGCCAAGGGGTGCTACCATTGCAGTGATGAAGATCACTTCATCGCAAATTGCTCCAAGAAAGTTGCAGGTGACTTGACCATGCGCAAGGACAAGCGCGAGCACCACTTCGAGGACAAGCACAAAGCCAAGGGCGGCTACAACCTAAGGTCCTCCAAGAAGGTGATCGACAAGATGAAGGCCAAGCACCGAGCCTTCCTCGCCTCCCTCAGCGACATCGATGCCTCCTTCGATAGAGGTGCTTCTTCAAGCGATGATGAGTCGAAGGGAAAGGTTGAGGACAAGCTCAACAGCCTATGCTTCTACGACGACGCCAAGCACGGTGGCTTTTGCACCATGGCAATTGAAGAAGGCAAGGTCGGCAAGCACAAGGATGACTCCGACTATGATTCTGACACACCCGAGGTATCACCCACCATCGAATCCCTCTCTCTCGAGCTTGAGTCCCTGAACGACACCTTGATGAGTCAGGATGCTTTGCTCAAGCGTGCCGCGTGCGAGAGGAATGATTTCAAGGCTAATTATCTTAGCGCGTTGCATGAACTAGAGTTTGCTAAGGTATCAGTGGTGGTTACTGAGGAGGTACAGTGTGATGCTTGCGCCATTCACATGTTTGATCTTGTCACTCTCCAGGACAAGTATGGCACTCTACTTGAGGAGGTCAGTGAGCTGAAGGCTAGGCCTAGATTACTTGGTGCGTGGAAGTCTTGCTTAGGCTTGCATTCTGAGTTGGCACAGAAGGATGCTAGGATCGCTGTGTTAGAGAAGGTTAGCTCAGATAGCATTAGAGAGTCGGATCGCTTTGAGGATTTGGAGCTTGAGATCGCATCGTGCAGACACGACAAGATGCGTACCGAGGAAGAAAACACATACCTTCAGTCCA
Source organism: Microstegium vimineum (assembly GCA_022036555.1). Taxonomy (NCBI): domain Eukaryota; kingdom Viridiplantae; phylum Streptophyta; class Magnoliopsida; order Poales; family Poaceae; genus Microstegium; species Microstegium vimineum. Next base: position 24,485,051 of record CM039120.1, on the reverse strand, counting down.
TCTTGAGCTGGGTGTCTTGCCGAGAGCCACAGTTGGGGATGTTTCTTAGCCAATGCAAGCAGGCTGGCAACACGGGAGTAGGCTTTGCTATAGGTGGGAAGGATGATAGCATGTTCAGTAAAATCGATGAGTGCAGTGGTTTGAGTATGAGTGAGAAACCCACCACACCTCCCAAGTTTACTAAGTTTTCCCCTACCAAGCTACCTGTGAGAGATGGTGTGTTTGCAGAGCCACCCAAAACCACTCCACAGAAGCAAGTGTGGATTGCCAAACCGAACCATCTTCGCAACCCACTTGACACACTGCCAGATATCTCTAGTGATCCCCTTCTTAAGAAATCTAGAGCCACCCAACCCACCAAGAGAGTGCCTACCAAGAGTGTGGTGAGGTACCATTTTGAGTATTGTGAGCGGGATGGGCACTTGGCTGAGCTTTGCTTTAGGAGGAAGAGAGATGATCGGAGGCAGGCTGAGTTGAACAACTGGGACATGTACCACCCACCAGTTGGGGTGCGTGAACCGGAAGTTCAGAGGCGCACTTCTAGGCCTAGAGGTACAATGCATCAAGGTGCTAGGCCTCAGGAGGCGAGACCACGTGGTGGTCGTGCCCGGCGGGGTACCGGTCGTGACCCATATGACTACGGGTCTCGTGGCGGTAGCTTCACTCCTCCCTTCGCTAGCAGACCACGTTTTCCCTTTCGTGTGTGATCGCTATCCCCCATGTGGCAGGAGATGTTTGGTTTTTCTCCTAACCCATTCTTTGGGCAAGTGGGACAACACTGGTATCCTGCATAGTTTACTAACCCCAGTGTTGGTCCGTTTGCTCACCCTATGTCTTTTTATTGATGTAGGAAGGAGGACTAGAGGAGACTTGGCTTGTGGATTCCGGATGTTCACGCCATATGACCGGAAGTGCCAAGTGGTTCTCCAGCCTTGACCCCGTGCACCACACTGAGTACATCACATTCAGGGATAAGAGTAAAGGTAAGGTTGTCTCCCGGGGGTCCATCCGAGTCAATTCGTCTTTTGTCCTCAAGGATGTTGCTTTGGTTGTGAATTCGCATTTTAACCTTCTCTCGGTTTCGCAACTCCTTAAAGATGGTTTTGTGGTGAGCTTTAAGCCAAACTTTTCTCGGATTTTGGACTCTAGGGGTGATCTTGTTTGCCGGATTTTGCCTTTCGGGAAGGTTTTTCGTGCGGATTTTTTTATCTCTTTCGGACCTTCTCATTGTCTTCTTGCCGGTTCTTCCTCCGAGCATTGGAAGTGGCATAGGAGATTGGTACATTTGAGTTTTGACTTGCTTGCAAGGCTTAGCTCGATGGACCTTATCCAAGGATTGCCAAAGCTAAAGTTCGAGAAGGATTTGGTTTGCCATCCTTGCAGGCATGGCAAGATGGTTGTCGCCTCCCATCCTCCTGTGACTGAGATCATGACCACTCGACTCGGCGAGCTCTTACACATGGACACAGTTGGTCCAGCTTCGGTTAGGTCGGAAGGAGGGAAGTGGTATGTGGTTGTAGTCGTTGATGACTACTCGAGATACTCTTGGGTGTTCTTTTTGGAGAGTAAGGATGAGGCATTTCCACTTGTTCGAGATCTTATTTTGAGATTGCAAAAATGAGCTACCTAAGAATGCCAAGAGAGCTATCCGCAGTGACAATGACACAGAATTCAAGAATGCTCACTTTGCAACTCTTTGCTCTTCTTTGGATCTCGATCACCAGTTTTCCTCACCTCACACTCCCCAGCAGTATGGTGTTGTTGAGCGCAAGAATAGGACCCTTGTTGAGAAGGCCAGGATGATGCTCGATGAGCATAGGACTCCTAGGCGGTATTGGGCCGAAGCACTCAGTTTTTCTTGCTATGTTTCCAATCGCATTCTCCTCCGAGCTTTCAAGAAGAAGACTTCTTATGAGTTGCAATTTGGGAGACCACCCAAGGTAAGTCACCTACAGGTGTTTGGGTGCAGGTGCTTCATCCTCAAAAAGGGCGATAAGTTGGACAAATTTGAACCACGGTCTTCTGACGGTATCTTTCTTGGTTATTCTACTCACTCTCGTGATTATCTTGCACTTAACCTTGAGAATAGCCGAGTGATGGAGACTTGTGAGATTACTTTCGATGAGACTATGCCCTATGTTTCCACTGCTTTTGAGCTTGCAGGTGATGATGAGGTGAACACTAGCATCTTTGTGGAGGAGGAGCAGGACGACGCCGATTGAGGTGATCCTGAGCCAACTCCACTGGTTGCCCCCGTCGACCATGCGACGTCCACTTCGGCTCACGGTCCCGATCCGACTACTTCCTCTACATGGGGGTCGTTCGAGCAGCTTCCTCAGTTGGTGCCCGTTGCACCTAAGGGAGCTCCAGCTGCTGTCGAGGGGGAGGCCACTTCGTCCAGACAGGCTCCCCTCCACATCTAGTGACAGCACCCACGGAGAACATCATCGACGATATGGACCGTCGAGTCACACGGTCCAGGTCCTATCTGTCTCAATTTTCTCATTCGGCTTTTGTCGCGTCTTTTGAGCCCGAGATGTTGGACATGCTTTGATGGATCCGGATTGGGTTAATGTCATGCATGAGGAGTTAGAAAACTTTGAGCGAAACCGCATTTGGGTCTTAGTTCCTCCACCACCTAGTTGCCACCCCATAGGTACCAAATGGGCTTTCAAAAATAAACAAAGTGAAGATGGGGTGGTAGTGCGAAACAAGGCTAGGTTGGTAGCTCAAGACTTTTGTCAAAAGGAGGGAATAGACTATGAGTAAACCTTTGCTCCCATAGCTCATTTAGAAGCCATTAGAATCCTTCTAGATTTTGCAGCTTCTAAGGGTTTTAAACTTTTTCAAATGGACGTTAAAAATGCTTTATTAAACGGCTACATAGAGGAGGAAGTTTATGTTAAACAACCTCCCGGTTTCGAAAATCCCAAGTTTCTAAACCATGTTTTTAAACTTCACAAAGCTTTTTATGGTTTGAAACAAGCACCTAGAGCATGGTATGATAGGCTAAAAACCTTTTTGCTTGCTAAGGGTTTTAAAATGGGATCGGTAGATAATACGTTGTTTCTCCTCAAGCAAGGCAAAGACACTCTCCTTGTCCAAATATCCGTAGATGATATCATCTTTGGTGGTTCTTCTCATGCCCTTGTTGCCAAGTTTGCAGATCTTATTAGTAGCGAATTTGAGATGAGCATGATGGGAGAGTTGACCTTCTTTCTCGGGTTGCAAATCAAGTAAACCCAGGAAGGAACGTTTATGCACCAAGGCAAGTACACGAAGGAGATCTTGAAGAAGTTTGACATGGGCGAGGCAAATCCTCTTTCGACACCCATGTCGACTATGACTGCCTTGGATGCAGATGAGGAAGGAGAGGCGGTGGATCAGACAGAGTACCGAAGCATGGTCGGGTCGCTTCTGTACTTGACAGCGACTCGGCCGGACATTCAGTTCGCCGTCTGCTTGTGTGCACGCTTTTTAGGTGTCCCCACGGACTTCGCACAAGTAGGCGGTGAAATGCATCATGAGGTACTTGCGCTTCACTCCTGAATTTGGACTTTGGTTCTCCACCTCTTCCTCTCTTGCGCTTTGTGGTTATTCTATTGCCGACTTTGCCTGTTGTCGTCTTGATCGGAAGTCCACTTCTCGGACTTGCCAGTTTCTCGGGTCTTCTTTGGTGTCTTGGTCTTCTTGCAAATAGTCTAGCGTGGCACAGTCGACGTGTGAAGCTGAGTAATTTGTCGCAGCTAGCTGTTGCTCGCAGTTGATTTGGATGATTGCCACTTTAAAAGACTTTGGTCTTGTGCTTACTAAGGTGCCTCTGCTTTGCGATAGCACGAGTGCAATTAGTGTGGCCAAAAATCCAGTGCTTCACTCTAAGACCAAGCACATTGAGGTCCGCTTTCACTTCTTGTGTGATCACTACACGAAGGGCGACATTGACCTCCGGCATGTCGAGACCCAAAACCAGCTTGTGGATATTCTCATAAAACCTTTGGATCAAGCTGCGTTTTCGCGCCTTCGGGGCGAGATGGGTGTTTGCTTCTCTTTTTAGTTGAGGGAAGCTCTTTGTGTATCTTAGTTCTTTTTTGTTCTTATTTGTCTTTTCTTTCTTTTCTTTGGTGTCTTCTTAGTGTTAATTGGCGTCATTGCATTTTGCATCTCATTTGCACTTGTGACATAGTTCATTTTAAGCTTCATACCTATAGCCGATATAATGAATCTATGCTCTGTTTGAGGTGCTTTATGTGTCTATGGTGTTGCCTAACTTAGACTCTCTTTGATCTCTTGATATGCAATAGAGCTAAGTTAGAAAAGCTTTAAAACTGAATTTAATTCCCCATGTCACCTCTGAAATGACACTAGCATGTGTAGGCTTTTGAAGATCCTTCTTGGCTATTTTGTATATAGCTTGTAACTATGGGTCTTCACTGTTTCATTCACTTCCATTGAGCACCATGATTAAAATTGATCTAAAATGAAATTGCTCTCTGTTTTGTGAATTGGAAAGATCGAGTTGGGTCTGCATTGTGAGGACTTCACCGTGTGTTCGAGACTGCTTCCCATATGGGTGGAACTTGAGCGGTGTCGTGTATGACTAAAACCGGTGTGTCAAAACCTTTTACTTCGCTCGGTTGGTAAGTGGCATCACTTTGCTTACAACCACTCTGTTGACACAAAAAGCGTTAGGATCTGCGAACACCTCGGGCTTATACCCGAAATTCGATATCTAGAGGCGTGCCAGTCGATTTGACCAGTTAATCGACAAGGACGATAACTAGAACAAGATCCAATCCAGACAACGGCAATGCGCCCGGATGCTGGGATTGAGGCTTGATCTGGATAACTACAACAGAGCTGAACGAGACAACAGCGATGCGCCCGGATGCCAAAGCTCAAAGGTACTCCCACGCGGAACTTGCAAGGATTTGACGGAGATCAAGCTGATGCAGCCCGTCGAAGCTTGAAGAACTCGTTGATAACTACAGCTAATGCAATAAAGGGTAAATTGCGGTAAAAAGTAGAATAAGAATAAAATTGGTTCGTTTGATATTGGATTGATATGTTTACACGCAGCCCTTGGGCACATATTTATACTCCCGCATGGAGAGTTGTAAAAAGACACGACTCGTATCCTTCCTAAAACAAACTCCTAACTTTAAGGAAACTGACTCGCGTAGGAGTCGGATCTAAAACAATAATATTATTTTCCTAAACAAACACACCTATTTTAAAGGAAAATAAACGACTCATGCAAGAGTCGGACTCAAACTGCTATAATACTGGCATAAAATTACCACTTTCCTTATGTCTTTCCTTCGATGGAAACTTTCCATCGGCAGATCCCTTCAATCCGCAACTTCCTTCTTTGGCCACCTGTAGTCTTCTACTGACATCAAGCGCTAAGTCACCCTGTACTCATCGGCACTCCATGCCCATCGGCATCGGCAATACTTCCCGATCGGCAATCAGCAACATCCCTCTATCGGCAATCAGTACACCTTCTCATCGGCAATCGGCAACAACAACTTCACAACCTAGACGACTTGACTTCACCAATTAACCTTATTAGCAATCAGCATCGGCAACATCTGAAACCTCCAACTTCCATCGGCAACAGACTTAATCTTCTCACAGCATACTCCCATCGGCAATACTGATCTATGTCTTCCCGATGCCGATGGAAAACGGCTGCCGATCAACACAAGTCTTAGCTCATTTGACACGTGCTGAAAAACGGTGTCAACACATGCCCCCCAGTTTCGGAGTGTATAATACTTTACGTGCCGAAATTCCCTCTACTGTAGCTGTTATCTTTGAGATAACTGCATCACTTCCTCGATCTCTACCCGCGGAACTGCAATTTAATAATAAAATCCCTCGATTATAGCACAAACAGTTGCGAATCTCCTTGATTATCGCGCGCATCCACCGTAGGTCTCTCCACATTCCTGTACAGTGTGAACCGAAATCCCAAAATACCCCTAGCTAAGCTTATAAAAGTTACCAGGATCGAATCCGCCTTTTTACCCCGAGCTCACTCTTACTTTCACACCTGCCTTCGTCTTCAACCTCCGGCGACGCCCCCGAAGAGCATCTGTTCGAGCCCGAGCAACAGTGTTTTCTCCAATCCAGGGACGAACCGCAAGAACTCTTTCTGCTTCAATGGCGATCCAAGTTGACATACCTAAGGTAAATCCATTCTCCTCCTCTTCCAATCTCCTGCTGGTTCTTTTCCCGTATAAATCCATAATCTTCCCTTTTCCTCCTTTGATTTCTTCTTTTCTTTTCGAACCCTAGGAACTGTACAACAAGGTAGTGATCCCCCTTGCTCAGTCCAACTTCAGGTGCCTAGGCCCCATGGGCAATCCTAATCCCAGTTTCATAATCAACGCGGAAACCAACCGCATACCCTTCAGATCTGAATGTTTCGGTTTAGGGTTGTGGAAAGATGCCTTCCGGTCATGGCCCAAACCCACCAAAGGGTGGAAGAACTGGTACCTTAGGGTTGCTAGGACGCAGCAAGTCTATTGGCAAGAGCGCAATTTGGATCAGTGCATCAGACTCTCCATTGCCGATATAGAGAAAAATGAGAACATGCTGATAGCTGCCTCCTATTTCTGGTCGGACACCATGAACGCTTTCCTTTTCCGACACGGACTAGCCACCCCTACCCTTGCCGATGTCCATATGTTGACCGGCCTGGACGTTTCCTCTGCCGATACCTTCACCCTGTTTAACAGGAAAGCTGAGTACAAAGTGAACACTCGGAACATCGGCGGCTGGACAGGCTACATCCATGAATACCAGAAGACAGGATCGGTAACCCAGAGAGAGCACGCCATATTTCTGAACATGTGGCTAGAAAAATTCATCTTCTGCGGTAGGGTAGTTGGACCCACCACTATGCATCTCCCGACAGCCGAACTCCTTGCCGATGGGACAAGACTTCCCTTAGGCAGATATCTTCTTGGATCGGTATACCGTCTCCTACATCAAGTATCCAAGAAATTACTGCTAGGTGAGCCCATCGGCAACCTTGGGGGTCCTTGGTGGTTTGTCAACATGTGGTTGAACACACAGATGTACAAAACCCTTCAATTTAAGCTGTTCGCCCAACAATTCCCAAGAGACATATCGGAAGATCACAAATGTAGGGATGATGAATCGGCAACTCGCCCTCCACTCAACTTTGGAGAGGCCATTATAGTGTTGCCAGGGACCGATGCCGATGCAGAATAGTTCGGCTTATTTTTTCAGAAGTTTTACAACGGAATCCCTGCTTCAGAACACCTCTAGTGGCCATATGTTGATGAGAACAACCAGTTTTCGTTGCTGTTCAATCTCACCGATGGGAACGTGCCTCAAAATCAAGTAATCATGAAGGCTAGTATTGTTCCCCGTGCTATCCTAGTCAATATCTTCGGAACCGGGAAGAATACCCCTCCATCTTACGAATTTTACTACCCATCGGCAGCGGCAAGACAACTGGCATTTGGCCAACTGCCGATCAAGCTTTGCTACTCCAAGGTGGTGAAGCCCAGGCAGACAATCTCCAGTGCTCTAGACTGGAACAAGGTTGTCAATCTTCCTCCCAGTGCTGATGTGTCAGACCTCGATCTGTCTTCCTGGTCACCAACCTCCTTCATTACAAATGAGTACAAGTCTTGGTGGCAAGAATGGAGGTGTCAATTATTTCCCAAGTCATCGCACTACTATCGGAATATAATTGATGCCAATCACATCATTCCCGACGATGCGGTAAGTTTTCCATTCTGATGCATTCCTTATTACTTTACTTTAATCATCGGCATCTGACCCCCTTCATACTCAACAGGTTGACGATCCAATTCCCTCGATGAGCAGGAGTGGCAAGCCCTTCAACCTTCGGATGATGAGTCCCATCTCACTCATCGGCAATAAGGCCCCCACGCTAGCTGCCTTCACTCCTCAGCAGGTACCTACACCGACGCTTGCAAAAACCAAGGCTACATCGGCCGCTGCTGCTGCCCTGACGCGGGTTTTTGCAGTAAACTCATCTTTACTCATACCGATTACATACTGTTTTATCGGCAACATTTTATTTTGTATAACTTGCACTATATCTTCAGGCAATGAGGTCATCGGCAGCCGCTCCAAGCACACAATCATTTCCAAGTCGTGCTGCCGATGCCCCCTAGTCTTCGTCGAAACGGGCTGGATCTTCCACTGCCGAACCAAGGGAGAAGAGGCGCCTGAGACTTGCCACTCCATCCTCGCCATCAACTCCGGTCACATCACCAACAGCCGACGCGCCACCAGCAGAACCAACATCGGTTCCGATCCCGGACCATCCGCTGGACGATGCCCTTGACCAGGAGACGACACTACCTGCTACAACAGCGGAGGCTGCATCGGCATCAGCACCACCAGCCGAAATCCCCGATGAAGGGACGGTATCGCCACCACAAGAACCGACCACCACAGCAGAAGCGACCCAGTAACAACGCCAACATCACCGATAGCGTCATTTGCTTCCCTAACAGGAGCTCTTTCATCGGCAACTGCTGCCGATCTTCAGGATAAAGCCGGACCATCCACCATGCCAAGTTCCAGGCAAGAGATTCGCTTCAAGATGGTAAGTCAGTTACCTAAAAATCCATAGTATAACTTTATGATCGGCACATTTTAATTTCTCCTTTTTTCAAGCCCAAGACTCCCCAGACAGCCTGTTCTCCTTTGGCATCAACCCCTAGGACGAGTAGGAGCACCAAGAAGGCCCCGTTCGAGCCGATAGCTTATTCTCCTTCGCTATCGACGTTCCCGATGACGATGAGGACGAAGAAAGCTCTGCTCCAGCCCTATCGGCAGAGGTTAAGTCCAAGCTTGAAGCACTGCTTTCCTTGCTGCAACAAGACACATTCCAGCTCATCCAGGACTCAACCGCAGCAATGACAGCTTTCAAGGATATCCAAGGCCACCTCTCTACCGATACCGAAGAAACCCTTTTCCAGGCAACCTTCCTTGATAGCAAACAGATCCAATACCAAAGGCTCTCCCGTCGCATTGCCAATAGGGCTGCCCAATCTCAGGCTGAGGAAGAAAAACTCAAGTTCAAAAGTATTGCCGATGAAAAGCACAAGAGCATCGGCCAAGCAGAAGTCTCCAGCACCAGCCTTGACCAAAAATCACTCAACTATCGGCAAAGAAGGAAGAACTATTGGTTGAATTAAAAAGGGTCGAGGAAGCTCTAAACGCAGCCAACCAGCAGAAAGGCCAACTGTTTGACACCATCAGGGTTCTGCGGCAAGAAAGAGACCAGAATGCCCGACAAACTATTCTACTGAAGAAGAAGATCAAGCCAGTCGAGGGCTCTGCCGATGCCGATGCCAAGGAAATGGAAGAGATAGAGCAAATTCGCCTGCGTGCGATATCAGCCATCCACTCCTTGTTGTAACTTATTTGTTGTATCGGCAATGTAACACTGATACTTGATTTTGGCTCTTGTAATATAATGTCAGTACATTTTTACCGATGCTTATATAACTTTTCTTTCATCGGCATCTAACTGAGCACTATGCGTCTACCCATATGCTAGGGTAATATTTCTTTAAGTATTTGCCGTTGATCGCTCTAGAGAATGCAACTCCTTCGAGAGTTTCCAAAATATAGGCATTACCAGGAGCAGACTGCTTTATCCGATAAGGACCTTCCCAATTAGGAGACCACTTTCCAAATTTAGAGCTCTTAGTCCCGATCGGTAAAATCAACTTCCATACCAGATCGCCATCGGCAAATTCCTTTACCTTTACTTTCTTATCATACCATCTGGCAACCCTCTTCTTATTCTCTTCAAGCGGATCAGTGCCCTTAACCGATGACCTGCCAAATCTTCTAACTCATCTTTCATCAGAGTAGCATAATCATCGGTCGTCAATTGATCTTGAAAATATAATCGCCTAGAACTAGTTTTAATTTCCCAAGGCAGGACAACATCGTGTCCATAGACCAACTGATACGGCGAGACTTTGGTTGCACCATGACAAGCCATCCGATATGACCACAAGGCTTCGTTTAACACCACATGCCACCTTCTAGGGTTTTCTTCAATCTTGCGTTTTATAAGCTTGATAACTCCCTTATTAGTTGCTTTAGCTTGACCATTAGCCTGGGCATAATAAGGAGAAGAATTCAACACCTTGAACCCCATACTAGCAGCAAATTCGTCAAACTCTCCCGATGTAAACATGGTTCCTTGATCGGTAGTAATAGTTTGAGGAATACAGAATCGGTAAACAATGTGTTCTTTAACAAAATCCACCATGTTTGCCGATGTCACCTTCTTCAAAGGAACTGCTTTGACCCATTTAGTGAAGTAATCGGTAGCAACAAGTATAAACTTATGCCCTTTACTTGATGGCGGATAAATCTGGCCGATGAGATCAATAGCCCATCCTCTGAATGGCCAAGGCTTGATTATTGGATTCATTGCCGATGCAGGTGCCCTCTGTACGTTACCAAACTTCTGACAATCTTGGCACCCTTTGAAATAATTGAAGCAATCTTCAAGGATTGTCGGCCAATAATATCCATTCCGCCTAATCATCCACTTCATCTTGAATGCCGATTGATGCGCTCCACACACGCCTTCATGGATTTCACCCATTAACTCTTTTGACTCCTCTTTACCAAGGCACCTGAGCAAAACTCCATCAATCGTCCAATAATATAGCTCATTGTCGAGGAGCACATACTTGGTGGCTTGGAACCTTAGACGTCTTTCAACCTTTTTAGATGGGTTCCTTAAGTAATCAGCAATCTCACTTTTCCAGTCATCGGCAACTGTTACCGATGGCATAACTTCCTGAATCAGCTGATACCCTGAAGCATTCTGTGCTAACCGATTAGCCTCTTCGTTGTGCAATCTAGGAATATGCTCAAGGCGGTACTCCTTGAATTCTTTTAATAACTGCAGGCATCTCTCATGGACTGCAATTAAAGCTTCACTTTGGCATTCATACATCCCAATCAACTGGTTGATTACCAACATAGAATCGTCGAAGATTTCAACAGCATCAGCACACACTTCCCTGAGTAATTCCAGCCCCTTAAGTAAAGTCTGGTATTCAGCCTGATTGTTTGTCGAAGTAGAAACAATCGGCAACGAAATTTCATACTTCCGTCCCTGGGGTGAAATTAAGAGAATACCGATACCTGCTCCATCCTTGCACGTAGACCCATCAAAGAATAAAGCCCAAGGAGCAATCTCCACAGAGCTCACCACATTGCAATGCTGAGTAACAAAATCGGCCATTACCTGACCCTTAACAGCCTTAGCCGATTCATACCTTAGGTCAAACTCCAAAAGTGCCAGCATCCACTTACCGATTCGTCCACTTAGTATCGGCATTGACAACATGTACTTAACCACATCATCTTTGCAGATAACAGTGCATTCAGCCGACAATAAATAATGTCTCAATTTTATGCAAGAGAAATATAAACATAAGCATAACCTCTCTATGGCCGAATACCTCGTCTCAGCATCCAGCAACCTTCTGCTCAGATAATATATTACACGTTCCTTCCCTTCAAATTCTTGAATTAAGGCTGACCCGATAACACCATCATCGGCAGACAAATATAACCTGAAAGGCTTCCCATGTTGAGGTGGAACTAAGACTGGAGGGTTCACCAAATACCTCTTGATCTCCTCCAAGGCTAACTGCTGTTCTTCTTTCCATGTAAATTTTTGATCGGCTTTCAACTTTAATAATGGACTGAAAGATCTAATCTTGCCAGATAGATTGGATATAAACCTTCTAATGAAATTAATCTTGCCGATCAAGGACTGCAGCTCAGTCTTGTTTGTAGGAGCAATCACTTTGTTAATCGCATCGATAGACTTTCTGCCGATCTCAATACCTCTCTGATGCACCATGAAACCCAGAAACTGTCCTGATGATACACCAAATGCACACTTATTAGGATTCATCTTCAACCCATGCTCCCTCGTTCATTCCAATATTTTTCGCAAATCGGCAAGATGCTTCTCAAAACTTCCGGATTTAACCACCACATCATCGATATAGATTTCAACTATCGTGCCGATGTACTTATGAAAGATGAAATTCATTGCTCTTTGATAAGTAGCACCGGCATTCTTTAAGCCAAAAGTCATGACTATCCATTCAAATAGGCCGACGTGACCTGGACATCTGAAAGCAGTCTTGGATATGTCCTCTTCAGCCATGAATATTTGATTATACCCAGCATTACCATCCATGAAGCTAATAATTTGATGTCTAGCAGCAGCATCGATCAGCAGATCGGTAACGGGCATCGGGTAGCCATCCATCGGCGTAGCCTTGTTGAGATTCCTGAAATCAATACAAACACGAAGTTTTCCATTCTTTTTATAAACAAGAACCACATTAGAAATCCACTCGGCGTATCGGCATTGCCGAATGAATCCGGCTTTGATTAACTTGGTAATCTCAGCCTTGATGTCGGGTAAAATAGTAGGATTGCATCGGCGCGCAGGTTGCCGATGTGGTTGGAAACCAGACTTAATGGGTAACCGATGTTCAACTATCGATCGGTCTAAACCAGGCATCTTTGTATAATCCCAAGCAAAACAATCTTTATTCTCTTTCAATAAATCGGTTAACTACTGTTTACATTGGGAATCTAGCTTAACACTAATAAAAGTAGGCCTAGGTTTACTACCATCGCCGATGTCAATCTCGAGTAAATCATCGGCGGACGTGAAGCCCTGCCCCAATTTTCCGTCATCGGCGAACTAATCCATTAAAACTCTTCTTCATAACTGACTGCTTGGATCGGTGTGATGCGGTAATCGGCAACTTTGAGGAACTCCTTGTCCCAGGCTTCACCTGATATACATCTGGTTTGCTCGTAAGTTTCCAATTCTGCCGATGCAACAGTCGATGGGGCTTCACTTCGGACGACTTCAATTCTGTCCTCGATCCACTGTACAAGGCTTTGATGCATGGTGGAAGGAATACAACAATTGGCGTGGATCCAATCCCTTCCGAGGAGCAAGTTGTATGTCCCTTTGCCGCTGATTACAAAAAATGCCGTCGGCAAAGTTTTGCTGCCGATGGTCAAGTCAACACATACGGCACCCATGGCTGTCGACACGTTGCCTTCGAAATCCTTGAGCTTCATATCGGTCTTGACTAAGTCCAGGTCGCCTTTCCCAAGTTTTTTGAACACAACATATGGCATTATGTTTATAGATGCCCCACCATCTACCAGCATTTTTATCATCGGCTGCCCATCCACTTTGCCCTTAACGAACAGAGCCCTCAAGTGCTGCCTCTCGTCATCGACAGGCTTTTCGAAGACAAGCTTCATCGGATCCAGCACCAATTGTGCCATCTCAGCAGGATCCTCATCATCACTGACAGGTGCCATGAACTCCATCGGCAACATGACAACCATATTAATATTTGCCGATGGATCCCTGTCATTGCGCTTTGGCCTCCACTGCTTTTCCCTTGAGGGTTCTTCATCATCATACAGGTCATCACGGCGTTGGCGCTGAATCCTCCTTTTCTGAGTCTTAGTCAGACCCTTAGGGCACCACTGAGGAAGCTTGGTTTTCCGGACAGGCTGGCGCTGCTTCCTGCTGCTAGCATCGACACTTCTTCCGATGTTGGGATCTCTGGAGAATATATCTTCATCAGGCACTCTTGCATTAGCCATCGCCTCCAGCTCCCCTTGGTCAACACGTCTGCCAAGCCTGTTATGGGCACTAAACTTGCCCCCAGTCGGTCGTGTGCCGATTTCTTCTCTCTGAGTGGCTTAGCGTACCTGGGCACTCGGTCATCAAAACAAGGTTTCTTACCTGACCGATCGGCGGTGTAGTACCCATTGCACTCGGGACAGTTATCGGCAGTTGGTAGCTTGATGCCTTCTTCCCAACAGTGAACGAAGAAGGGACACTTCCAGTGGTCCTTATGCCGAAGCCACTCCTGGTGCTCCTCTTCCTCTTGCCGATATCGCTCTTCACATGATTACCGATGATTTCGCCTTGGCTGCTTGTGTGTAATTATAACACCAGGGGCCCTGTTGGCACTGCCACCTTCATCGGCAACCTTCTTACCCTTTCTATCATCGGTAAACCTCCTTTCATCACACTCAGTCACTTGATGGTTTGGATCTACCGATGAGTTCTTCCTGGCAGCTTCCGATGTCAGCACTCTGGTTTTTTCACTAGCCTCCACCATGTTGTTCGGAAACGGGTGCTGATCAATCTTCATTGGTTTCTGGACTTTAGAATTTTCAAACTTAATATGCCCAGATTCAATCTCTGACTACAACTGCTGCCTGAATACTTTGCAGTCATTGGTACTGTGTGAAGTTGCATTATGCCACTTGCAGTACCTGATTTTCTTGAGCTCTTCGGCTGATGGAATTACTTGGTTGGGCGCCAACTTGATTCGCCCTTCTTGAAGTAATAAGTCAAACATCCTATCGGCCTTGGTGATGTCAAAGGTGAACCTTTCAGTTTCTTTCTGGCCGAACGGACAAGACACAGGCTTCTTATCCTTTACCCATTCGGCCGCACTGATGCTCAGCTCTTCATCTGACCCAGAGTCTTCCTCCTGTCCGATGAAGGTCACCTTCTTGTTCCAAGTCTTTCTGGGTTCAAAGGTTTTAGTATATTGATCAGCAATCCTTTGCACCAGATGACTTAGGCTTTCAAATTCTTGGGACGCGTACTTGTCCTTGATGTGCGGCAGTAATCCCTGGAAGGCCAAATCTGCCAGTTGTCGATCGTCAAGTACCAAGCTGTAGCACTTGTTCTTCGCGTCCCGTAGCCTTTGAACAAAGCCTTCTACCGGTTCGTCATTGCGTTGTCTCATCTTGACCAAATCGGTAAGCTTCTTCTCATGTATGCCAGCGAAGAAGTATTTATGAAATTGCCTCTCCAGATCGGCCCATGTGATTACAGAATTTGGAGGCAGTGATATGAACCATGTGAATGCCGATCCAGACAACGACAACGAGAACAATCTCACCCTGAGTTCCTCCCTGCTGGCAGCTTCTCCGCACTAGATAATGAAGCGGTTGATGTGCTCCATTGTTGACGTGTCATCTTGGCCGGAGAACTTGGTAAAATCGGGGACTTTGTACCGATTTGGGAGAGGAATCAAGTCATATGCCGGAGGATACGGAGCCCGATAAGAGTATGCATTAACTTTGGGTTTGATGTCGAATTGTTCTTTCATAACTTCGGTGATCTTACCGACCCAGTATGCATCCTGCTCCTGCCGACTCATTGGCTGGTTGTTGACTGGTGGAGTCGGCTGATGTGCCTCTTGAAGATGGTGCGGAGTAGTTACGGGCGCAGCACCAGTCATCTGAACACTATGCATCGGTTGATGTACCGATGGATGGTTTTACACACTCAGCAGGTTAGGTTGAGTCATTGTACTCATCGGTTTCTGTGCCGATGGTCCGCTCTAAGCGTATGCAGGGCCTCCATAATGATGCATTGATACGCCAGGCAGTTGAGCTGGCGGCTAGTTGACCCACCTAGGATTATAAATCATTGGCATATGACTTACCGATGGCTGATAACTGACTGGAGCATGTGGCTCTTGTATTCTAGAGCAATCAATCACCAGATTACCTTGGGGAAGCAAAACTCCAGCTTGAGGATTTGCCGCCGGAGGTTGACTGATGGCTGCTATCATGTGTTGCATCGGCATAGAGCTTGCCGATGGTGGCATCAGATGTATCTTGGGAATCACTTGAAGATCTTCTGATGGCACTCGCACAGTTGGAGAAGGCGCAGAGTAATGCATCATAGGGGCCACCGGCGGTGAGTGCGTTGCCGATGCCATAGAGCCCTTCCAAGCTGAGCTATCTCCCTGCACCAGATTAGAACCATCGTATAGATTCGGAGGCATACCGTATCCCCACCAGTTAGCAGGGGCTAGCTGACTTTGGATAGCAGGTCCTAAAATTGCCGACACCACTAGATCTGTGTTGAACTTGGTGACGCTGCCAGGGTTTGGTCTTGGCGATGTAGCCACATCGGCAGACGGTTCCTCAGGAGT
This sequence comes from Microstegium vimineum, assembly GCA_022036555.1. Taxonomy (NCBI): domain Eukaryota; kingdom Viridiplantae; phylum Streptophyta; class Magnoliopsida; order Poales; family Poaceae; genus Microstegium; species Microstegium vimineum. Next base: position 24,468,978 of record CM039120.1, on the reverse strand, counting down.
GGAAGAAGCCATTGGGGCTGCCGATGGGCTTATAGATGCCGATCCAGGTTGATGGTACACTGGACCAACATATTGCGGTGCACGTCCTTCTTTGAATGATTGTGCAACAGCATTGTAGACAGTATTGGACAGCACGTTGGAGTGGCTAATTAATGCTTGACTTACAGCAGAATTAACCATCTCTTGTAACTTGCCAGGATTGGCGTCATAAGTGACCTGCCGTGGCAACGGCGGATCTTGCTTCTGAATTGCTTCGCCGCTCCTGCTGAGGCTGAAGGATTTCAGATATAACTGCTTATACTCCTCCATAGCCCGCTCCATGGCCAGCTTCTGATCATCTTTTAGATCGGCCTTGGAGACTTCAATGACATTCCTCTGGTTAATGTCGGTGTGATCACCCACGATAGATGTGTAATTTGATTGACCGGGTCCCACCGAGCGTGCCAAAAGAGGTGTTGACACAAAAAGCGTTAGGATCTGCGAACACCTCGGGCTTATACCTGAAATTCGATATTCGGAGGCGTGCTAGTCGATTTGACCAGTTAATTGACAAGGCCGATAACTAGAACAAGATCCAATCCAGACAACGGCGATGCGCCCGGATGCTGGGATTGAGGCTTGATCAGGATAACTATAGCAGAGCTGAACGAGGCAACAGCGATGCGCTCGGATGCCAAAGCTCAGAGGTACACCCACGCGGAACTTGCAAGGATTTGACGGAGATCAAGCTGATGCAGCCCGTCGAAGCTTGAAGAACTTGTTGATAACTACAGCTAATACAATAAAGGGTAAATTGAGGTAAAAAGTAGAATAAGAATAAAATTGGTTCGTTTGATATTGGATTGATATGTTTACACGCAGCCCTCGGGCACATATTTATACTCCCGCATGGAGAGTTGTAAAAAGACACGACTCGTATCCTTCCTAAAACAAACTCCTAACTTTAAGGAAACTGACTCACGTAGGAGTCGGATCTAAAACAATAATATTATTTTCCTAAACAAACACACCTATTTTAAAGGAAAATAAATGACTCATGCAAGAGTCAGACTCAAACTGCTATAATACTGGCATAAAATTACCACTTTCCTTATGTCTTTCCTTCAATGGAAACTTTCCATCGGCAGATCCCTTCAATCCGTGACTTCCTTCTTTGGCCACCTGTAGTCTTCTACTGACATCAAGCGCTAAGTCACCCTGTACTCATCGGCACTCCATGCCCATCGGCATCGGCAATACTTCCCGATCGGCAATCAGCAACATCCCTTTATTGGCAATCAGTACACCTTCTCATCGGCAATCGGCAACAACAACTTCACAACCCAGACGACTTGACTTCACCAATTAACCTTATCAGCAATCGGCATCGGCAACATCTGAAACCTCCAGCTTCCATCGGCAACAGACTTAATCTTCCCACAGCATACTCCCATCGGCAATACTGATCTATGTCTTCCCGATGCCGATGGAAAACGGCTGCCGATCAACACAAGTCTTAGCTCATTTGACACGTGCTGAAAAACGGTGTCAACACACTCGCATACAACTTAAATGTGCCTGAAATATTGGCTGCGAAACTCTGAAACTTGAAAAAAATATTCAGTTGGGTCATTGGCTTGTTGTATGGACTTTGCTAGGGATAGTTCTACTTGCTATACATGAGATTGCTTTGAGATAGATCCTATCTTGTTTTCCATGTTTAGTTGTCTCTAGGAGGTGATACCCATTCCTTGCTCACACATGTAATCTTCTCTATTTTGGCTTCTAAAGTGATCTTTAGCTCAACCTGAGTCTTTGTTGGGCACGTAGAGCTTTTCCTATTCTCACAGGATCACATCACTTAGAGCATCTATTCATTGTGTCTTAGCTCTATGTATGAAGCTTGTTGCACTCATTTTGCATATCATGGAATTTGAGGCCGATTCTTGAGTCTTGAGCTTTGATGAGCTACATGTGTCACCAAGGGGGAGAAATGTGCATTTCATTCATATCCAACCAAGGAAAACAATGCATTTTCATACTTGCACTAGTCAACTAGGAGCTTTTGAGCCTTTAAAAGTTGTTCAAAGTGGTATCTTGTTTTGGCTCTGTAGGGTTATGAGGTTGCTATGCTAGCCGGAAAACAAAATTTTCTGCCCCATAAACTAGGAACTAGTGCTAGTTATAGATCACGGGGTTACCACTACACGCGCAGGTGCAGCGGAAGCGACTTGATGTAGTCGTGCGCATCGCAGCAGTGCCGTGTAGTGGCGAGGTCGTCCATCTCAACGTCTCTTACTCGCGGTTTGTCCTTGTGCTCCAGATGCAGCACCTCCGAGGAATCCCACACGTGCAGGGAAGAAGCGTCACCCCTCGGGACTGCTAGGTCTGCGAGGAGTACTAGGCGCGAGCGTGGGGAGCGCCACGGCGGCTGCCAAAGGACGTAAGGCTAACTCGCCTCGCGCCTCCCCTTGCTTATATAGGCATCCTAATGAGCTCCCACGTTGGAGGCCCATTAGCAACCCTAAACCTAGTATAATTCGGGTCCAACCCGAATTAGGCTTCCAGCCCCTTAAGCGTGCGACCCTATGGGTTCACCCACACATAGACATGGCCCAAGTACTCTTACTCGACCAATAGTTGATAGCGGCCTCTAGCAAGACGTGTCAACTCCTATGCATACGCTATGATCATATCAGACGAACCACCATAATACAATATACATGTTATTCCTTTGCCTTATGATATTTGGTCCAACTCGTGGGTTAACACTTAACCCAAGCACGGTCATGCATTTCATGATCTAATCATTTGAGTGATCCAGTGATATCTCTCTCTCATGGAGAGTGGCAAATTCCATCTTGATTGACTATATCTCACAGCATGTTTCCTGACAAACCGAAAGTCACCTTTATAACTACCCAGTCACGGAGTAGCGTTTGGTAGTCCCAAGGTAGGTCGTTTCACATCTTGAGTACATACGACAATCTCAGGTCTAAGGACATAACGTACATGATGTGTATAGAGATAATCTCATGTGGGGTCTGTCCAGCACCATGTCCTACATGTGCCCACATTATTAGTTCGACATCTCCATGTCCATGACTTGTGAAACATAGTCATCAACTAATAATGTGCTAATCCAATATTCATGTACATTCTAGTACGAACTTCGATCAGGGACAAATTTAGAATAACCATACAAGTAAAAGAGTTTTACAAACAATTCACATAACTGCTTATCGATACAAGTTATCTTTAATGGATATTCATTGAACTCATAATATGTCATGGATACAAGGAAATACAATCATCTCTATGATTACCTCTAGGGCATATTCCCAACAGTCTCCCACTTGCACTAGAGCTGATCTCGAAGATATCTAATACCCATAGCTTTTACGTGCGCCTCGTGCTTAGGCTGTGGAAGAGCCTTTGTCAAAGGATCTGCAACATTCAAATATGTATGTATTTTGCACATCTTGATCTCATCTCGACCAACGAACTCTCGAATGAGATGAAACTTCCGTAGTACATGTTTGTTCTTTTGGTGATTCCTAGGCTCCTTAGCCTGCGCTATCGCCCCATTGTTATCACAATACAAATTCAATGGGCGAGATGCATTTGGAACCACGCCAAGCTCGATGAGAAACCTCCTCATCCGAACACCTTCCTTTGCAGCGGCAGAAGCTGCAATGTACTCGGCTTCTGTTGTAGAATCAGTTACCGTCTCCTGCTTGGAACTCTTCCAGCTTATAGCACCACCATTTACTGTGAACACAAAACCTGATTGAGATTGTGAATTATCCACGTCAGTTTGGAAGCTGGCATCGGTGTAACCATTTACAACGAGCTCCTCCTCACCTCCATAGATTAGGAACATATCTTTAGTCCTTCTCAAGTACTTAAGGATGTTTTTAACAAGCGTCCAGTGACTCTCACCTGGATTAGCTTGGTACCTGCTCGCAACACTTAAAGCATATGAGACATCTGGGCGAGTACATATCATGGTGTACATAATGGAACCAACGGCCGAAGCATATGGAACCTTACTCATGCGCTTCTGCTCATCAGCTGTCATAGGACACTGCTTCTCGCTAAAATGCATACCATGTGACATAGGCAAGAACCCTCTCTTGGATTGTTCCATGTTGAACCGTTTCAACACATTGTCAATGTATGTATCTTGGCTTAATCCTATAAGCCTCTTTGATCTATCTCTATAGATCTTAATGCCCAAAATGTATGTTGCTTCTCCTAAATGCTTCATAGAAAAACTATTATTCAGTGAAGTCTTTATGGATTGCAACATAGGAATGTCATTCCCAATCAATAGTATGTCATCCTCATACAAGATTAGAAATACAATAGCGCTCCCACTTTCCCTCTTGTAAACACAAGGTTCTTTTTCATTCTGACGAAAGCCAAACCCTTTGATCACTTCATCAAAACAAATATTCCAACTCTGAGATGCTTGCTTTAATCCATAAATGGATTTCTTTAGCTTGCATATTTTTCCAGCATTTTTAGGATCAACAAAGCCTTCGGGATGTATCATATACACGTCCTCTTCCAAATTTCCATTTAGAAAGGTTGTTTTAACATCCATCTGTCAAATCTCATAATCGAAATAAGCAGCAATTGCTAGAATGATCCGGATAGATTTAAGCATCGCTACCGGCGAGAATATCTCGCCGTAGTCAACTCCTTGAACTTGCCGAAAACCCTTTGCAACAAGTCGAGCTTTATAGACGTGAACGTTTCCATCCATATCCTTTTTCTTTTTATAGACCCATTTGCACTCTATGGGTTTAACCCCATCAGGCGGGTCAACCGAGTTCCAAACTTGATTGTCTCCCATGGAATCTATCTCGGATCTCATGGCACTTTGCCATTCCTCGGAATTTGGGTCCATCATTGCTTCCGCGTATGTCGCAGGTTCGTCATCGTCTAACAACAACACTTCCCCACATGCCTCATGGATTCTTGCTGACCTTCGTGGTAGTGGTGGTGTTTCTCTTGCCACATGTATCTCAACTTGTTCTGCTACATTAGCATTACTCATAGAGTTATCCCCTATTGGCTCATCTTGAACTTCTTCAAGATACACCTTTTGTCCACTCTTCTCTTTATTGAGAAACTCTTTCTCTAAGAAGACACCAATCCGAGCAACAGACACTTTTCCCTCTGATCGGTTGTAGAAGTAATACCCTAAAGTTTCCTTTGGATATCCCACGAAAAAGAATTTGTCCGACTTGGGTGTTAGTTTATCTGACATAAGTCGTTTGACATAAACTTCACAACCCTAAATCTTTAGAAAAGACAAACTGGGACTCTTACCAGTCTAGATCTCATGTGGTGTCTTAACTATGGATTTAGACGGTACCCTATTCAATGTGAAAGCGGCTGTTTCTAGAGCATATCCCCAAAACGACAGTGGTAGATCTAACTGGCTCATCATAGACCGAACCATGTCCAACAAAGTCCGATTACGTCACTCGGATACGCAGTTTCTCTGAGGCGTTCCAGGTGGCGTAAGCTATGGAACAATTCCACAACTCTTTAGATGATTGCTAAACTCATGGCTCAAATATTCACCTCCACGATCAGATTGCAAGGCTTTAATTTTCTTGCCATGTTGATTCTCTACTTCATTCTGAAATTCTTTGAACTTTTCAAATGTTTCAGACTTATGTTTCATTAAGTAGATATATCCATATCTACTAAAATCATCAGTGAAGGTTATGAAGTATTGAAATCCGCCTCTAGCTGTCGTACTCATTGGTCCACATACATCAGTATGTACAAGTTCCAATAAGTCTGCCACCCTCTCAGAAAACCTGTGAAAGGCGACTTGGTCATCTTACCCAATAGGCAAGCCTCACATGTCTCGTATGATTCAAAATCAAACAAAGTTAGAAGCCCATCTGAATGGAGCCTCTTCATGCGATTCTCACTTATATGACCTAAACGACTATGCCACATATAAGTAGGACTTAACTCATTAAGCCGAGGCCTTTTAGCATTAATATTACAGATAGGTTCATCATCAAGATTTAAAATAAACAACCCATTCACAATGGATGCAAAAGCCATAAACATGTCATTCTTTGAGATAACACAACTATTGTCTTTACTCGTAAATGAATAACCATCCTTCATCAAACATGAAGGTGACACAATGTTTCGACTTAAACTATGAACAAAATAACAATTATTCAATTCCATGATAAATCCTGAAGGGAGGTGAAGTTGCATCGTCCCAACGCTCAACGCAGCAACTCTTGCATTGTTGCCCACGCAGAAATCAACTTCTCCTCTTTTCATGCTTCTACTTCTTATCATTCCCTGCATCGTATTGCAAATATGAGCAACCGATCCGGTATCAAATACCCAAGAATTAATATAATAATCAGCGAGAAAAATGTCTGTAACATAAACAACAAGTGTACAAGCAACGGGAGTACCTTTACCACCGCCATCCTTCAAGGATTCCAAGTACAACTTGCAGTTCCTTTTCCAGTGACCTTTCCCATTACAATGAAAGCATTTAGCTTGAGCAGCTTGTCCAACAGCCTTGGGCATAGGAGGAGGATTTGGCTTAGAGATCTGATCTTTAGCCATCACCTTCTTCTTCTTCCAAGCCCTCTTCTTAAAGTTAGGCTTATTTTGGACTGCCATCACATGGCTACTGCCAGCACCTTTCTTGATATCAGCTTCTGCTGTTTTAAGCATGCCGCACAATTCATTCAAGCCCTTCTCCGCCCCATGCATATGGTAGTTCGAAATGAAGTTCCCATAGCTAGGTAGAAGAGACGTAAGTATGAAATCAGTGGCCAACTCTGGGCCCATTGGGAAGCCTAGCTTCTCCAATCTCTGAGTGTGACCATCCATCTTGATCACATGTGGGCCAACTGTTGCGCCTTCTGCTAGCTTGGTTTCGACAAAAGCCTTGGAAACATTGAACCTTTCAGTCCTGGCTTGAGTCTGAAACATATCATTAAGCGCCACGATCATATCGTACGCTGCATGATTATTATCAAATTGCATCTGGAGATCTGGCTCCATGCAAGCGAGCATAAGGCAACCCACTTCAAGATCATCATCACATGCTTTCTTGTAAGCGGTTTTCTCTGTAGCAGGTGCATTATCAGTAGGCTCATCTGGTAATGGGGTGTCTAGAACATCTTCCTTTTTCTCAGCCCTGAGAACAATTCTCAGGTTGCGGATCCAATCCGCATAGTTGTTCCATTCAACTTACCTTTCTCAAGAATTGAACGTAAACTAAACGGCTGATTGCTGGGAGCCATCTACAACAAAAGTAATGCAAAATACTAAGACAAAAGTATCCAAAACGGAGTAAAATCATATTAAACTTTTAATAGAATCTACTCCCACTAAAATCAATATCTCTCTATTGAAACTTAGTGATTCAAGACCCGCAACTAACAAGTCGACTAGTGAGCTTTAGCATCACCGCTAGGAGACATGGTAGATCGGTAAGCAATTCCTTGCCAATCATATCACATATGACTCTTGTTGTTGGGTGGCATCTATATGCTTGTGTTGCCAACAACTAATGCTCCAAGGTCCCTAACCGTTAGGATAACCTTGTTTAAGTAACCAAACCTTGTGCTTGTAAGTGTCCGACATGAACCTGTCTACTCAAGGAAAACTAGTGGCACCATAATTTCATAGGCCTGCCACCGATCGTACAAGACACGTGACAGTGCAAGGTTTGGAGGAGCATTACAACTTAAACATTGTTGAGGGATCGTTCTACTTCACTACCGCGTATGTAGACAAAAACATTATCACACGTGAACATAGAACATCGTAAGAATGACAAAAACACAGATTTGACTTGGTATAGCCCATTGTTCCTTTGAGATCTCCATCTCAGTCAATCTGTTCATCATGGTGATCGCCATCTCCGTGATTCATGCATGCGATCCTTCGTGAAGAGTCCACCAAGACTATCTATCACTACTGTAACATAGTGAAAAAGAATTACATAGTCGTAGAATCATCACAGATTGGCACACAAGTCATTACATATTAATGGACAACATATCTTCTGGTTGATTCATTTAAGATAGGTGGTCATCAAGGCCTTCCCATAGCTATAATTGTTGCCATCAAACTTAGGTGCCCTCTTGGTGTTGTTGATTTGAGCCATTTTAACATCGTGGGATGTTAAGGCTTTGAGTACGGTGTACTAGCTCTGATACCACTTGAAAGGTCTAAATATGGCTAGAGGGGGGGGTGAATAGCCTAATTAATTTTTCTACAACAACACTTAAGCAAACTTGTTACAATAAAATACGGCTTTAAGCAAGTTTTCTCTAGCTCTACGGTTAGGCAAGCCACCTACCAATTCTAGTTACTAGAATGATATGTTCTATGCCACACACAAGAGGTAGATCACAACATGAAGAAAGCTAGAGGCTCTACTTTGCAAGAATGTAAAGAATGTAATGCAAATCTTAGAGATAGAATGGTTATACCAACGTGAAGAAATAAGCCAATAGATAACTAATCACAACATGAATCCTCGGTTCACTTGTTTGCCAACAAGCTAGTCCTCGTTGTAGCGATACACCCACTTGGAGGTTCACACGCTAATTGGCAATGACAAGACAAACTCGTCACCGGGTGCCACACAACCAACACAAGATGGGGATCCCCAAGCTACGCGGAATCCACTAGAGATACCTTTTGCGAATCTCCTGCGGGGTAGGTTCAAGAATCCCTAACAATCCACCGATCGGAGCCGGAGACAATCACCTTCCTCTGCTCAACGATCCTCGTCGCACCAAGCCGTCTATGAGGTGGCAAACTCCAAGAATAACAAGAGCTCCGCGATGACAACAATCACCAAGTGCCACTAGAATGCAATCAACAAAGCAATGCACTTGGATTCACTCAATCTCTCATGAATATGTCAAATATGTTGTGACAGGTGAGTGGTGGAGCTTCTCAAGCAAGCACAAGTGTATGAGTGAAGTGAGAGTGCAAGAGATGCCCCAAAGGGCCGGCCATAACACTTATATAGCCCTCACTCAACAACTAGCCATTTTTCCCTCAAAACTGAGCCTCTGCGGGACCTCCGGACGCGCTTTTCACATGGGGTCCGGACCATCAACTGCGTCCGGACCCACTGCTAGCTGAGAGCCAATGGCTCTTCTTGAGCCTGCAGTCACAGGATCCGGACGCACCCGAGGTGCCATTCGGACCAACGCGCCTGCGTCCGGTCTACCTCTGATTCAAACGGTCACTTTCCAGCACGCTTCTCTGTCACACACGTGTCTCCGGTCGCTTGCAATAGTGCGCATCCGGACTCTACTGTTCACGGGTCCGGAAATATATTCCCACGCGCTCGAGAACACCCGAGAGCTCCCCTGAGCCAGCAGCACTTCCGGACCCTCGTCCGGTTCAAGGTCCGGACCATCAACCTGCGTCCGGACCCCTTTTTCCAGAGAACAACAGAGAGTGCACGCACTCCAGACGCATATCCGGTGCGCTGCGTCTGGACCTCAACCTGCGTCCGGACTCTCTTCCTCAGCTAGACCCGCTAGCGTATGCTTCCGGACCCATCTCCGATGGTCCGAACCAGCTACACAACCTGCATCCGGACCTCTGTGTGTTAGCTCTTTTGAGTTCTCAAACACTTCTCCAACTTCTCCAAGCTTCCAAGAGCCAACACTAAGTGATCTCAACACTTGTGCACGTGTGTTAGCTTTTAGTTCACATTTATCTTGGATTTAGTTGGTTGTTTCACTAGTTCAATTGATTTTAATGCAATGCATATGAATCTAGTGGCACATGATAACCGTAATCATACTTAAGAGCTCCCTCCTTGATAGTATGGATACCTATCCTAAATGTGATCACATCCTCTATGATGTCTTGATCACGAAACCGAAAATGGCCTAGCTTTCACCTTTGCCTTCATAGCATTTTCCTTTCCACCACCATGCTAGAGCTTGTGCCATCCACTTGATCCACCTTGCTCCATCACATGGCATGTACCAACCTATCTCATGATTCACACTTAGAGATCAAGGTTAGTACTTAGGTGGGTTTCATAAATTACTCAAAACCAAAACACATGGGGACTCTCAATCTCACCCTTTTTGGTAATTGATGACAACCCTTCCATAAAGATATGAAATATAATCATTTTTGAACTTGAGTTGCTTGTCCAAGCATTTTAATCAAAGATTCAAGATTTGGACAAGTTACACAAATTCGGTTTGGTAGTTATTAGCTCCCCCTACATATGTGCTTCATGACTTTGGTTCAAGTTGTGCACATATGTATAGATAGGCATTGTGGGAGAGTAAATAGATACCAAATGATGCTAAGGTTTAAGAGTAGACCTTTGAAGGAGAGTAAATAGATACCAAATGATGCTAAGGTTTAAGAGTAGACCTTTGAAGCGTGATACCATCGGAGTGCGGAATTTATGATCACCCTTAGCACCATGAGTAGCTAGACACCACTTGAAAATTTTAACAACTAGAGAACCTTGTGAGATCAACATTAAGAACAAGGTTTCTAGAGAACACTTGAAATTATTATCTAGCTTATCATACTATGCATGCTAGTAGATCAATCATCATTCAATTTGTATCTCTAGCAAGCACCACACAAGCATGAATTTGAATTTAAGTACTTGTGTAACAATACATATGAGGATGCAAGCATTCAAATGCAACAAAGATGTTCATGAGCTTGCTCCCCCTATTTGTATGTTCTCTTTCAAAAAAAATTGATTTTTCATTTTCTCCCCTTATCATGTTTCTCCCGTTTTATATCTTTTCAATTTCTCCCCCTTGATCTTTTATCACAACAATAACTTCTCCCCCTTTATCATCCAATTGACACAAAAAGGTGGGACCAATTATAAATATTCAAGTTTTAGCTCCCCCTAAGTGTGAGATAGGGTGAAAAATTATTTTCAACTTTGGTTTGAACTAAGCTACTTGCCCAATATATTTAATTCGGTTTAAACCATAGACAAGCTTGTTCATGCATGTTAAGATGGTTATCTTGCCTATGTTGAATTAAACATTTTGAGTTCATAGACATAGAGAAAACACTAGGATTGCAAGCACATCAACATGTCATATGCCACCACTAGATCATATCAACTCATAGAAGCTATAGTGGCACCATATAAGCATCAAAAACAGTTTAGTTTTCATGAATGAGCCTAGAAGCATGAGTGATGACTAGATGCTCTACACAAGTCCTGACAAGGTATGCATGAATTGTCTCAAATCAACTTTCACCTTGCATTGTTGGAGTAGAGGCATGTCATATAAGTGGAGGTGCATCAACTCATGTTGGAGAAATCAAGTATATTCAACTCATTTCTTAGCTTGCAAAACCTTTTCTCATCTAGTGGCTTGGTAAAAATATTGGCCAATTGATCTTCGGTGCCAACACTAGTGATAGAAATGTCCCCTTTCAATTGATGATCTCTAATGAAACGATGGCGGACATCAATATGCTTTGTTCTTGAGTGTTGAACCGGATTGTTGGTGAGCTTGATTGCACTTTCATTGTCACATAGCAAATGCACTTGCTTGAATTTGACTCCAAAGTCATTCAAAGTTGCTCTCATCCATAGGATTTGTGCACAACAACTCCCCTCACTAATATACTCGGCTGCGGCGGTAGAGAGTGCCACACTATTTTGCTTCTTTGATGACCATGAGACTAGTGATCTTCCAAGCAATTGACAAGTGCCCGATGTGCTTTTCCTTTCTATCTTGCAACCCGCATAGTCCGAGTTAGAGTATCCAAGTAACTCAAAGTTTGATCCTTTAGGATACCAAAACCCAGCATTTGGTGTATGCTTTGAATATCTCAATATCCTCTTTGTGGCTTTCAAATGACTCTCTTGGAGAAGCTTGAAACCTTGCAGACATGCATACACTAAACATGACATCCGGTCTTGATGCGGTCACATAGAGCAAGCTACCAATCATTGATCTATATAGCTTTTGATCTACCATGTTGCCACTAGCATCACCATCCAAATTTCCATTTGTTCCCATTGGTGTACTAATAGACTTTGCTTCACCTAGATTGAAGTTCTTGAGCATGTCCTTGATATACTTGCCTTGACTAACAAAAGTCCCATTCTTCAATTGTTTGACTTGAAGACCAAGGAAGTAACTAAGCTCTCCAAGCATAGACATCTCAAATTCTTTAGCCATCATTGTTGACACCGTTTTTTAGCACGTGTCAAATGAGCTAAGGCGTGACTGGTCAGCGGCCGTTCTCCATCGGCATCGGGAAATCGAGCCAGTATTGCCGATGGAAAAATGCTGCGGGAAGACTAAGTGTGTTGCCGATGGAAGCTGAATGGTCCGTGCCGATAAGGTTAATTGGTGAAGTCAGGTCGTCTGGGCTGTAAAGTTGTTATTGCCGATTGCCGATGAGGAGACACTGCCGATTGCCGATGAAGAGCGGTTACCGATTGCTGATAGGGGCGGATTGGTAAAGATAGTTGCCAATGCAAGGTTGCCGATCGGGAAGTATTGCCGATGCCGATGCCGATGGGCATGGGATGCCGATGAGTACAGGATAACTTAGCGTGTGATATCAGTGGAAGACTGGTGGCCAAAAGAAGGAAGCTGTGGATTGAAGGGATCTGCCGATGGAAAGTTTCCATCGAGAAGAGGCATAAGGAAACTGGTGATTTTGTACCAGTATTATTATAGTAGTTTGAGTCCGACTCTTGCATGAGTCGTTTATTTTCCTTTAAAATAGGCGTGTTGGTTTAGGAAAATAAATATTGTTATCTGACTCCTGCGCGAGTCAGTTTCCTTAAAATTAGGAGTTTGTTTTAGGAAGGGTATGTGTCGTGTCTTTGTACAACTCTCCATGCGGGAGTATAAATATGTGCCCGAGGGCTACGAAAAGAAGAATCAATCCAATATCAAACAAACCAATTTTACTCTTATTCTACTTTTTATCGCAATTTACCCTTTTTGCATTAGTTATAGCTTTTTAACGAGTTCTTCAAGCTTCGACGGGCTGCATCACCTTGATCTCCGTCAAATCCTTGCAAGTTCCGCGTGGGAGTACTTCTGAGCTTTGGCATCCGGGCGCATCGTTGTTGCCTCATTCAGCTCTGCTCTCGTTATCCTGATCAAGCCTCAATTCCAGCATTCGGGCGCATCGCCGTTGTCTGGACTGGACCTTGCTCTAGTTATCGTCCTTGTCGATTAACTGATCAAATCGACTGGCACGCCTCCGGATATCGAATTTCAGGTATAAGCCCGAGGTATTCGCAGATCCTGACGCTTTTTGTGTCAACACCTCTTTTGGCACGCTCGGTGGGACCCGATTATACAAACCTACACATCTATCATGGGTGATCACGCAGACGTTAACCAGAGGAACGTCATTGAAGTCTCTGAGGCCGATCTGAAAGATGATCAGAAGCAGGCCATGGAGCGGGCTATGGAGGAGTACAAACAATTATATCTGAAGTCCTTCAGCCTCAGCAGGAGCGGCGAAGCAATCCAGAAGCAAGATCCGCCGTTGCCACGGCAGGTCACGTACGACGCCAATCCTGGTAAGCTACAAGAGATGGTTAGTGCTGCTGTAAGTCAAGCATTAATTAGCCACTCCAACGTGTTGTCCAATACTGTCTACAATGCTCTTACGCAATCATTCAAAGAAGGGCATGCACCGCGATATGTTGGTCCAGCATACCATCAACCTGGATTGGCATCTACAAGCCCATCGGCAGCCCCAATGGCGTCTTCCACTACTGTGGAACCGTCTGCCGATGTGGCTACATCGCCAAAACCGAACCCTGGCGGCGTCACCAAGCTCAACACAGATCTAGCGGCGTCAGCAATTTCAGGACCAGCCCCTGCTAACTGGTGGGGATACGGTATGCCTCCAAATCTATATGTTGGTTCTAATCTGGTGCAGGGAGATAGTTCAGCTTGGAGGAACTCTATGGCATCGGCAATGCAGTCGCAGCCGATAGCCCCTATGATGCACAACTCTGCGCTTGCTCCAACTCTGCAGGTGCCATCGAAAGATCTTCAAGTAATTCCTAAGATACCTCTGATGCCACCATCGGCAAGCTCTGTGCCGATGCAGCGCATTATAACCGCCGGCAGTCAATCTCTGGTGGCAAATTCTCAAGCTGGAGTGTCAGTTCCCCAAGGTAATCTGGTGATTGATTGCTCCAGAATACAAGAGTTACACGCTCCGGTCAGCTATCATCCATCGGTAAGTCATATGCCGATGCTTTATAATCCTGGATGGGTCAACTAGCCGCCAGCTCAGCAGCCTGGCGTGTCAATGTATCATTATGGAGGCCCACTGCATGCTCAGAGCGGACCATCGGTACAGCAACCGATGAATACAGGGAATCAGCCTAATCCGCCAAGTGTGCAAAACTATCCATCGGTAAGTCAACTAATGCATAGTGTTCAGATGACTGGTGCTGTGCCCGTGACTACTCTGCATCATCTTCAAGAGGCGCATCAGCCGGCTCCACCAGTCAACAACCAGCCAATGAGTCGGCAAGAGCAGGATGCATATTGAGTCGGTAAGATTGCTGAAGTTATGAAAGAACAATTCGGCATCAAACCCAAGTTCAATACGTACTCTTATCGGACTCCGTATCCTCCTGCATATGACTTGATTCCTCTCCCAAATTGGTACAAAGTGCCCGATTTTACTAAGTTCTCCGGCCAAGACGACACGTCGACAATGGAGCACATCAACCGCTTCATTATCCAGTGCGGGGAAGCTACCAGTAGGGAGGAGTTAAGGGTGAGATTGTTCTCTTCGTCATTGTCTAGATCGGCATTCACATGGTTCATATCGTTGCCTCCAAATTCTATAATTACATGGGCCAATCTAGAGAGGCAATTTCATAAATACTTCTTCGCTGGCATACATGAGAAAAAGCTTACCGATTTGGTCAAAATGAGGCAACGCAACGACGAATCGGTAGAAAGCTTTGTTCAAAGGCTACGGGACGTGAAGAACAAGTGCTATAGTCTGGTGCTTGATTATCGGCAGCTGGCAGATTTGGCCTTCCAAGGATTGCTGCCGCACATCAAGGACAAGTATGCGTCCCAAGAATTTGAAAGTCTAAGTCACCTGGTGCAGAGGATTGCCGATCAAGATATCAAAACCTTTGAACCCAGGAAGACTTGGAACAAGAAGGTGACCTTCATCGGGAAAGAAGAAGACTCTGGATCGGATGAAGAGCTGAATGTCGATGCAGCCGAATGGGTGAAGGATATGAAGCCTGTGTCTTGTCCGTTCGGCCAAAAAGAGACTGAAAGGTTCACCTTCGACATCACCAAGGCCGATAGGATGTTTGACTTATTGCTGCAAGAGGGGCGAATCAAGTTGGCGCCCAACCAAGTAATTCCGTCGGCCGAAGAGCTCAAGAAGATTAGGTACTGCAAGTGGCATAATGCAACCTCACACAGTACCAATGACTGCAAAGTATTCAGGCAGCAGTTGCAGTCAGAGATTGAATCTGGGCGTATTAAGTTTGAAAATTCTAAAGTCCAGAAACCGATGAAGATAGATCAGCACCCGTTCCCAAACAATATGGTGGAAATCAGTGAAAAAACTAGAGTGCTGACATCGGAAGCTGCCAGAAAGAACTCATCGGTAGATCCTAACCACCAAGTACCTGAGGGTGACGCGAGAAGGTTTGCCGATGACAGGAAGAGTAAGAAGGTTGCCGATGAAGGTAGCAGTGCCAATAGGGCTCCTGGGGTTGTAATTACACACAAGCAGCCAAGGCGAGACCATCGGCAATCACGTGAAGAGCGATATCGGCAAGAAGAAGAGCATCGGGAGTGGCTTCGGCATAAGGACCACTGGAGGTGTCCCTTCTTCGTTCACTATTGGGAAGAGGGCATCAAGCTGCCTACTGCCGATAATTGTCCTGAATGCAATGGGTATTACACTGCCGATCGGTTAGGTAAGAGACCTTGTTTTGATGATCAGGCACCTAGGTACGCCAGGTCGCTCAGAGAGAACAGATCGGCACATGACCGACTGGGGGGCAAGCTCAGTGCCCATGACAGGCTTGGCAGACATGTTGATCAAGGGGAGCTGGAGGAGATGGCCAATGCCAGAGTACCTGACGAAGAGATATTCTCCAGAGATCCCAACATCAGGAGAAGTGCCAATGCAGGCAATGGAAACAGCACCAGCCCGTCTGGAAGACCAAGCTTCCTCAGTGGTGCCCCAAAGGTCTGACCAAGACCTAGAAAAGAAGGATTCAGCACCAGCGCCGTGATGGCCTGTGTGATGATGAAGGACCATCAAAGGAGAAGCGGTGGAGACCAAAGCGCAAGGACCAGGATCCATCGGCAGATATCAATATGGTCGTCATGTTGCCGATGGAGTTCATGGCACCCGTCAGTGATGATGAAGAGACTGCCGATATGGCACAATTGGTGCTAGATCCGATGACAGCTGTCTTTGAAAAGCCTGTCGATGATGAGAGGCAACACTTAAGAGCTCTGTTTGTTAAGGGCAAAGTGGATGGTCAGCCGATGACCAAGATGCTGGTAGATGGTGGCGCGTCGATCAATATAATGTCATATGTCGTGTTCAGAAAGCTTGGTAAAGGTGACCAAGACTTAGTCAAGACCGACATGAAGCTCAAGGACTTTGAAGGCAACGTGTCGACAACTATGGGGGCAGTGTGCGTTGACTTAACCATCGGCAGTAGAACTTTGCCGACGACATTCTTTGTGATCAGCGGCAAAGGCACCTACAACTTGCTGCTGGGAAGGGATTGAATCCACGCCAATTGTTGTATTCCTTCTACTATGCATCAAAGTCTGGTATAGTGGATCGGAGACAGAATTGAAGTCGTCCGAAGTGAAGCCCCATCTATTGTCGCATCAGCAGAATCAGAAACGTACGAACAGACCAGGTGCATATCTGGTGAAGCCTGGGATAAAGAGTTCCTTAAAGTTGCCGATTACCGCATCAAGTCGATCCAAGCAGTCGGTCCTGAAGAAGAGTTTTAATGGATCGGTTCGCTGACGACGGAAAACTGGGGCAGGGCTTCACGGCTGCCAATGAGTTACTCGAGATCGACATCGGCGATGGTAGTAAACCTAGGCCTACCTTTATTAGTGCTAAGTTAGATTCCCAATGTAAGCAGCAGTTAACCGATTTATTAAAAGAGAATAAAGATTGTTTTGCTTGGGATTATACAGAGATGCCTGGTTTGGACCGATCGATAATTGAACATCGGTTACCCATCAAGTCTGGTTTCCAACCACATCGGCAACCTGCGCGCCGATGCAATCCTACTATTTTACCCGACATCAAGGCTGAGATTACTAAGTTAATCGAAGCTGGATTTATTCGGCAATGCCGATATGCCGATTGGATTTCTAATGTGGTTCCTGTGTATAAAAAGAATGGAAAACTTCGTGTTTGCATTGATTTCAGGAATCTTAATAAGGCTACGCCGATGGATGGCTACCTGATGCCCGTTGCCGATCTGCTGATCGATGCTGCTGCTGGACATCAAATTATTAGCTTCATGGATGGTAATGCCGGGTATAATCAAATATTCATGGCTGAAGGAGACATATCCAAGACTGCTTTCCGATGTCCAGGTTATGTTGGCTTATTCGAATGGGTAGTCATGACTTTTGGCTTGAAGAATGCCGGTGCTACTTATCAGAGAGCAATGAATTTTATCTTTCATAAGTATATTGGCACAATAGTTGAAATCTACATTGATGACGTGGTGGTTAAGTTTGGAGATTTCAACAAACATCTTGCCGATTTGCGAAAAATATTGGAGTGCACAAGGGAGCATGGGTTGAAGATGAATCCTAACAAGTGTACATTTAGCGTATCGGCAGGGCAGTTTCCGGGTTTCATGGTGCATCAGAGAGGTATTGAAATCGGTAGAAAATCTATTGATGCAATTAACAAGGTGGTTGCTCCTACAAACAAGACTGAGCTACAATCTTTGATCGACAAGATTAATTTGATCAGAAGGTTTATATCTAACTTATCTGGTAAGATTAAGTCCTTTAGCCCTTTGTTAAAGTTGAAGGCCGATCAAGAGTTTACATGGAAAGAAGAGTAGCAGTCAGCCTTAGAGGAGATTAAGAAATACTTAGTGAATCCTCCAGTCTTGGTTCCACCTCAACACGGGAAGCCTTTCAGGTTATATTTGTCTTCCGATAACAGTGTTATCGGATCAGCCTTAATTCAAGGATTTGAAGGGAAGGAACGTGTAATATATTACCTGAGCAGAAGGTTGGTGGATGCTGAAACCAGGTATTTGGCCATAGAAAGATTATGCTTGTGTTTATACTTCTCTTGCACAAAACTAAGGCATTATTTGTTGTCGGCTGAATGCACTGTTATTTGCAAAGATGATGTGGTCAAGTACATGTTGTCAATGCCGATTTTGAGTGGATGAATCGATAAGTGGATTCTGGCACTTTCAGAGTTTGACCTAAGGTATGAATCGGCTAAGGCCGTTAGGGGTCAAGTAATGGCCGATTTTGTTACTCAGCATTGTAATATGGTGAGCTCTGAGATTGCTCCTTGGACTTTATTCTTTGATGGGTCTACGTGCAAGGATGGAGCAGGTATCGGTATTCTTTTGATTTCACCTCGGGGACAGAAGTATGAAATCTCGTTATCGATTGTTGCTACTTCAACAAATAATCAGGCTGAATATCAGGCTTTACTTAAAGGGTTAGAATTACTTAGGGAGGTGCGTGCCGATGCGGTTGAAATCCTTGGCGATTCCATGTTGGTGATTAACTAATTGATCGGGACATGAATGCCGAAGTGAAGCTTTAATTGTAGCCCATGGAAAGTGTTTGCAATTATTGAAGGAGTTCAAAGAGTATCGCCTTGAGCATATTTCTAGATTACATAATGAAGAGGCCAATCGGTTAGCACAGAATGCTTCAGGGTATCAGCCGATTCAAGAAGTCATAACATCGGTAACAGTTGCCGATGACTGGAGAGGTGAGATTGCCGATTACTTAAAGAATCCGTCCAAGAAGGTGGAAAGGCACTTAAGATTTCAAGCCACTGAGTATGTACTCCTTGACGATGAATTGTATTATCGGACGATTGATGGAGTCCTGCTTAGATGCCTTGGCAAAGAGGAGTCAAAGGAATTGATGGGTGAGATCATGAAGGTGTGTGTGGAGCACATCAATCGGCATTCAAGATGAAGTGGATGATTAGGCGGAGTGGATATTATTGGCCGACAATCCTTGAAGATTGCTTCAATTATTTCAAAGGGTGCCAGGACTGTCAGAAGTTTGGTAATGTATAGAGGGCACCTGCATCGGCAATGAATCCTATAATTAAGCCTTGGCCGTTCAGAGGGTGGGCTATTGATCTCATCGGCCAGATTTATCCGCCATCGAGTAAGGGGCATAAGTTCATACTTGTTGCTACTGATTACTTCACTAAATGGGTTGAAGCAATTCCTTTGAAGAAGGTGACATCGGCAAACATGGTGGATTTCGTTAAAGAACACATTGTTTACCGATTCGGTATTCCTCAAACTATTACTACCGATCAAGGAACCATGTTCACGTCGGGAGAGTTTGATGAGTTTGCTGCTAGCATGGGTTTCAAGGTGTTAAACTCTTCTCCTTATTATGCTCAAGCTAATGGTCAAGCTGAAGCGACTAATAAAGGAGTCATTAAGCTCATAAAGCGCAAGATTGAAGAAAACCCTAAAAGGTGGCACGTGGTGTTAAACGAGGCCTTGTGGTCATATCGGATGGCTTGTCATGGTGCAACCAAAGTTTTGCCGTATCAGTTGGTCTATGGACATGATGCTATCTTGCCTTGGGAAATTAAAACTGGTTCTAGGCGATTATCTTTTCAGGATCAATTGATGACCGATGATTATGCTACTCTGATGAAAAATGAGTTAGAAGATTTGGTAGGTCATCGGTTGAGGGCATTGATTAGCATTGAAGAGAATAAGAAGAGGGTTGCTAGATGGTATGACAAGAAAGTAAAGGCAAAGGAGTTTGCCGATGGCGATCTGGTATGGAAGTTGATTTTACCGATCGGGACCAAGAGCTCTAAGTTTGGAAAGTGGTCGCCTAATTGGGAGGGTCCTTATCAGGTGAAACAGTCCGCTCCTGGTAATGCTTACATTTTGGAAACTCTCGAAGGAGTTGCATTCTCTAGAGCGATCAATGGCAAATACTTAAAGAGGTACTACCCTAGCATATGGGTGGATGCATAGTGCTCAGTTGAATGCCGATGAAAGAAAAATTATATAAGCATCGGTAAAACGTACTGACATTATATTACAAGGGCCAAAATCAAGTGTCAGAGTTACATTTTTCCCGATATAACAAATAAATTACAGCAAGGAGTGGATGGCTGATATCGCACGCAGGCGAATTTGCTCTATTTCGTCCATCTCCTTAGCGTCGGCTTCGGCAGAACCCTCGACCGGCTTGATCTTTTTCGTCCACAAGATGGCTTGTCGGGCATTCTGGTCCCAAGCTTGGACTTGATCTCTACCGATAAAGCTGGGATAGAGCTCTCTTCCTCCTCATCGTCATCAGGGATGTCGACTGCGAAGGAGAACAGACTGTCCACTTGAATGGGGCCTTGGCGTTCATCTTCATCTTGGGGGTTGAGACTGAAGGAGAAGAGACTATCCGGGGAGTCTTGGGCCTGAAAACAGAGAGGTTAAAATATGTCGATCGTAAGATTATACTATGAGCTTAGGGTGATTGACTTACTATCTTGAAGCGGATCTCTTGCCTAGGACTTGGCATACTGGATGGTCCAGCTTCATCCTGGGCATCTACTGGAAAGCAGCCGACGCCGCTGGTGCTGGTGGTGTTATTGCCGGCGTCGCTTCCGATGTGGTGGCCGGTTCTTGTGGCGGCGCCACCACTCTCTCATCGGGAACTTCGGCCGACGGTGCCGATGCCGATGTTGCCTCCGCTACTACGGCGGGTGGAGTTGTCTCTTCATCGGGGAGTCCAGCCGATGGTGCCGATGGCAATGCTGCCTCCGCTGGTGTAGCAGGTGGAGTTGCTTCTTGATCTGGAATGTCGTCCATCGGTTGATCAGGCACAGGAGCCGATGGAGGTTCTGTCGATGATACACCGGCGGTTGGTGCAACTGGAGCCAACGGAGTTTCTACCGATGGCGCGCCGGCAGTTGGTGGTGCAGCTTGTGCCGATGGCGAAGGAGAAGCCAGCCTCAGGCGCCTCTTTTTCCTTGGCGCAGCAGGGGATCTGACCCATTTTGACAAAGACTGGGGGCATCGACAACCGAGCTTGGAGGTGCTTATCTGCTGGAACCGGCTGCCGGTGACCACAGTACCTGAGAATACAAAACAAGTTATACAAAATAGAATGTTGCCGATAAAATAGTATGTAATCAGTACGGGAAAAGATGAGTTTACTGCATGAACCCACGTCAGGGCAGCAGCAGCGGCCGATGTAGCCTTGGCTTTTGTAGGTATCGGTGTAGGTACCTGCTGAGGCGTGAAGGCGGCTAGTGAGGGAGCTTTGCTGCCGATGATCGATATGGGACCCATTATCTGAAGATTAAAGGGCCTGCCACTGTTGCTCATTGTGGGGATCGGATCATCGGCCTGTCAAGTGTAAAAAAGGATAAATTACCGATGATAGAAGCAAAGTAATAAGGAACGCATCGGGATAAAGGACTTACTGCGTCATCGGGGACGATGTGATCGGCGTCAATCATGTGCCAATAATAATGCGATGACTTGGCGAACAGCTGACACCTCCATTCTTGCCACCAGGACTTGTACTCATTTGTGATGAAGGAGGTTGGTGACCAGGAGGACAAGTCAATATCTGATACATCAGCATCGGGAGGGAGATTGATGACCTTGTTCTAGTCTAGGGCGCTGGAGATTGTCTGCCTTGGCTTCACTACTTTGGAGTAGCAGAGTTTAATCGGCAGTTGGCCAAATGCCAGTTGTCTCGCTGCTGCCGACGGATAGTAGAACTCATAAGATGGAGGGGCATTCTTCCCAGATCCGAAAATATTCACTGGAATAGCTCGGGGAGTGATGCTGGCCTTCATGATTGCTCGGTTCCCAGGCACATTCCCATCGGTAAGGTTGAACAACAGCGGGAACTGATTGTGTTCATCGATATATGGCCACCAGACCCGTTCCGTGGAGGAGAGTCCATTATAAAACTTCTGGAAAAGAGTGCCAAGCTACTCTGTATCGGCATCGGTCCCTGGCAGCACTATAATAGCCTCTCCAAAGTTGAGTGGAGGGCGAGTTGCCGATTCATCATCCCGATACTGATAGTCTTCCGATGTATCTATCGGGAATTGTTGGGCAAGCAGATCAAAATGAAGGGCCTTGTGCATATGTGCATTCAACCACATGTTAACAAACCACCAGGGTCCCCCAAGATTGCCGATGGTTCGCCTAGCAGTAGCTTCTGGGATACTTGATGTAGCAGACGGAATACTGCTCCAAGAAGGTATCTGCCCAGGGGAAGTCTTGTCCCATCGGCAAGTAACTCGGCTGCAGGGAGATGCATGGTGGTCGGCCCGACGGTTTTGCCGCAGAAGATGAACTTCTCGAACCACATGTTCAGGAAAGTGGAGTGCTCCGGTTGGTTTACCGATCCGGTTTTCTAGTACTCATTGATGTAACCCGTCCAACCGCCGATGTTCCGGGTGTTCACCTTGTACTCAGCTTTTCTGTTGAAAAGGGTGAAGGTATCGGCAGAGGTGACGTCCAAGTTGGTCAACATGTGGACATCGGCAAGGGTTGGGGTGGCTGGTCCATGCCTAAATAGGAAGGCATTCATGTTGTCGGACCAGAAGTATGAGGCAGCTATCAGCGTATTCTCATTCTTCTCCATATCAGCAATGGAGAGCCTAATGCACTGGTCCAAGTTGCGCTCTTGCCAGTATACTTGCTGCGCCCTGGCTACTCTGAGGTACCAGTTCTTCCACCCCTTAGTAGGCTTGGGCCATGACCGGAAAGCATCCTTCCACAGTCCTATACCGAAGCATTCAGATCTAAAGGGGATTCGGTTGGTTTCTGCGTTGATTATGAAGTTGGGATCCGGATTGGCCATGAGGCCTAAGCAGCTAAAGTTGGAACCAGCAAGCGGGATCACTACCTTGTTGTACAGTTCCTAGGGTTCGAAGGAAAGAAGGAGAAAAATCAGAAAAGGAATAGGGATAAATCCAGATTTGTGCGAGAAAAGAGCCAGCAGAAGGTTGGATTAGGAAGAAAATAGGTCTCACCTTGGGGATGTTGACTTGGATCGCCATTGGAGTCGAGGGAGTGTTTGCGGTTCGTCCTTGGATTGCGGAGAAGGACTATTGCTCGAGCTCGTGTTCTTCGGAGGCGCCGGAGGTTGAAGATGAAGGCAGGGAGTGTAAAAGTGAAAATGGACTCGCGTAAAAAGCAGTGTGGATCCCGGTAACTTTTATAAGCTTACTCAGGGGCATTTTGGGGTTCCATTTCACACTGTGCAGGAATGTGGAGAGGCCCGCGGTAGATACATGCGGTGATCGAGGTGGTCTGCAAGTGTTTGTGCTACAATCGAGGGATTTTATTGCGGTTCCACACGCGGAGATCGAGGAAATTGTGCATCTATCTCGAAGGTAACGGCTATAGCAATGGCTACAGTGGAGAGAATTTCGGCACGTAAAATATTATATGCTCCGAAACTAGGGGGCATGTGTTGACACCGTTTTTTAGCACGTGTCAAATGAGTTAAGGCGTGACTGGTCAGCGGCCGTTCTCCATCGGCATCGGGAAATCGAGCCAGTATTGCCGATGGAAAAATGCTGCGGGAAGACTAAGTGTGTTGCCGATGGAAGCTGAATGGTTCGTGCCGATAAGGTTAATTGGTGAAGTCAGGTCATCTGGGCTGTAAAGTTGTTATTGCCGATTGCCGATGAAGAGACATTGCCGATTGCCGATGAAGAGCGGTTACCGATTGCTGATAGGGGCTGATTGGTAAAGACAGTTGCCAATGCAAGGTTGCCGATGGGGAAGTATTACCGATGCCGATGCCGATGGGCATGGGATGCCGATGAGTACAGGATAACTTAGCGTGTGATATCAGTGGAAGACTGGTGGCCAAAAGAAGGAAGCTGTGGATTGAAGGGATCTGCCAATGGAAAGTATCCATCGAGAAGAGGCATAAGGAAACTGGTGATTTTGTACCAGTATTATTATAGTAGTTTGAGTCCGACTCTTGCATGAGTCGTTTATTTTCCTTTAAAATAGGCGTGTTTTGTTTAGGAAAATAAATATTGTTATCTGACTCCTGCGCGAGTCAGTTTCCTTAAAATTAGGAGTTTGTTTTAGGAAGGGTACGTGTCGTGTCTTTGTACAACTCTCCATGCGGGGGTATAAATATGTGCCCGAGGGCTACGAAAAGAAGAATCAATCCAATATCAAACAAACCAATTTTACTCTTATTCTACTTTTTATCACAATTTACCCTTTTTGCATTAGTTATAGCTTTTTAACGAGTTCTTCAAGCTTCGACAGGCTGCATCACCTTAATCTCCGTCAAATCCTTGCAAGTTCCGCGTGGGAGTACTTCTGAGCTTTGGCATCCGGGCGCATCGCTGTTGCCTCGTTCAGCTCTGCTCTAGTTATCCTGATCAAGCCTCAATCCCATCATCCAGGCGCATCGCCGTTGTCTGGATTGGATCTTGCTCTAGTTATCGTCCTTGTCGAGTAACTGGTCAAATCGACTGGCACGCCTCCGGATATCGAATTTTGGGTATAAGCCCGAGGTGTTCGCAGATCCTGATGCTTTTTGTGTCCACAATCATGTTGCTAAAGTCTTCACAAAACTCTTGATTGGTTGACCCAAAGATAACGTCATCCACACAGATTTGCAATACAAACAAGTCCTTCGCAATCTTCTTGGTGAATAGGGTAGTGTCAACCTTGTAACAGAACCGCCCAAATTACAAAAACTTAAGTCCAAAAGCCGATCGCCGATGCAATAAATTTTCGTCCTTAGGCTTTCATAACCCCGGAACGACGGATTTCATTCCTTGCTCATTCATAGCTGAGAATCGCTTTAGTTCAACAGACCATCCATACGTTACATAAAGTTCAAATATGAATACATCAGAGTACGAATTTTAAAAGTTATTATATAACCAAATCTCTTGGAGCAGAAATAGTTTTGAAACCAACTCACACACACTTAGTTCATTACAGTGCCAGTACTAAGTCGTTTCTCACAAAAGCATAGATGAGGCTTCAGAGATGACCATCGCCCATGGTCCTAGTTGTCGCCCATAGCAGGGTAGAGACAATTGATGCAGTACCTGTAGTACATCTGCCCATCTACAACAACATTGGGAACAAAGCCCTGAGTACGCGAATGTACTCAGCTAGACTTACCCATCTTAAACTAAAATAAAGACACCAAGGATAATGCAGGCTTTCTGTGGTAGTACAAGGTCGAACTCTCTTTTGCGGCAAAGCATTTACTATAGAGTACTTAAGAATGCATCCATATTTATTAAATATTACCTGTCTTCTAGATTAGCACCTGGACTAAGCAATACACTTGATTAAGCATACAATAACCAGTTTGCTCTTCTGGTCTCATCATATCATTCCATCAGAACCATTCAAGTAATTAATTATTCCCACACCAGTGTAGCAATTTTCAAGTTCTCACTACGGGGAGAGACTGCGATTCGAATCGAATTCCTATCCAGCTGGAGGGTTTATTCCTCACCCAAAGTTCGCAGCCCTTGAACGGGGCGCGATAGTCACCTATTCTACCATTCAAACCAAGGTCAATTCAGAATCATACTCAACAAGCCCAAGGACCGCCCGGCACCCCGTACTTCCAGCCTAGTGATCAGCTAGCTGGCCTCAGCCTTACACTCCGCATCCTCGTCACCCCGCAACAGCTTGCGATTCGCTTCGTCCTTGGTTCGTCCAGTAGGTAGGTTTCACGGCTCGAACGAGTTATCTTGCCAGCTAAAGGTGGAGGCATGCGTTCAACATGACAAGAGGAACACCACCCGATCGGCCCGCCAAAACGGTAGACACATACACAAAATACCGGCCTAGGGCACGCAACTCACCTAGATGTGGCCAGTATCAGACGTACGGACAATTTACCAACCTTCCCGGTTGCCTTTCCATTCATGATATTTTTCATACCCTCGGCTTCGCCACGTAGAGCAATACGTGACTTGTGTTACCGGGGAAGTCATCTTCAATTAGCAAGGCTAAGCATCTATCTTTGCTATGCTAACAGGCTAACAAGGATATAAGGATATCAAAAGCAAGGAGGGTAGTATGCAACAATTAGGTTCACCGAACTCCTATACTTAATGCAACAACATAGTATAACATAGTAAATTGATATCATAAGGTACGGTTAAAATGCACCGGGGCTTGCCTTTCTCGAACAAGCTAGGCTGGTGATCGGGACACTCCTAGAGTTCCTCTTCTGGTTCCTCGTTCACGTGCCCTTCGTTGGCTCCTTGCTGACTGGCTTCGTCCTGCTCCTAGTGAAGGTCGTATTGTGCTTCCTCCTGCGATCCTGTATGATGCGTATATGCAATTTATATGAGACAATGTATAGTATTAACCCATGCAAGACGATGAATATGCTGAGATGTGATATGCTCATGATGTTCTTTTCTTATGTGTTCTCGAGTAGGTGCAAATTTTTTCTCTAGTAGTTAGTTAGTATGATTGTAATTTAACAATTTACTTAACACACAAGTAACCAACAAGGATCAGCAGGGTTCGACTTTAGGCTTACTTAACCTAGCTGGTTGATTAATGCTTCAAAGATACACCAAAGCTTAATTAACAAATTAACCTTTCTTCTTAGCAAATTTGTTAACTAGAGAGCAACACAAAACTGCACACCCTAGAGAAACAATTCATTAAATTCTACAAAAATTACAGTAGCTTAAGCATGGGCAACATAGCCTACTCAAATTTTTCCAGGTTAACAGTAGCAGTATTCTACTCTGTACAAAATTACCATGTTTAAAGATAATAATAGCTTAAAAATACTTAGTGCAGTGAAAGTGATGAACTAACCAGATTAGTATTTTTCCCAATTACTATTCCCTAGTGTAAAGCTACACAAAAAGTTATAGTTCCTTTTACCCAGAAACCTATTTACCAAAAATCTTACAAGTTAACAGCCTAAACACATTTTAATTGTTAGTTATTCAATTTTCCACAGAAACTACTCAAGATATAATTTTGCTAGATTTTAACAACCATTTAGGATTTATTGGAACAAGAATTACAATTTTAGCAATAGCACAAAATAGCTTAATTGATTTATGCATTTTTAATCAGTTTTAGTATTTATTTAATCCTATACATAAAAGTACTACAAAATACACATGCAATATTTTTCCAGGGTAGATCTACTTATAACAAGTACTCATAATTTATTTCAGGATTTTTAGATCAATATTCAGTGAGATATGATTTTTACCAATCATTTTACATTTTCTGAAAATGGGAAAACACAAGGGGTTAGGCCTTTCGGCCCAACAGGCCACACAGGCCCATTCGGCGAGGCGGCTTGGTTCCAAAGAGGAACCGGCGCCTGACAGCGGGGGCCCGCGCGAGGGGGACCCCACCCGTCGGTGACACAGGGCGGAGGCGAGGCTTTCGCCGGTGATTTCTCGTCGACGGCGAGGCCTCCGGCGGTGCGGTGTGGCTCTATGGATGCGGCTATGCGAGACGAATCTAGCACAACCCTAATCGCGTCCAAAGGTGGCCAGAGTGAAGCTCGCCAGCGTCCATGGCAGAGCGGCGGCGCGGTCACACGGCGGCAAGCCGAGACAGGCCACGCGACTTCGATTAAGTGGGGCTAAAGCTTCGCAGATCTACGACGAGTACGGAGCTTGCTCTAACGCAGAACGACGGCGACCAGAGGGGTGCGGTCCATGACGCAGTGCGCGACGACGACGGCATAGAGCTCGTGCTCGCGCGGAGGGGCACAACGGGGTATTACTGAGGCTCACCGGTCGTCGTTGCGGGCTCGGGGAGGCGAGGCGGAGCTGCTGTGGAGATGGGGAGGGCGGCGGCGCTCCGAGGCGGCCGGAAAGGCGGTGAGGCCGCTCGGCGTCGCGGCGGCGGCACGCTCTGGTGCGCGCGCGAGAGTGAGGGCAAGGCGAGAGCGAGAGAGGAGGGTAGGGTTCGGCAGGGGACAGAATGGAGGGAGGAGGAACCGGAGCGCGTCCGCCTCAGGTGTAGGCGCGGCTTGGCCAGAGCTCGGCAGCCACGCAGGGTCGTTGGCGGGCATGGCGACCACGCGGCGCTCAGCATCTGCGCACGGTCGGGCGCACGCGCGCTGCGTGTGAGGCGCAGGTGGGAACCGGCGTGGGCGTGCGGGGTAGGCCGGGCTGGCTTGCTCCGCTGGGCCGCTTCGTTGGCGCCAGCCCAATAAGGTAAGGAATTCCTTTTTCTTTTTCTTTTCTGTTTTTGTTTCTTTGTTTTGATTTGTTTCTTTTTCAAACAGGTTTAAAAACTCAAAACCAAGTTTTGGTGTGAACACCAAAGTTGTTCCAAATATTTTAAACTAACTTTTTGCTTGAGAAGTCAAGTTCAGATTCCTTATAGTTTTTGAGTTAAGATTTAAAACCAATATGTGAAACCTTTCTTTTAATAAAAGATCATGAATTCAAAATGGCTTTTAAACTTTGTTTCTCATTTTAAGCACAGGGATTTAGAAGCAAGATTAATTAAGTGTAGTGTTTGCAAGATTGGATTCAAACACCAAGAATTTATGAATTCAACGTACTTTCACATTCTAACAAAGTTAACTTAAACTTGATTTCAAAATGAGATGCCATGATGCTTCATGATGATGCTTATGAAATGGATGATTTGCAATGATCATGTGGATTATGCAATGATCATGTGGATTTTTTAATGACCAGGGTGTTACAGCCTTTCCCCCCTTAAGAAAATCTCGCCCTGAGATTTATGTACTAACCATTGGTCACAAAAGCTGGGGTAGGCTTCCCTTAAATATTCTTCGGTTTCCCAAGTTGCGTCTCCTTCGTCATGGCAACTCCATTGTATTTTATAAACCCGAGTAACCTGGTTACGAGTCACTCGATCCTTCGTATCTAGTATCTTTATTGGTTCTTCATGATAGGTCAAGTCCGATTTGAGCTTGATATTCTTGGTTGCTACTTCTTCTTCTGGCACTCGCAGACATTTCTTTAGTTGCGACACATGGAACACCGGAATATCGCACTCATTTCTTCTGGTAGTTCCAATTTGTAATCCACTTCTCCCTTTTTCTCTAGAATCTTATACGGTCCCACGTATCTTGGTGCGAGTTTTCCTTTTACACCGAATCTTTTCACTCCTTTCATGGTGACACCTTCAAATACACATGTTCACCTACTTCGAATGTAGCTCTTCTGACGAGACTGAGCTGCCTTCATATTCTGGTGAATGGTACAAACCTTCTCTTCGGCTTCATCTATGAAGTCAATACCATAGACTCTTCTTTCTCCTGGCTCCACCCAGTTGGCAGGTGTTCTACACTTGTGACCATACAAAGCTTCAAATGGAGCCATTTTGATACTCTCTTGATAGTTGTTGTTGTAAGAAAACTCTATCAAAGGTAACCACGATTCCAAGGAACCTCCTGAAGATATCACACAAGCACGAAGCATGTCTTCTAGCACTTGGTTCAATCTTTCCGTTTGGCCTGAAGTTTGAGGGTGGTACGCAGAACTGCGGATAAGACTAGTACCCAAACACTTGTGTAACCGTTCCCAGAAGTGAGCGGTAAACTGAGGACCTCGGTCCGACACTATTGTCTTTGGTACACCATGCAATCTGACTATCTCTGCGAAATACTTATCAGCATATTGGGGTGGTCTGTACGTAGTTTTGACTGGTAAGAAGTGAGCAGACTTAGTGAGTCTATCCACAATCACCCAGATTTAGTCATTTCCTTTTTTCGTAGTCGGAAGACCTGTGATAAAATCCATGCTGATATCATCCCACTTCCAAACTGGAATTGGTAATGACTGCAAGAGTCCAGCTGGTCTGAGGTGAATAGCTTTGACTCGACAACAGACATCACATCTGGCGACATAAGCTGCTATCTCTTTCTTCATTTTGGTCCACCAAAATCTGGATCTCAAATCGTGGTACATCTTATTACTACCAGGATGAACTGACAGTTTAGAATTATGAGCTTCACCATAATCCTGTTTCTGAGTTCTCGACTCTTGGGTATGATGAGACGATCCCTAAACCACAATACATCTTTCTCATCAATACGGAATTGCGGGGCTAAGCCCTTCCGTACTTTGATTTTGATATGGGAGACTCCTTTATCTGAGGCTTGTTGCTTGATAATATCGCTCTCTAGTGTACAACTAATCTGAACATTGAACAACACTTCTGGGTGCAACAAGTTGAAACCATCTTCGTACAGAGGTTGCATTATGTGGCAATGTGATTTTCTGCTCAATGCATCGGCCACTACGTTGGCCTTTCCCGGATGGTATTGCACATTCAAGTTGTAATCTTTAATCAATTCTAACCATCTTCTTTGCCGCATATTTAATTTAGACTGTGTGAAGATATATTTGAGGCTCTTATGATCAGTAAAAATGTTGCACACATTACCGAGCAGGTAATGCCTCCATATCTTCAGGGCATGCACTACCGCGGCAAGCTCTAAATCATGCATCGGGTAGTTGACTTCATGCTTCTTTAGTTGACGCGAGGCATAGGCAATGACTCGGCCTTCTTGCATTAACACACAACCCAAACCGGTCTTTGATGCGTTGCAGAACACATCAAATGGCTTCTCGATGTCTGGTTGGGCTAGGACTGGGGCGGTGGTTAATAATGTCCACAAGGTGTGGAAAGTTGTTTCACACTTTTCCGTCCAAGCAAATTTTTGATCCTTTTGCAATAGGGTCGTCATTGGTTTGGCAATCTTGGAGAAGTCAGGTATGAAATGACGATAGTATCTAGCTAAACCAAGAAAACTCCTTACTTCATGCACCGAGGTAGGTGCTTTCCAATCCATTACTTCCTGAATCTTGCTCGGATCCACTGAAATTCCATTTTCTGACAAAATGTGCCCAAGGAATGGGACCTTTGTGATCCAGAATTCGCACTTGCTGAACTTGGCGTAAAGCTTATGCTCCCGAAGTCGGGTTAAGATCGCCCTCAAGTGTTCTTCATGATCCTCCTCGTTCTCTGAGTAGACCAAAATGTCATCGATGAACACGATCACAAATTTGTCTAGCTCGGGCATGAACACTGAGTTCATTAGATACATGAAATATGCAGGAGCATTTGTCAAGCCAAAAGACATGACGAGATACTCGTACAATCCGTATCTAGTAGAAAAGGCGGTCTTAGGTACGTCTTGTGGTCTAATTTTTATCTGATGATATCCGGACCTCAAGTCTATCTTGGAAAAGACACGTGCCTTAGACAATTGATCGAACAGAATGTCGATGTGCGGTAGTGGATACTTGTTATTAATGGTCACGGCGTTTAACGGCCGATAATCCACACACATCCGCAGAGAGTTATCTCTCTTTTTCTTCACGAACAAAGCAGGACATCCCCAAGCTGACTTGCTTGGCTAAATCAGGCCCTTATCTAGCAAATCTTTCAGCTGTGTTTTTAGTTCTGCTAGTTCATTGGGCGGCATCCGATAAGAATTCCGCGAGATCGGTGCGGTTCCTAGTATCAGCTCTATAGCAAACTCAACTTCTCTGTCCGGGGGAAGACCAGGTAGTTCCTCTAGAAAGACGTCGGGAAACTCACATACTACAGGGATTTCTGTTAAAGAGACGGTATATAGCGCACTAGAAGTGCCAACTAACCCCAGTTTCCTTGGTAAACATACTTGAAAAGTACCCCTACCCATGGGATCCATAAGAGATATGTTTCGGCTCTTAGTGTCTAACACCACTTCCCATTCTTTCATCCACTCCGTCCCTAGTATGACATCCAAAGCTAGGCCTAGCAGTATTACTAGGTTCATTTGAAACTTCCGGTTGGCTATGGTAAGGACTACTCCTTGCACTATCTGGTTGTTCAACAAGTCAGCCCCGGCTGGACTTATCCGATAACCATACTCTAATTCCTTAACTTTTAACTCATGCCTTTTAACAAATGATTGACTGATGAACGAATGCGATGATCCGGAATCGAACAAAACAACTGCAGGATACTGATTAACAGAGAACATACCGGCAGTGACTGGCTCTCCGATGGGGATCTCGTCAAGGTTGGTGAAGTGCACACGGGCATTGAATTACGTCTGTTGTTTGGGAGGATTTACACAACCCTTCGCGAAGTGTCCCATCTGACCACACTTGAAACAGGGTCCTCTCACCGTGGTGTTAGCTCCTGTCAGCGGATTCTGAGCGGCTTTGGCATTGGGAGTGGCCACCTTGTATGGCTTCACATTAAGGTCAGGAACCGGCGCGGGCATGCGGAGCAGGCCGGGCTGACTTGCTCTGCTGGGCCGCTTCATTGGCACCGGCCCAGTAAGGTAAGGAATTCCTTTTTCTTTTTCTTTTCTATTTTTGTTTCTTTGTTTTGATTTGTTTCTTTCTCAAACAGGTTTAAAAACTCAAAACCAAGTTTTGGTGTGAACACCAAAGTTGTTCCAAATATTTTAAACTAACTTTTTGCTTGAGAAGTCAAGTTTAGATTCCTTATAGTTTTTGAGTTAAGATTTAAAACCAATATGTGAAACCTTTCTTTTAATAAAAGATCATGAATTCAAAATGGCTTTTAAACTTTGTTTCTCATTTTAAGCACAGGGCTTTAGAAGCAAGATTAATTAAGTGTAGTGTTTTGAAGATTGGATTCAAACACCAAGAATTTATGAATTCAACGTACTTTCACATTCTAAGCAAAGTTAGCTTAAACTTGATTTCAAAATGAGATGCCATGATGCTTCATGATGATGCTTATGAAATGGATGATTTTCAATGATCATGTGGATTATGCAAAGCTTAACACTAGGGTGTTACAAACCTTGCCCATAATGAATCCCTTAGAGAGAAGGAAGTCCCTCAACCTCTCATAGCATGCTCTAGGACCTTGCTTCAAGCCATATAATGCTTTCCTTCGCTTGTACACATGGTTGGGTTTCTTGTCATCTTCAAAACTGGGTGGTTTCTTAACAAATACTAATTCATTGATGTACCCATTGAGAAATGCACTCTTCACATCCATTTGATAGAGCTTGATGTTGTGAGCACAAGCATAAGCCAATAGAATCCTTATTGCTTCTAGCCTTGCCACCGGTGCATATGTTTCTCCAAAGTCAAGACCCTCTACTTGAGTGTAACCTTGTGCAACTAGTCTTGCTTTGTTTCTCACCAGTATTCCATCTTGATCTTGCTTGTTGCGAAAAACCCATCTAGTGCCAATGACATTGTGGTTCTTTGGCCTCTCAACTAGCTCCCAAACTTGATTTCTAGTGAAGTTGTTGAGTTCTTCATGCATAACATTCACCCAATTAATATCTTGCAAAGCCTCTTCAATCTTGGTTGGCTCAATAGATGATACAAAAGAATAATGTTCACAAAATAAAGCCAATCTTGATCTTGTTTGTGCACCACTAGTGATATCTCCAATAATATGATCTATAGGATGATCTCTTGCAATAGATGTAGGTTGGAGTATTGGAAGTTGATTGCTTGTACTTGGTTGATCATTGGGTAGAGTAGATGAACTAGCTTCTTGATCTTGAGTTGGAGAGGATGAACTACCTTGATTTCCATCGAGGTGCACATTGGATGAAGGATTCACTTGATCTTCAATATCTTGCTCATCATCCACTTTCTTTGGCCTAATGTCCCCAATATCCATGTTCTTCATTGCATTGGCCAATGGTTCACCTCTCACATCATCATGGTTGACATTCTCATCTTGAGATCCATTTTTTTCATTAAACTCCACATCATGTACCTCCTCAACTATGCCATGAGTAAGATTCCATACTCTATAATCTTTGCTTGTAGTTGAGTAGCCAAGTAGGAAGCCTTCAACACATTTCTTCTCAAATTTGCTCAATCTTGCACCTTTCTTCAAGATATAACATTTGCAACCAAACACTCTAAAGTATGCAATATTTGGCTTTCTTCCATTCAATAGTTCATAGGGTGTCTTCTCAAGCATCTTGTGGCAATAGAGTCTTTGGATATAATAGTAAGCCGTATTGATAACTTCGGCCCCAAAAGAATCACTCACATTGTATTCACTAAGCATAGATCTTGCCATGTCAATGAGTGTCCTATTCTTCCTCTCAACAAGCCCATTTGATTGAGGTGTTTACTTGGCCGAGAATTGATGTTTGGTTCCATATTCATCACATAGCTCATCAATTCTTGTTTTCTTGAACTCACTACCATTGTCACTTCTTACTTTCTTGATAGTGGTTTCAAATTCATTTTTGCATCTCTTGACAAAGATCTTGAATGTATCAAATGTTTCACTCTTGTCACTCAAGAAGAATACCCATATATATCTAGTGAAATCATCAACTATCACAAATCCATATTTGTTTCCACCAATGCTAGTGTGGGCGGTTGGTCCAAACAAGTCCATGTGCAAGACCTCAAATGGTTTGCAAGTACTCATCATGCTCTTACTAGGATGAGTATTTCCAACTTGTTTGCCGGCTTGACAAGAGCTACATAGCTTATCTTTTTCAAAGACCACATCCTTCAAGCCTCTAACTAGATCATGCTTGACTAGTTTGTTCAATTGCTTCATTCCAACATGACCAAGCCTTCTATGCCATAACCAACCCATGCTAGATTTGGATAGCAAGCAAGTTGACAATTGAGATTCTCATATCTAAATCCTTTGGATATCAAGTTAGAGCCATCTACACTTATGATCTCTACATCATCAACTCCAAAGATGCATTTAAATCCAAGATCACAAAGTTGAGCTATGGATAGCAAGTTGAAGTTCAAGCTCTCTACTAGCAACACATTGGATATGCTCATGTCATTTGATATAGCAATCTTACCAAGCCCATTGATTTTCCCTTTGCCATTGTCACCAAATGTGATAGATTCAATCCCATTGCAATCATTTGGCTTGATAGAGTTGAACATTCTTGAATCTCCGGTCATATGTTGAGTGCACCCACTATCAAGCACCCAATGCCTCCCTCCGGCTTTATAATTGACCTACAAAACAATTCAATTCTTCTTAGGTGCCCATACTTGCTTGGGTCCTCCAAACTTAGTGACTAAGGACTTAGGAACCCAAATAGCTTTCTTCTTTGAGCTCTCATTGGGTGTACCCATGTACTTAGCAATCACACCTTTCTTGCCCTTGGTAAGCATATAACTAGAATCAAAGCGAATAGATGCATGTGTAAATTTTATCTTGCTTTGGTTTAGTTTGCAATATTGCTCATCATGCCCTACTTGCTTGCAACTAGAGCAAAACCAGCCATTGCTCTTCACAAAGCGAGGCTTTGGAGTTGCAAAGGCTGCCTTTCCTTTCTTGGGGGTATAGCCAAGTCCCTCTTTGCAAAGGGAGAACCTTTGGCTACCCAAGCACTTAAACAAGCGGGCGTCTCCACCATAGGCATTGCCTAATGCTAGAGTGAGCTTACCAACCTCCTTCTTAAGGGTCTCATTCTCAACCATTAGTGTAGTGTCACAAGTGGCAATATCACTAGTAGAAGAGGTAGAGTTAGATGTGCTACAAGAAGGGTTAGTTGGAGTGACGATGATGGGTTGATAGAATGATTCTTCAATTATATCACAAGTTGTTCCCATATTACTTGTTGGAACATGCTCTTTCTCCTTTTGCTCAACAAGAGATGAGTGAGCCTTTTCAAGCTTAGAGTGAGCTTTGCCAAGCTTCTCATGGGCTTCCTCTAGCCTCTCATGAGAAAGATTGAGCTCATCAAAGGATTGCTTGAGAGCTTGGAGCTCCTTACGCAATGCTTTGCACTCCTTTCTCTTGATGTCAAAGTGAGTCTTAGCATCATCCAACATTTCAACTAGTTCATCTTTAGTGGGTTCATCATCATCATCATCATCACTAGAGTCACACTCATCATCAGATTGTACCTTAGTTGGCCTAGCCATGAAGCATGTCGATGGAGTGTCAAAGAGAGAGATCTTGTTCTTCATAGCAATGCTAGCAAGAGCCTTCTTCTTGCTTGATCTCTTCTCATCATCACTTGAGTCATCATCATCACTTGTATCACTATCCCAAGTGACAACATATGATCCTCCCTTCTTGCTCTTCTTAAGAAACATCTTGCTCTCTTTCTTTTCTTTCTTCTTGCCCTTCTTATCATCTTCATTGTCACTATGAAGAGGGCAATCCGAAATGAAGTGATCCGTGCTATTGCACTTGAAACACCTCTTGTCATTGTTCTTGCTCTTGAAGGAGTTCTTCTTCCTTCTAGCTCTATAGCCCTGCTTCTTCATGAACTTGCCAAATTTCTTGACAAAGAGGACCATTTCTTCTTCATCATCTTCATCATCATTGCTTGAGCATTCATCATTGCTTGATTCATCACACTTCGCTTTGCCCTTAGATGATGATGTGGCTTTGAATGCTACACTCTTCTTCTTGTCATCTTTCTTGTCATCCTTCTTTTCCTTGTTCTCTCTAATCTTGTCCTTGTCTTCTCTAAAGGTGTCATCGGTCATCACCTCACCAAGAATTTGGTTTGGTATTGTTGTGTCCAATCCACTTCTCACCAATACAGTGACTAGCATCTCAAATCTTGAGGGAAGACTTCTTAGGAACTTGAATGAGAAGTCGTTCTTCTCCACCTTCTCTCCAAGTGACTTGAGGTCATTGACAAGCACCTCAAGCCTATGGAACATTTCGGGCACATTCTCATCTTCCTTGAACTTGAAGCTTGCAAATTTTTCCTTCAAGATGTAGGCCTTTGCTCCCTTCATGGATTGAGTCCCTTCATATGACATCCTTGGAGATTGCCCTCATGTATTGCACTCAAGGCAATATCATTGTTTTGGAGCTTCTCTTCTTCGGCCGCGGTGGGTGCCTCTTCATTTACCACCTCAAACTTCTTGTCGACCACCAACCATATCTTCCGGTTGATTGATTTAAGATAGGTGGTCATCAAGGCCTTCCAATAGCTATAATTATTGCCATCAAACTTAGGTGCCCTCTTGGTGTTGTTGATTTGAGCCATTTTAACACCGTGGGATGTTAAGCCTTTGAGTACGGTGTACTAGCTCTGATACCACTTGAAAGGTCTAAATATAGCTAGAGGGGGGGGGGTGAATAGCCTAATTAAATTTTCTACAACAACACTTAAGCAAACTTATTAGAATAAAATACGGCTTTAAGCAAGTTTACTCTAGCTCTACGGTTAGGCAAGCCACCGACCAATTCTAGTTACTAGCAAGATATGTTCTATGTCACACACAAGAGCTAGATAACTAGAGCTACTAGACTAAGCTACACAAGCTAAGCTAGAAGCTCTACTTTGCAAGAATGTAAAGAATGTAATGCAAAGCTTAGAGATAGAATGGTTATACCAACATGAAGAGATCGATAAGCCAATAGATAACCAATCACAACATGAATCCTCGGCAGAGACAAGTTGACACAATGATTTTTTTTACCGAGGTTCACTTGTTTGCCAACGAGCTAGTCCTCATTGTAGCAATACACCCACTTGGAGGTTCACGCTCTAATTGGAAATCACAAGACAAACCCGTCACCGGGTGCCACACAACCAACACAAGATGGGGATCCCCAAGCTATGCGGAATCCACTAGAGATACCTTTTGCGAATCTCCCGCAGGGTAGGTTCAGGAACCCCGCACAATCCACCGATCGGAGCCGGAGACAATCACCTTCCTCCGCTCAACGATCCTCACCGCACCAAGCCATCTAGGAGGTGGCAACCTCCAAGAATAACAAGAGCTCCGCGATGACAACGATCACCAAGTGCCACTAGAATGCAATCAACAAAGAAATGCGCTTGGATTCACTCAATCTCTCATGAATATGTCAAATATGTTGTGAGAGGTGAGTGGTGGAGCTTCTCAAGCAAGCACAAGTGTATGAGTGAAGTGAGAGTGCAAGAGATGCCCCAAAGGGCCGGCCATATCACTTATATAGCCCTCACTCAACAACTAGCCATTTTTCCCTCAAAATTGAGCCTCTGTGCCACCTCCGGACGCGCTTTTCACATGGGGTCCAGACCATCAACTACGTCCGGACCCAGTGCCAGCCGAGAGCCAACGGCTCTGCTTGAGCCTCCGGTCGCAGGATCCGGATGCACCCGAGGTGTCGTCCAGACCAACGCGCCTACGTCCGATCTGCCTCTGATTCAAACGGTCACTTTCCCACGCGCTTCTCCGTCAGCCACGTGTCTCCGGTCGCTTGCAATAGTGTGCGTCCGGACTCGACTGTTCACAGGTCCGTAAATATATTCCCGCGCGCCTGAGAACACCCGAGAGCTCCCCTGAGCTAGCAGCACCTCTGGACCCTCATCTGGTTCACTGTCCGGACCATCAACCTGCGTCCGGACCCCTTTTCCAGAGAACAACAGAGAGTGCAGGCACTCTGGACGCATGTCCGGTGCTGTTGGTGTCTAAAATGGCTGGGTCTAGACGGCCAACGAGTAAATTTCTAAGCGTGTCGGAGTTCGGATGGTTATGCTCGGAGAACACAGAGGTTTATACTGGTTCGGGAAAGAACGCCCTATGTTCAGTGTGTTGCGGGGTCATATTACCGAGCATGGAGAGCTCGTAGAGGGGAGCTACAAGCTTTGGTGAGAGAGGGAAGCGCCTTCCCAGGTCTCGTGCATATGAGGTTCTTAGTTCTAGTGTATGCTCGTGTCTGTGCGAGTTTGAGTGTGTGTGAATGAATGTCGGGATCTCGAGAGCGCTAGATTGGGGGTCCATTCTCCCCCTTTATACGTAGGGAGAGATCGAGGAGTACAGTAGAGAGAGAGGGGGAGTGAACGTGGGCCCGACTTTGGCTTCTGCCGAGGGGGAGCTTTGTCCTCATTCTGCCTTCCTTCTTGAGGAAGATTGCGCTAGTAGACACATGTCCGGGTCCTGTTCATTCTCGTCGCGCTGTAGCCATGCATCTCGTTACCGAGAACTCCGTTGTTCCCTTACCTAGGCATGGGCGGAGGTCGGTCGCACAGGACCGGGCACCCCCGTGTTCCGTCATACAGGGCTGATGACACCCTATTCCCTGTTGAAGTGTCCGTTGGTGGTATGGCGCGGGTGTTGTGCGCAGAATTCGCTGGTTAGGAAGCACAGGACCTTGTACCGCTGGGTGAACAGAGGTTGGCATGGCGACTCATGTCTTAAACCCCATCCCTGAGGACGGAGGGTACTGTGGACCTTTTGACTATATGGGCTAGGGTGTCTTGGGCTGTTGATGGCGGTGAGATCTCCGAGGGTGAGGAACGTCACAAGTGACGTCTCCGAGGCTCGGACGGGGCGGAAGAGCCCCCGAGGGTTGATGACGTCACGGATGATGCCCTCTTGGCTCGGGCGAGGCGCAAGAGCCCCCGAGCGTTGATGACGTCACGTGAAACGACCTAGATTTCCGCGAAGGGAAATCAATAGATTCACAGTGTAATAAAATAGAATGCGTGAACATTCCACAATATTACCCAAATTTCAGTTGATAATCAATACCAAACTTCGAGTACAAGAGGCAATAGAAGGGTTTACATTTAATTATTACATCGCCACACTGGCGGAATCACACTGGAATCAATCAAAGCAGCAATGCGGGCGAAGCGCCGAGATCCTCCCAAGCCTGAGGCTAGCGACGAGACTCCTAATCCTCCTCTTCATCGTAGTCAATGTCCTGTTCAACACCTGTTTAATGTCTATTAGTACGGATTGTACTGGTGCCACATTCCCACCAATGACATATTTGTGGAATTGGATGCAACAGGGTACATCAAAAGACCTATCTTTGGTTGTTGGCTTCCTATGCAAGATTCATTAATTACTTTAATATTACAAGACATAGTTTAGTTGTCCAAATTCATATTCCATCCATCCACCCATTCCGTCACACACATATCACCACACATCTCTATAGTGGGTGAAGCAGATCACAGAAACAGGACCATAGCCGACGAATCGGCTATGTATCGATCGATCAAACCGTAACCACTCTGCAACGTGTTTTACATACCATGGGTTCTGCCATCATCGACATCCGAGGTCGTCTAGGCCAGACGCTGGCTGCTTGCTAGCCTAGGTCGATGCCACCCTACCACTCAGCCCTGAGCCAACTCCACGTACCGCACGGGGGCGTTGAGACTGTGAGGCCTGGTAACCGGGCCCTGGTGGTTACCAGCTGTCTCGAGAGGGTGTGGGACGCGCTCCCGTACCTCTCTACACTAATATTCTTACTTCCAAGTAGTAGTGGTACCGCCCTACCAAGTAGTCCAGCCGTCTTCTACCCATTTCAAAGCAAGTGGCATGTAATGTCTCTATGATTCTGAGTACCAGGAAGTCCCTAATTGGCCAAGCAAGACATCTTCATCATTCCCCATGCCATCACAAGATTCCACTGTTCCAAGGTTCAACCTCGGAATCTCCTTTCCGGTCCATTTACCCGCCACAGGTACGATCAAGGGATTGCTCAGGTAGCTCTCCCAGCAAGACTTTCCCAAGGCTCGTCGTCATTCCCACTTGGCCGACAAAACCCTCACCACACGCACCCAAGACACACACAACACTCTCCCCTCTTTCCGGCACCACGTGCCTCATCATCATCATCTCGTCTCAGCAATATGTGAGAGTAGTAGTAGTAATAATCTTATATATAGAGCAAGCAAGTGTGCGTCTATCCTATTGCGGGGTAGCAGGGTAAAGGTTTCGTCAAGGTAAAGGCTTGAGAAAATAAACTACCATGCAACCTATGCATTGCTTAATCATTCATTATTAGAAATGTAACATGTGAGCATGCATAATAGGTTCTACGAGTTGGGTGGGAAGGACACCTTCGTTGTCGTCACCGAGATCGTCGTCGTACTTGTAGTTACTCTCCTCAGTTAGGTTCTCCACGTTCTCTGAAATAAATACGCGAAATTGTCGCGTTAGCGACGTATAGAGAATCACACAAAGAATTATCAGAAAAACGAGAAGATCCAAATGCACACAAACATAGTTCCAACATGTAGAGATCATTTTTCTGAGAATTTTGATAGGTCATTTGCAATTTTTGGACATCGTATGCATTACTTACGAATTTTCGAAGTTTAATTTAATTCTGAAATTGGGAAAATGGATTTAAAACATCCAGTGACACGTGTCATGTTCCGATAGGTTGGCTGACATCGTGATGATGTCAGCGTGTCGTCACGTTGACCTCAGTCAACAATCGTGGGTTTTTCAGGGCCGAACAGGGCCGGGTCTAGGCTTGGTCTGGGTTGGGCCGAGCCCGCCACGTGTTGGCTTGTGGCAGCGCCACGTGGTCGCTGCGGGCTGCAACTCTGCTTGGTCCACATTGTCCGGCTCACGGTGAACCACAGGCACGGGTCTACTGGACCCTATGCACGGTGCACATGCACCGAGTGCACCATCCTGTTTCGCCTCTCTGGTCTACGTGAGCCATCTCCATAGTAGCGTGGGAAAGGGTCCATACGGTGGCCCGACTGACGCAGTGCTGGCGCAGAGCTGACGCCAGCACGGGCTCCACGAGTCAGCGTCTCATCTCCTCTTTCCTCCCTTTCTCACCTCTGTTTCTTGCCGGCCGACGGTGGCGGTACTCCGACGAGAAATCGGGGTCCCCGAGGGCGATCCACGGGTCAAATTGAAGAGTCTCCAACATCCGCACAGCTATGGCAAACCAAGTGGTGGGCTCAGATCGGCTTAGCAAGGGCTCAAGAGACCTCTGCCCGGTGCAGAGCGGACATCCGCGCCGGCGGTCGTGAATTCGCCAACAGAGGTGGCCCTTATCACCAATTGGCGACACGGTGCGGATTGTGGTGGTCACAGGGCAGTGGTGAATCCACCAGCGAGGTCATCGGGGTCTCCAAGTCATCTCGTGATGGCGGCCATGGTCTATGCCATACTGGCATCGTAGTTCGGTTATTTAGGCGGTCCCAGTGCTCGATTCGACCAGCGCTTGGTGAACCGTGCGCTTAGGTGAGCACGCTAGACTGCGTGGTCAAGTTTGGGGGCTTCTACCGTGGCCTGGCCACGACGAAGGACTCGCGGTGCACGCGATCCCCGCCGTGCCACGTGGTCATGGGAACTGGGGCTCTTGGGCATCAACGGGCTAGCCGGGGGGAATTCTGGTAGATCACCATGATGTTCGTGGTCGAGTTGTTTGGGCCATGGATGGTCTCCTCTATTGGGAACGTGACTCGCCGTGAAGATGCGACAGTGGCGCTCGCCATGACAGGCAGTGCAGTGGCATCTGCGTGGTCAGAGTGGTCGGGGGCTCTTCGATTACAACCGGCTACTCAGGGGAACCCGAGTAACCACAACGAAGCTCTGTATCTAGACCGTTCGGCTCGAGGAGGTCTTCAGTGCCGGGAACACGCCTTGCCGCGGAATGCGACGGCGTGTACGGCCATGGCGGCGGTGCTCTGGCACAAGCGTTCCAGGGGTACAGGGGTTTAACGGGGTGCTGTCATGGCCGTTCTGTGTAGGTGTAGGTGCGAGTGTCCATGGGGGTTAGCCGGCTATGCTCCGTTGCATCCCCAGGTTGGGAATGCGGAGACGTTCTCTGGCGAGGTCCGGAGCGGGGCATGGCAGAGCTTGCTGTGTACCTGGCGGCTGGCGTAGCTAGGATGGTGACGCAGTGGAGAGGCGGTGTCGTGTCGCTCGTGTAGCCGTGTAGTGAGTTTGGCTCTAGCGGTCACCTCTCCTCCTCTTTCCTCGTTCGGCTCCTCTGCTCCTCCTCCCTTCTCCTTTCTTGCTTGCCCGTGTGTGGTGTAGTTGCTGTGGTGTACGCCATAGGCGAGGGCGGCTCTAGGGAAGCCCTAGCGCCCGCGGGAGGGTCTCTTATAGTGGGGTGGCCATGGGAGCAAGCCGGACTCGGGAGCGCGTGATCCGAGGGTGCTCGCTCCTTGGCGCCCGATTTAAGGGCTCTGCGATGGTTCTTGTTGGCCAAGAAGAGGGAGGGGACAAGTAGGGGACAGGGGTCACATGAATCGCATGTGGTGTCAGAGACCGTTGCGCCCTGCCGGATGCCCGCGCGTGAGGGATGCCAGCGTGGGGAAGAAGAAGAGAAGCGGGGCCAGCGGTCAGTGAGCGAGTGCGCGCGGGTCCATCGGTCAGCGAGAGGGGTGGTCGAGTGCCGAGTGGCTCGTGTGCGGTCGCCACGCGCGTCCATGGTTGCGGCCCCATCTGTCGGTCGAACATCGCAGGCGGGAGCGGTGATCGCCCTCGCGTGCGTGTGAGCGGGCCGGCGCGCGTAGCAGGCCGGTGCATGGGTCTGGGCCGCGCGCATGAACGGGCTCAGGTGCAAAGCTTGGCTGGTTGGCTCCTTCCCTTTCTGTTTTTCCTTTTCTATTTCTTTTATTTTCTGTATTTATGTATGTATGCTCTTGTAACTAGATGTAAATGCTTATGTACATGTTTGTGTATATATATATATGTATTCATTTACAGGAATATCCATTTATGAATATATATGCATATACACCCACCTATCCATTTACATTTAGGTATATATATGTATATGTATATATATATGGGTGTGTTTTACCTTATACACATGTTTGATTAGCAACATATTGCAAAGGAGCTTAAAAACAAAATCATACAATAGTCAACCAAATCATGATTTAGTTAACTCTAAGTTAGTATGGTTGACTAGGTCTATAGTCTATTTGTGTATAGAAAGCTAAGTCATGCATAACATCCATCAAACATGGCAATGTTTAAAGAAAATTTTTGTAGCTGTGATTTTTACAAGTGTGTCAAATCTTTGGATGTTACATCACGGATGACGCCACCTTGGCTCGGGTGAGGCGGAGGAGCCCCCGAGGGCTGATGACGTCACGGATGACACCACCTTGGCTCAGGCGAGGCGGAGGAGCCCCCGAGGGTAGATGACGTCGCCGGTGACGCCACCTTGGCTCGGATGAGGCGGGAGAGCCCCTGATGGTTGATTTTGTTTTTTGCGGAGTTTGGTAAATTGGGTACCCTATTTCTAGGTATCCGACAGTAGCCCCCAAGCCTTCGATGTAGTGAAGGACTACACCGGAGGCTTCCGAGAGCGCTTATGGAGTCTTTGGATTTCGGTGGGTGCGCGCAAGCGCACCCGCCGGGTGTAGCCCCCTAGGCCTTAGGAGGAAGATATTTCCTCCTAAGGACTTATTCGGAAACCTTGCACAGTGCTTGAACCTTCGCCTCCCTCACGAGGCGGGGAGGGAGTGGTCTGCTCCGTATGTTAGAGCCAGAGCTCTGGTTGCACGCCAGCCCTGCTGCGGGTTGCACTGTTGGCCTCGGGCTGCCGTACCTTGAGATGACGAGTCGGTACTGCGTCGTGCTGTGTTTCGGCCTGTACGGATGATTGACCGGTAGAAGATATGTTTGTCGGGTTTCGGTGACTGACTGTGCCCCTCCCCCCCCCCCCCCCGTGGCCCAAAAGTGGACGTGCCGGGTCTTTCCCAATCGAGGAACGGCACCAGAGCGCCACTTTCTCTCCG
This sequence comes from Microstegium vimineum, assembly GCA_022036555.1. Lineage (NCBI taxonomy): Eukaryota > Viridiplantae > Streptophyta > Magnoliopsida > Poales > Poaceae > Microstegium > Microstegium vimineum. Next base: position 24,424,285 of record CM039120.1, on the reverse strand, counting down.
CGGTTAAGATTCCGTACGGTGCGCCCTGAGCCACCCGTCTGCCTGGCTATTTATAGCCCCGCTGCACCCTCTTGAAGTGGGTGCTGTCGCACAATGCGACGTGGTTGGCAGGAGCTGTTGTAGACTCACGGGCCTACTACTGCGTGAGTGCCCTGTCGGGTTATAAATAGGGGCGACCTCTTATGGGAAGATTCACATCCTAACAGTATGGTTTGCCCTAGATTCTTCCTCCGAGGCCTCGTCGGAGAGTCCCTTGAGCCACCCTGGCGGGCGGCCTTCTGAGAGCAGCACCGGGTTCAGAGGAAGTTCTGCGTTGGGGGTGCTCGTGTCTCCTTTCGCTCAGTGGTAGGATTGAGAGGAAGCTCTGCGAGATGTGCATAGCTTTCTCTTATCCTAACCACTAGTGGAGCTGAAGGTTGTGACCACCCCCTGCACGGATCGCTCCCTGGGGTGAAGGGTATAGGATCCATCCCTTTTGCGGAATGGCTCCTGCTCTTTGCCCCGAGGGTGTCGATGACGTGTTGCCCCTCACCGGAGGGCAGTCGAGGATGTTTCTGTAACACCCTAGGTGTTAAGATTGCATTTGTATATCATTCCATGAGCATGAGCACAAGCATTTATGCATTCATGCATTTCCATGATCATATGAAATGATAACCATAAGTGATCACCTTGTTTTCATGTTGTGTGTATTAATCTATAACTAGCTTTATTTAAGTTATGCTTGTGTAACCAAGTGCTTGATGTTTTGATCACTAATAACCACCTAGATATATTTAGGGATGTTAATTGAACCATGTTTATGTTTATGATCAAGTCCCAAAGAGCTTCTAGGGTTTAAGCTCAATGATTGACCCTAGGAACCGTTTTGCTTGATTTAACCAAATGACATTGTTAATTACCTTGTATGAAAAATTTGGCTGAGGCAAAGTTGTAGAGTTTTTAATTCTGCACAAACTTTGTTTAACCACATTGAGGTGATTCAGATCCTAAAATACCCTAATTGGTCACTTAAGGCTGATTTGGGGGCTGTTTTAGCATTCTGAAATTGCCTAAGTCCTAAATGCGTTTCAGTTTGAATGTTGCTATGTTTGAATGCCTGTAGTTTGAAATCTAAGTCGTTTCAGCTCAAAAAAATTACACCAAAGTTGTAGATCAGCTATATCTCTACAAAAGTGTACATTTGGTTGAAGCTAAGACGTAGAGGTTAGGGAGTTAATCGCTTTGCCAAATCGACCGTCAGTCAGACTGATGCCGGTTTCAAATGTAGAGGCAACGCGCCGTTCGGTCAGTGGCCGAACGCGTCAGGCATCGCGCGCCGTGTGTCGACCGTACGCCGGAGTTGGACCCGCGCCGGCCGCGCCTTGGACGCCCGCACACTCCACCTCGCAGCCGAACGCTCACTCGCCCTCGCTATCTCCCTCTCCTCTCTGCCTCGCGCAAGAAAGCGGAGCACGCGCTATTGCCGTCACAGCGCCGTCGCCGAGCTCGCCTGTGCTGCACACCGCCGCATTGGCCACCAAAACCCAGCCACTGCTTTGCCTCGCTCCGCTCCACCTTCTACACCGCTCAGCTTCACCGCTAACAGCACGGGTAAGCCAAACCGCGTAGCACCGCAAGCGCCATTGACGACCTAAGCTCCGCCGAGCTTTGCGCCGCCGTGGCCAGCCATATCCAGAGCCTCTCCCTCTCTTCTAGCTCTTGTACGTGGTAGTCTAGAGGTTGTAGATGCTCACCGAGGAGTCGGTTGAAACGATTAGGGTTAGGGTTCGCCGGAACGGGAACTCCGCCGCGCGCAAGCGCACGGCACCCGCAACGTCGGCGAGGTTACACTGGGCTTCTCAGCGTCACTCACGTTAGTCTAAGTAGCGTTAGGGGTAGCTGGTTAGCCAATGAGTAGCTAGCCGGAGTTGGTTGAAGCATCCACACCTCGCCATCGCCGGAACAGAAGCACCGCGCCGCCGTGAACTCGCCACCGTGCCGCTGTGCATGTGGCCGAGCTCATCGGAGGGTTCGCACCTCCCCAATCTGGGCTAGATCGGACCACTAGGGTTCCGTGTAGGTGTAGCCGTCGCTAGTTTGGCTGGAGGAAGCTTGCGCCCACCAGCGCAAGAGCAGCAGCGCCACCGTGCCGCCATGAACGCCGTCGAGCATGCTCCGGTGCGAATGGGGTACAACTAGTTACATGGTTCAATGCGGGTTGCGTAGGGGAACACAACCATGGGGTTGGTTTGGCCAGAAACCTCATCGCCAGCGAAGGACCGAGGGTCGAGCACCTCCAGTGCAGTCGGCTCTGTGGGGAAGAACATGACCAGTGGGTCTCGCCTGTCATACTCTGTTTGTTTTCCTATTTTGTCTTTTCCAGTTTTGTTTTCGAACTTTGGAAATTCATCATTAATTCCAGAAAAATGCTAAAAATGTGAAACCAGTTCTGTGAGCTTTGTTATGTTTTTCTTTATGCATGAAAAATGTTAAGTAACCTGTTAATACTGTTCTTCTGTGTTGTTTTAATAAAAGTGAACAACATGCTTTATATACTTAGTTTAACTTGTTTAATTCATAACTGGAGTTTGGGTTATGCTAAAATTATGGTTCTTGTTGTGTTGAGTTTGGCTCAGTGTGTACTTCCCATGAAAAATGTTAATGTGGCACTAACCTATAATTTAGTGGCTTGTTGTAGTTGTTTTAATTAAATACTTGTTTAATTAAATGCAACCTTGTTATTTTGCTAAGCTAAGTTATATGTGGTTACTGTGCTAGCTAATTTTTGTACATGTGTTACTTGCTTAGTGTAAGCTAAGAAAATTATGAAATCTATTTTCTTACACATTTCAAATTGTTTAAGTAATATAGGTTTAACTTGTGCTTGTGTTCTCATCACCAGCAAAGATGTAATTTTAATTCCTTTTTATGTATGTTTTCTGTTGTTGGTGTGAACACCAAAGTGGTAGCTAATCATGTAATCTATCCTATCTAATTTTATCATGATTTTTGGATGGTTAGATGTAGGCTTTCTAACTGTTCTGAGTTATCTTTGTTTGCTGTTAAACAACTGAAGCATGTTTTCTTGTTAGAATTGTTTGAGCTATTTGTGTTGAGTTTCAATAGTAGAAATAGTGGACTTTGTTGTAGATAACTTGATGACCTATCTTGTGTTAATTTTTCACAGCCATAATCTGTTTAGTTTAACCTGAGCATGTTTTAGAAGTTCAACCTAAAATCTGTGTTTACCTGTTTTTCCAAAATAGCTTTCCTTATAGTGTCTGTTAGCCCTTTTTAATATTGGATCTAGCTGGCGAGTTTCTAAAATGTTTTGTAGATAATTTCATGACCTTTCCAGAATGTCTTAGTTTGTAATTTTTGATTTTGTGTAGCTCCAGCTATACAGTTTCTTCTAGCTGCTGTTTCAAGTGTTTCTATGCCATGTTATGCTTGTGTTAAGTGGTGTATGCTTGTGTAAGTTAATCAACTGTCTTAAACCATAAAACTTGTTTAATGCAGGTGTAAGAGAGCTTACCTCAGAGGAGAAGCTCTATTACAGATTGCTGAAGAAGGGTAAGTGTAACTTCTCTACGGGAGAAGAAATTGCACATATTCGGTCAATGAAATAAAATGTTGCATAAGACATTCATCATGAGCATCCATTCATATGCATTAGGCATGTCTCATTCTAGTATATGAATTGTCATATATGTTGGTTTATCATACATATATACATGCATCCAGGATCGCCGGAGGGAGTGACCTTGCTGGAGTTCGGGGAGCTAGAAGGAGAAGTCCTACTAGAGTTGGAAGCTCCAGAAGAAGGAGAACAGGGTCCTGATATTCCTGAGTGCCCTAACCACCTTCCCTCCACCTTTGTGAAAGGCAAGCCCCAGAGCATTATACACCTTCTTACTCTATTTAAAGTATTTTACTTAAAGTTCAACCACTTGTTTGTGCATTAAGTTAATAGGATTTGAGATGGAACCCTTTGCAGCATTATACCTTCCTTGTCCAATATAAAGAACCTTGTAGGCCGAGGATCGAAACCTTGCTTAGCCATGCTTAGAACGGTAGCGTGGGTGGTCTATCATCCCCCACAAAGATAGGTTGATGGTCACAGTTGGCTATAGCTTGCTATCGTGGAAAATAACCATGTGGAAGTAATAAATCAAGACTGGGCGGACAACGTGTTGTGAGCCACTTGACTTGGAGGTCTTGTGAGTGGGTTCTCTCCGCCTGTGTCGCTAGGCACTGGATCGTGGTTGGACATCTGCCGAGATTGAACGCATGTCTCTGTTATAGCTGGCCAAATAACTCGTTTCGACCGCGAAGCCTAACTCTGTATGTTCCGGCCGGAATCCCCTCCAAGTTGGGTCATGAAGGACCGCGAGCGGAGGACTAGACCGTGGGCAAGCATCCTGATCGTCCTGTCCTGGCACCAAGGGCAGGCACTACTTGATCGACCTGGCTACCGTAAATCGCTATTCATGCCGGTACCGGGGGGAACCGCGGCTGCACGAACTATATTGAAGGTGACCCGCATAAGTGTGCTGGTAGGCATACTTGGGTGTGACTGAGAAATAAACCTCCAGCTAGATAGGAATTCGATTCGAATAGCGGTCTCTCCCCGTCAGTGAGAAACTTGAAAGATCTTCATCCCACTTAGAAATTTGAACTCTAATAAGTAACCAAAAGATGGTTATGTGGTTTTATGCCAAGCACAATATGGTTATTAATGTTTGGTAACTAAGTGATTGCTCTAGTATAGGTGCTAATGAGATCTTCTTAATGTCACTTAACCTGATGCTAAATGTTGTTTTCTAATGATGAGAATACATGAGTAATTAGGATGCTCTTTTATGCAAAACCTTGCTATCTCATGAGATCCACCTGATAAAACCTTGCATAATCCTTGAAGTGTCTATAGTTATATATCTATCTCTTTGTCGGGTAAGTCTAGCTGAGTACAATTGAGTACTCAGGGTTTCTTTACCCTTGTTGCAGATGGTATGGTCTATTCTACTTATTGCCAGGCGTGCCTCTACCCTGCATGTGATGAAGAGTGAAGACCACGGGCAGTGGTGAATTCTGATGTCTCTCCTTATTGCTTTTGATGGGACTATACTAGACTTGGCACTATATTTGTGTTAAACAGTTTGCAACGGGTTTTGTGAAAACCTAAACTTCCGCTACATTGATTTGAACTTGGTGTTGTAATAACACTTCTTTAAATTTCAGTTGTAATATTATTTCGTTTCAAACTTATCATTGAGGATGTGCGGTTACTGAATCTAGTGTAGGATCTTGGGTTGTTACTTGATTATGGTTTGAGATCCTTCGAGATTTCAAGGACTACCGGGCTTATATGGGCTCTAGTGTGACAGAGTGTCAGAAATGATGACTATTGCACTAGTGCTCTTATATGTTGGGCGGTTCCATGACAGCGTCCACGGGAATTGTTACAGCAGTTCGCCTGCCTGACCCCGGGAGCCGGCTCATCCTTGACTGTAGGTTGATGACGATGTCACCGTCGGCGAGATTGGCGAGCTCGGAGCTGCCAAATTATGGCGGGCCCGGGGCTGCCTGCCGGTGGTGTCCTCGATCGCGAAGTAGCTGGGGAGACTTAGCTATAAAGCGCCCAGCCGACCCCGGAGGAGGAAGGCGGCCCAGGGCTTCTTGAAGACGAGGCGACGGCTGTTCTCCACAGCGGTAGCATGCCTGATCAAGGTGGCCCATGGGTTGTGATGCCGCCGTCCGACGCGACCTTGTGTATCAGGCAGATTTCCCCCGAGCCCCGCGGCTGGGTTACCTGACCTTGATATGCGGCTGCGTCAGTCGTTGGCATGATAACTAATGTGGGTGCCCCGAGGGTGCCCTTAGTTTTTTGGCCTTTCGGCCTGGGATTTCCCTTCAGTCCACCTTGTAAACGTTCTCGTGTTTTTTGGTGTCTGATGATTAGGCCTATCCCCTCGTTGGCTCTTAGAGAGCATGTAACCCCTGCAAGAATTAATACAACTATATCTGAAATGAGAAAGTGTTTGTGTTTACCTGTGTGGACCTCCGACGTTTGAGGCTTGCCCCGTGGTGCGACGCCAGCCCCTGAGTCTTTACTCGGTGTAAAGAAAATTGTCTCAGTTCTGTGTCGTCTTTTTTGTTCGTTCCCCACGCATCTCTCCGCAAGAAGGGGGAATATGAGCCGAACCATGCTATCCTCGAAGTGGACGAACCATTGCTGCTCGTCGAGTTACTATCGGCCAAATCTGAGTGGGGTGCTCGGTTCCCGTTCGCTGGGGTTCCGGCTTGTGGCCCATGTCGTGGCTCACCCCAAATCAGTTTCATCTAGTAGTCGGGTCCGTTTGATGGGTCCCAGGGGCCTGCTGCCTTCCTTCAGTAGGAATACCATGAACCAATCATCCGTGAAGACGAACTCAAATACGAAATCTAGGAATGACCTTAGCATCCGATTGTCAGGCTGATGACCGCTAGTGTGTCAATTCCCTATTCGCCCCTCACTCTGTTGTCCTGAACGGCCATTCCGAACCCCGCTGGGTTGGCCTCCATATCTCTGGACCGTATGGGCCGTCAGGGCGTCTATAGCCCCTATCCCCATGGCGTACTTGGGCCCGTGGGCCATTGCCGCTTGTTGCGCCACGTGTGCGTGTGTCCCTCCAACCTTCACGTGAGTCGACCGAGCTCGGACGAGTCGGGGGCTTCCCGAGGCGCTCTCCCGCTTGGGAGGTGTGTGCCCTTGGCTGGGGACGCGTGAGAAAAAATCTGCCGCAGCGCGTGCGGTGAGCACGGGGTTGATCCTGCGATGATGATGGATACAGGATGCGAGTCGGAATGAAGGGGAAAGAGCGAGTGGTGTCAGTTACCTGCCGCAGCACGTGCGGTTCCCGATATTCTTGCGAACAGTAGAAACGAGGGAGCCGAGCGGTCATGTTTAATGCGACTCGGGTAGTGGGGCCTCGGCATGGTGCGGGGGACTGATGAGGCGATGCCCCGCCTTCCGGGTCCCTACTAATATCCCAGTGCCGCGTCATCCCTCCTACACTCGTGTTGTTTGCCTTTTCTGCCTCCTGCTTTCGTTCGCGTCGTCTCCCCTTGCTCCTAGGGTTTGCGCCGCCGTGCTTACACCCTAGCCACGCCTTCCACCGCGCCGCAGACTGTTCCCCAAGTGGACCCCCTTATGGCCAGAGATCATCCCTCGAGGAGTTGGGAGCGGTGCTCGCTCGGGCGTGAGCGGGTACTTGATCTGGTGAGGGCGGGGCTACTGCGCCCCGAGTTCTCCGCTGGCGATGTCGCCGAGTGGATCGTCCCCACCGGCACCGACACCCCAGAACCACCCGAGGGGTATGTGGTCTCCTTTCTCCCGTTCCACGAGCGTGGGTTTGGGACCCCGCCGACTCGCTTTCTTCGCGGGATCGTCAATCATTACGGGGTCAAACACTGTCCTTCACCTTGCGGCATTCGTGGCCATGTCGGAGGGGATGCTGGGGGCGGAGCCGGACTTCGTGTTGTGGAAGCATTTCTTCAAGGCGTCGGTGTTTCTTGTCAACTCCGGTGGCGCGAGGTCGGTGGCGTCTTGCAGGGGGTGCGTGCTTAGCCTACGCTTCTCCACCTTGCCGTCCTACATGCTGGCGCGGGCAACTTCGTCCAACCGGGGGTGGCACTCGCAGGGGTTCTATATCTAGAACCACCCCGAGGCGCCGCTCACGGTTTTCACCGGCCGACGTTTTGGGGAGGAGCTCCCCAGCTAGCATCATGGACCCACCTCGCGCGAGCTGGCGAGGATACAACCCCACCTCTAGAGCCTGGCTCTACTCCGGGAATATGGACTGAACCTTACGGGGGTCGTCGCTCAGTTCCTCCGGCGCCGGGTCCTTCCACACAAGGTGCGGGTGCACCCGCTAAACGACATGGTGCCCGGAGCGTCGCGCGAGGGGACCGCCATGGCGGCTGAGGAGCTGAGCCTCGACCGTGTAATTTCAATTATACGGGGTATGCTGGGGAACACATTTACCCCTGACGACATCGGGCCCATAGGGACGCCGCATGGAGCGCCGCGCTGGGGAAAAGGAGGAAGAGTCCCCCACTAAGTCGTACGAAAGGCAGCGGTGGCCTCAGTGGGGATGGCGGCGATGACGATGGTGATGACGAGGACGGGCATCCTCAGCCTGGGGTGGTGCCGGCTTCGTTGGTGGCCAGAACGCTGCGCTACCCCTCAGGGGTTGTGCCAGTGGCAGAGGCGCTCCCGGTTCGTACGCTCGGTGCGCACCTGGCCCCAGGGGGTTCCGAGAGTGGCGTCGCTGAAGACGTCCCGGTGACCCCTCGTTCTGCCTCATCCGAAGGGGTCGAACAGAGCGGGAGTTCGGGCACCGTCGGTCGCAGTGGGGTGGAGCCGAAGCGGAAACGCATCTTCTCCGATGGGTGATTTTGTCACGCTTAATGGCATCCTCTGCCCTGTCAACAGGGAAGAGGTTGCCCGTGATTTGTAATGGTCGTATCGAATGTTTCAGGACCGCCGGCGGCTCTGCGTATGTGGGATGGAAGAGACTGCGCCGGGGGATGCCGTCCGCCGAGAAGGGGCAGCCCGATGCCTCCCCGGTTGTTGATTTGGTGAACGCCGCCAAGGCCGAAGCCAGGCTAACCCCAAACAACACCGTCATCGTTGGAGAGGTGCCACCGGCCTCCACGCACGTCGGCCCTGAGGCTATCACGTCGCCTACTCCCCCGGTCGTGGTAGTCGTCGACGACTCCGGGGAGGAGGGCGGCCTGGGTGACCCCATGGTCGTGGACGCCGAAGACACCCCGCCGGCCGAGGTGCCGGAAGAAGCGGCAGCGGTTGCCGTGACGGGAATAGTCGACGGGGGCAGTGCTGGTCAGGTGGATGCCGTCGCGGACGTCGTGACCGCCCTGCCTGAGGTCAGGGTGGCCGGTGTGAGTGAGGGGGAGCCCCTGAGCAGCCCCCTTCCTCCCAACATGCCAGCCTGGGATACAGCAGCCCCCCAGTCCTTCAACGAAGGGGAGGTGGCGGTTGCTCGGGCATCGAAGGTCGTCCTCTCCCAGTCCAGCACGACCTCGCCAGGCGAGACGGCTGAGGCTAGGAGAGAAGAGGCCCCCGGGACCCTGTGCCATCTCCGTCCTGACCATCGCACCTTCGGGGACGGAGACCAGCTCATCTGGGCTGATCAAGGGAATCTGGGGTGCCCCGTGTTCAGATTGGATGACCTGCGTGAGCTTCACCATTGGAATCGGGTGGCGGGTGCCCATCAAGAGCTTGACCTCAGCATTGCACAGAACGTGGAGCGGATCCAGAGGGCCGTCGCATTGTTCTCCGAGGATTTCTCGCATCATGACAATGTGAGAGACTGTCTTGTTCGTAAATGTTGTTTGTTCCTACTTGTCGAACTCCTGATGCCTCTCTTTGTGTAGATCCTCATGGCGATGAGCGTCGAGAAGTCGGAATTCCTCTGTCGCCAGGCCAGCCGGTGGGCTCCTGGGTCGTGGACGTCTGTCGGGGGAGCAGCCGTGGCAGAGGACCTTGTCGCGGCTCGCCGTCACATGGTGGAGGTGGAGGAGCAGCTGGGTGCTTTGGAGTCGAGCGCGGCGGATGCCCGGACGTTAGCGCTGCAAACCACCGGCGACGTCGCGCAGGTCAAGCAAGAGCGGAACGTAGCTCGTGCTGATGCGGAGGCGGTCCGCTAGATGTTGGCGGATTAACGCTCAGCGCGTCAGGCTAAGGCGGGATGCTTGACGGCCGAGCGCAACGTTGAAGCCGAGGAGCGACGCCGAGCTATGTCGGCACTGGACTCCATGGAGGAGGAGCGTAACACCATGCGATGTCAGCGTGACATCAATGGTCGAGAACGCGACGACGCCGTGGCCCACCTAGAGGACCTGTCTAACAGGACGGCCAGAAGTTCTCTGGCCGAGTCGATGAGATCACAGCGGTCATCTCGCAGCTCCGTGTAACGATCGACGGCCTGGAGGGGGAGAATGCGGGTAGGTTTCCTCCCTCTGCCCGTTTGCCTTGACATTGTGTGTCGTTTTCTTAGGGGTTGAGGTCCCTTTTTGTTGCTTTAGGGTTGCAGGCCGGCACGCAGGAGGCGTAGGCGTTGCGCGACGCTGTGCACGGGGTGTGTGACCTTTTCGGCGTGGTAGCCGTCGTGGGTGGTCCGGCAGCGGCCAGAACCCGCGTCGGCCTGCTCTGGGAGCGGGGCCAAGCGTGGATCCGGGAGGCCCTACGCATCGGGGTCTACCGCACGATGGCCATCGCCACCTACCTCTACGACGCGGTGACTCCTGCGCTCGTCAATGAAGGGTACCCCCAGACGCCCAGAGGACCTGCTTGACCAGATCGAGGCCGACGCGGAGGAGCCTGCAGCAATCCTGTCCGCCAAGCTTGACGACGATGTGTTCCCACCGCCGGAGGAGTGACCCTGCATGGTCAGAGATCAGGGCAGAGGGCCCTTGTAACAAACAATCTAAGTTATAATGTGATGTGCCCCTGGGAGGGCTTTGGACGACTTTACTAGCTCTTTGGTGAGCTTATTTTAAGTTTGTTTGCTTGTTGGTTTTCGCATTTGCCTTTTACTTGGTCTACTTTCCCGATTCTCCCTCGGAGGAGTTTTGATCTGTTCGGGTGTGAGATTGGGTGGAGATACTTGGCTCCGGGGAGCCGGGGTACTTCGCGGCCCTTCGGCACGGTCCGGCGAGATCTCTTCTCTCGGTGGGGGAGATTGAGTTTTTGACTAACGGATTTGGCAAAGCGGTTTTGAGCGAAAAAGTTTTTGGAGTGAAAGACAGGGGGTGACCCCCTTCCCAGCCCCCAAGCGAGGTGTGTTCTGGCGCACGCCGAGAGTGCACCTTGCTAAGCGGTCGGTCCGAGGGTTCCCACGTTTTTATTCCTCAAACTTTTTGCTCTTAAGAAAGGTTACATGCGTATGTACATTGTGATAGGTATACTAGGAAGTAGTAGAAAAGTGACATAGCTGTTGGTGCCGTGGGCGTCCGAGCTCCTCGCGCTCTAGGGGTCGACGTCCATCTTGTCAGCGGCTTCGATCGCCACCACCAGCTCCTCGCTGCGCACCTCGGCCATCGCGTTCTAGCAGTAGTCCACCTCGCATTGGTACGCCACCTCGCTCTAGGTAAGTTTAGTTGGGAACAGCCATGAACTTCGCGTAGCACGACCTCCTCAACACTGCGTGGTAAGTCCCTCGGTAAGCCACGACCTCAAAGGTGAGATACTCGGTCCGGAAGTTGTCCGGCTCCCCGAACGTGATTGGCAGGACGATCTTCCCTAGGGGTACCGTTTGTCTCCCGGGGATGATTCCCTGAAAGGGAGCCCCCGAGGATTGAAGCTTCTCCCTACATAAACCGAGGACCTCGAAGGCATTGTAGTTCATGATGTTGAGGTTGCTGCCCTCGTCCATCAGTACTTTGGTGAAGCGCACGCTCCCTATGATCGGGTCCATGACGAGTGGATAACGACTCGGGTGGGAAATGTGGCTCGGATGGTCATCTCGGCCGAACATGATGTCGGGCTCCGACCAGTCGAGGATGGCCAGAGTTGCCGGGGCGACAGCGAAGACCTCGCGCCGCTCCTTCTTCTGCTGGCGCTTGCAGCTGTAGGCCTCTGGGCCTTCGAAGATCATGAGGCACTTGTTGACGTGGGGGTAGGAGTCTTCGCGACCCCCGTCCCCATCCTGGCCTTCTAATTCCTTCGGCTCGTCCTTGTCAGGGACGACCTTGAAATACCTGGCCATCATGTCACACTGCTGGAGAGTGTGCTTGACCGACCCATTGTGATACGGGCACGACTTCGTGAGCATGTCATCAAACTTGCCCACCTTCTTCCCGCCCTGGGGACGGGGAGGCTTGCGGTCTGCCGCTGCGATAAGGTTGTCACCGCCGTCGCGCTTCCTTGCCCTTTCCCTTGTCACCCCAACAACTCCGGCCTTCATCGACTGGTCGGAGCCCGACATCCCGTTCAGCCGAGATGACCATCCGAGCCACATTTCCCACCCGAGTCGTTATCCACTCGCCATGGACCCGATCATAGGGAGCGTGCGCTTCACCAAAGTACTGATGGACGGGGGCAGCAGCCTCAACATCATGTACTACAATGCCTTCGAGGCCCTCGGTTTACTTAGGGAGAAGCTTCGATCCTTGGGGGCTCCCTTTCAGGGAATCATCCCAGGGAGACAAACGGTACCCCTAGGGAAGATCGTCCTGCCCGTCACGTTCGGGGAGCCGGACAACTTCTGGACCGAGTATCTCACCTTCGAGGTCGTGGCTTACCGAGGGAGTTACCACGCAGTGTTGAGGAGGCCCTGCTACGCGAAGTTCATGGCCGTTCCCAACTACACTTACCTAGAGCGAGGTGGCGTACCAATGCGAGGTGGACTACTACTAGAACGCGATGGCCGAGGTGCGCAGCGAGGAGCTGGTGGCGGCGATCGAAGCCTCTGACAAGATGGACATCGACCCCTAGAGCGCGAGGAGCTCGGACGCCCACGGCACCAACAGCTTTGTCACTTTTCTACTACTTCCTAGTATACCTATCACCATGTACAAACGCATGTAACCTCTCTTAAGAGCACAAAGTTCGAGGAATAAAAACGCGGGAACCCTCGGACCGACCGCTTAGCAAGGTGCACTCTCGGAGCACGCCAGAACATACCTCGCTCAGGGGCTGGGAAGGGGGTCACCCCCTGTCTTTCACTCCAAAAACTTCTTCGTTCAAAAAATCGTTTTGCTGATCTGCTAAGCGAAAGTCGGATTTCCCGCACCAAGAGAAGAAATCTCAACGGACCATGCCAAAGGGCCGCGAGGTACTCCGGCTCTCTGGAGCCAAGTGCCTCCACCCAACTGCATGTCCGAACAGATTAAAATGCTTCCATGGAAAATCGGGCAAGTAGTCCAAGCAAAAAAGCAAATACGAAATTCAACAAACAAACAAACATAGAAAAAGCTCATTAGGAGCTATCAAAGTTGTCTTAATCCCCCCCTGGGGCACATCACAAGATAATTTAAATTGTTTTGTTACAAGGGCCCTCGGCCCTAGTCTCTGACCATGCACGGTCATTCTTCCGGCGGTGGGAACACCTCGTCGTCAAGCTTGGTGGCCAGGACCGCCGCTGGCTCCTCCGCGTTGGCCTCGATCCGATCGAGCAGGTTCTCTGGGGAGTCCAGGGGGTATCCCTCGCTGACAAGCGCAGGAGTCACCGCGTCGTAGAGGCAGGCGGCGATCGACATCGTGCGGTGCACCCCGATGCACAGTGCCTCCCAGATCCGCGCTTGTCCCCGCTCCCACAGCAGGCCAACACGAGTTTTGGCCGCTGCCGGACCACCCTCGATAGCTTGCACGCCGAAGAGGTCGCACACCTCGTGCACTGCCTCACGCAACGCCTGCGCCTCCTGTGCGCCGGCCTGTAACTCTGGGGTGACATGGAAGAGGACTTCAACCTCTAGAAGAAGCTTCTACACAATGTCAGGGCGAACGGGCAGATGAAGGAAACGTACCTGAGTTCTCCTCCTCCAGGCCGTTGATCGCCGCACGAAGCTGCGAGATGACCGTCGTCAATTCGCCCACCCGGGCGGAGAACTCCAGGATCCTCCGGTCGGCGTCGGCATTGCGCTCGCGTGCCCTAACAAAGAACTCTTCAAGGCGGGCCACGGCGGAGTCACGCTCTCGGTCGTTGACCTCGCGCTGACACCGCACGGTGTTACGCTCCTCCTCCATCGAGTCCAATGCCGAGGCAGCTTGACGTCATCCCTCGGCTTCAGCGTCGAGCTCGGCCGTCAGGCGTCCTATCTCAACCTGATGCGCTGAGTGTTCATCCACCAACATCTGACGGACGGCCTCCGCTTCAGCACGGGCCACGGTCCGCTCTTGCTCAACCTGTGCGACATCGCTGGCAGCCCGCTGCGCTAACGCCTGGGCATCCATCGCGTTCGACTCTGAGGCGCCCAACTGCTCCTCCAACTCCGTTATGCGACGGTGAGCCGCAACGAGGTCCTCCGCCACGGCGGCTACCCCCATGGGCACCCACATCCCAAGAGTCCACCGGCTAGCCTCCCGATAGAGGAATTTCGACTTCTCGACTCTGGTCGCCATCATGATCTGCACAGAGAAGGGCATCGGAAATCCACCCGGGAAGAGGTACGCGGCGCGGGGCAAGGAGTGGCTAAGATGAACGCACTACGACGCGAACCCTAGCTTCAGAGAATTCGGCGCGAACAAGACGAAGCGGCGATAAAAGGCCGAACAATGCAGACTCCCGGGCGGTGACACGGCGTACGGATATATATGAGGGGCTGGAAGGTGGAGCGACGCGTCCATGACCCTCCATGAGCATGACCCCACGACCCGAGATGTATTAAATGCGGCCGCTCAGTCACGATCCACTCCACTGTACGCTGGAATACCGAGAGCCGCGCGTAACGGCAAGTAACTGACACTACTGGCCTTTTTTCCCTCGTTCCGATTCATATCATGTATTCATCATTGCAGGATCTACCCCGGGCCCACCGCTCCATGCACATAGATTTCGCCCATGCGTCCCCGGCCCGGCCCTGCGCCTCACGAGCGCGAGTGCATCTCGGGAGAGCCCCCGACTCAGCCGATTCACGCGGAGGTCGGAGGTACGCGCACGTGGCGCAACAAACGGCGACGGCCCATGGGCCCAAGTAAGCCAAAAGGGATAAGGGCTATAGACGCCCCGATGGCCCATTATGGTCCAGGGGTACGAAGGCCGGCCCAGCGGGGTTCGAAATGGTCGCCTCAGGACAACAGAGCGAGTGGTGAATCGGGAATGGACACACTAGAGGTCGTTAGCCTAGCGATCGGACGCCAAGGTCATTCCTAGATTTCGTATTTGAGTTCGTCTTCATAGATGATTGGTTCATGGTATTCCTACCGAAGGAAGGCAACAGGCCCCCGGGACCCATCGAACAGACCCGGCTACTATATGAAACCGATTTGGGGTGAGCCACGACATGGACCACTAGCCGGGACCCCATCGAACGGGAATCGAGCACCCCACTCAGATTTTCACATTATTACCTCAACGAGCATCCATGGTTCGTCCAATTCGAGGACAGCATGGACCGGCTCACATTCCCCTTCTCGCGGAGAGATGCGCGGGGAACGCACGAAAAGACGGCACAGACCCGAGACGATTTCTTCGCGTCAAGCGAAGACTGGGGGGTTGCCACCGCGCCCCTCCTACCGGTTCAGCAACTGGGGAATGGAGCGGGAAAAATAGCGCGCTACACCTCGCTCATTAGAGGGCCACGATGGTAAACATAGAACATCTCTTTATTATTTCAAATACATGAATTCTGATCCTTGCAGGGGTTACACGCTCTCTAAGAGCCACGGGGGATAAGCCCAATCATCAGACACCAAAAAACCCGAAAACGTTTACAAGGTGGACTGAAGGGAAATCCCAGGCCAAACGGCCAAAAGCTAAGGGTGCCTAAGGGGCACTCGTGCTAAAGAACGCACCACCGCTAGACGCACCTATGTGTACAGGATATGCAACCCAGCCGCGGGGCTCGGGAGGCATCCACCTGAAATACAAGGCCGCCTCAGACGGCGGTGCTACGACCCAGGGGTCACTTAGACCAGGGCGGCTGTAGCTATAGGAGAATAGCAGCCGCCTCGTCTTCTGGAAGCCCTAGGTTGTTCCCCCCCCCCCCTCTGGAGTTGTTTGGGCACTTAGAAGCTAAGTCGCCCCAACTCCTCCATAGGCGATGCCACCGCCGACGAGTAGCTTCGAGCTCGCCGAACATTGGCGTCTCCGAGCCCGCATATCTCGCGGACAGCGACATCACCATCAACCAGCAGTCAAGGGTAGGCCCATCCCTGGAGTCACGCAAAAGCTGCCATGACTTTTCCAGTGGACACATCCTTGACTGCCCTCTGGTGGGGGTAAGCACGCCATCGCTCCCCGGAGGCGGATAAAAGGATCCAACCAAAAGGCGGACTCCACACCTTCCGCCCTCCGAGAGCGATTCGTGCAGGGGGTGGTGGCACCCCTCTTCCACCCAGAGGTGAGGATAAGAGGAAGCTATGCGCATCTCGCAGAGCTTCCTCTCAATCCTGCCACTAGGCGGAAGGGGACACGTGCACCCCCTACACAGAACTTCCTCTGAATCCGGTTTTGCTCTCAAAAGGCCGTCCGCCAGGGCGGCTCGGAGGGCTCTCCGATGGGACCTTGGAGGAAGAACTTAGGGCAAGCCATACTGTGAGGATGTGTGCTTCGACACAGGTGGCCACCTCTATTTATAGCCCGCCAGGGCACTCACATGACAACCAGCCCGTGAAGCTACAACCCCGCCGCCCAACCACATTGCATTGTCCGACAGCACCCACTTTAAGGGGGCGCAGACGTGCAACGAGGCTATAAATGGCCAAGCGGATTGCAGACTCAGGGCACGCCATTCAGAGTCTGGACCGCAGAGCGAGCAGTGCTCTGGCACCACTCCTTGAATGGGAAAGACACGGCACATCCGCTTTTAGGCTACATGGAAAGGGGGCGCAGTCAGACTCCGGAATCCGACAGACAAATCTTCAAACGTTCAGTTGGCCGTACAGACCGAAAGACAGCACGGCGCAGAGCCGATTCGTCATCTCAAGGTGCGTCAGCCTGAGGCCAATAGTGCCACCCGTGCCATGGCTGGCGTGCGACCGGAGGACTGGCCCTGACGCGCGGAGCAGCTCTCTCTCTCTCTCCCTCCGCCTTGTGGAGGAAGCGAAGGGTCAAGCACTGTAGAAGTCTTCCGAATAAGCCCTTAGGAGGAAAAATCTCCCTCCTAAGGCCTCGGGGGCTACACCCGGCAGGTGTGCTCGCACGCACCCACCGGAATACGCAGAATCGAACCAAACCACCATAAAATGCTCTCGGAAGCCTCCGGTGTAGTCCTCACTACATCGAAGGCTCGGGGGCTATGTCGGATACCCAAAAATAGGGTACCCAAATTACCAGACTCTACAAAAACAAAAACCACCATCAAGGGTCTCCTTCGCCTCGCCCGAGCCAAGGTGACGTCGCCCGTAACGTCATTAACCCTAGGGGGCTCCTTCGCCTCGCCCGAGCCAAGGTGACATCGCCCGTAACGTCATTAACCCTCGGGGGCTCCTTCGCCTCGCCCGCGCCAAGGTGGCGTCGCCCGTGACATCATCTACCCTCGGGGGCTCCTTCGCCTCGCCCGAGCCAAGGTGGCGTCGCCCGTGACGTCATCAACCCTCGGGGGCTCTTCTGCCTCGCCCGAGCCAAGGTGGGCGTCGCCCGTGACGTCATCTGCCCTCGGGGGCTCCTCCGCCTCGCCCGAGCCAAGGAGGCGTCGCCCGTGACGTAATCAACCTTTGGGGGCTCTTCCACCTCGCCCGAGCCAAGGTGGCGTTACCCGCGGCGCCGCCAACCCTCAGGGGCTCTCCCGCCCCGTCCGAGCCCAGCAAACGTCATCCATATCGACCCTCGCCCTCGGAGGTCTCATTGCCATACATAGCCTGGGGCGCCCTAGCCCACATAGTCAAAAGGTTCACAGTATGCTCCGTCCTCAGGGATGGGGTTCAAGGCATGAGCTACCATGCCGACTTTTGTTCACCCTGCGGTACAGGGTCCTGTGCTGCCTAACCGACGACTTCCGCAAGTGATATCCATGACATGTCTCCGATGGACACCCCAAGAGGGATTAGGGCGTCATCAAGTCCTGTATGACGGAACCACCGCCCATACCCGGAAAGGAGAACAGCAGGTTTCCCGATCACAAGGCGTATGACTACAGCTCGACAAGGACGAATAGGACTCAGACATGCGTCTACTGGCGCAATCTTCCTCAGGAAGATAGGATGAAGACAAAGGCTTCCTTCGGTAGCAGCCCAAGCCGGGCCCACGTCACTCCCCCTCTCTCTACTGTACTCCTCCATCTCTCCCTACGTATAAAGGGAGGGAATGGACCCCCAATCTCGCTCTCTCGACATTCCAACATTCATCCAGACACCCTCAAACTCGCACACACGCGAGCACTAACTAGAACCAAGAACATCATATGCACGAGCCCTGGGGACAGCCTCCCCTCTCTCACCAAAGCTTGTAGCTCCCCCCTACGAGCTCTCCACGCTCGGTAATACAACCCCGCAACACACTAGACGTATGGCGTTCGTGCCCAAACCAGTATAAACCTCCGTGTTCTCCGAGCGTAACCATCCAAACTCCGACACGCTTAGAAATTTACTTGTTGGCCGTCTAGACCCCGCCATTTTAGACACCGACAGGTCTTCAGCTCGTCGTGAGTGAGCTTGCCGTCGGGAGCGTCAAGGACCGGAAGGTTGCGGAGCAATATCCTTGCTGCCGCGATGTTCTGGCTTGCCCGCGTGAACTGCGGCGTGCCATACTTGTCGTTGATGATGCGGTGGAGTACCGCTCGGGCTCCCTGTGAGCGCGAGGCTCCACGGGATCCCTGACGGCTTCGTGCTCAAGCTTTTCACGCTCGAACGTCACCTTTCGCTGGCGCTCCACGAGCTGTTGCTCTATGTCGCGGAGGTCGCGGAGCTGTTGCTGCCAGGCCTCCGGAGACTACGGGTCAGGCCTTGGCTGGGGTACCGGAACACCCATCTGGCGGACGGGCGTGTGGTTGTCGTCATCGTCGTCGTCCCCTTCTTCGATGATGGTGGGGTCGACGGCGGTTGCGGGTGGAGGTGCGTCGCACATGAAGCACTCGCGGCCATGGTCCTTGTTGGGATGGCTCGAGCCGGAGTCGAGCAGATAACCACTGGCTTGGAGGAAGCCGTGAAGCACCTCCTGATCCTCCAAACCATCGAAGTCCAAGGGGACCCAGGGATCAACACTCCCACGGCTTGAGCCGGTGTAATATGTGGCCTCGAAGCTCGTAAGGAGATCGGAGGCGAACCGAGAGTGGCGGGACGCGAACCTCATTTGTGTCCCTTCTATGGGTCAGCATGGAACCACGCGGCCACCATCTCCGCATACGACACGGCGGCATTCCTCATGCCGAAAGGTTGCGCCTCCGAGACAAGCGCTTTGACGCGCCCAGGGGAGAGCGGTTGCCCTCCCGCGAACTGCGCCATCACGTTGGCGAACGCGAAGTAGAGGTTGCGCAGGGACTCCTGAGTTGGCTGGGGTCCCTTGGTAGTGTCGAGCTAGTGCTCGAACGAAAAATCATCGGCCCGCGGGACGACGGCCCGATGAGCGGTTTGTTCCCCGGAGGGAGACAGATGGAGCTGGGCCATGGATGTGGTGATGGCGTCCATGGCTACCTCGGAGGGTACCGTAGGGCGACGGAGAGCCAGGTCGGCACTCTGCTCGTGGCACTGGAAGTCCAGGCTACCAAAACGAACAATGGAGCCGAAGCGAAATCAACGCGGCGGTCAGCCATCCGAAACTCGAAAATACGGGTGACACACAAAGGTCCTCTACCTGGCGCGCCAACTATCGGTGTCTAAAATGGCGGGGTCTAGACGACCAACGAGTAAATTTCTAAGCGTGTCGGAGTTCGGAAGGTTATGCTCGGAGAACACAAAGGTTTATACTGGTTCGGGCACGAACGCCCTACGTCTAGTGTGTTGCGGGGTCATATTACCGAGCATGGAGAGCTCGTAGAGGGGAGCCACAAGCTTTGGTGAGATAGGGAAGCGCCTTCCCAGGTCTCGTGCGTATGAGGTTCTTAGTTCTGGTGTATGCTCGCGTGTGTGCGAGTTTGAGTGTGTGTGAATGAGTGTCGGGATCTCGAGAGCGCCAGGGGGTCCATTCTCCCCCTTTATATGTAGGGAGAGATGGAGGAGTACAGTAGAGAGAGAGGGGAGTGAACGTGGGCCCGGCTTGGGCTTCTGCCGAGGGGGAGCTTTGTCCTCATTCTGCCTTCCTTCTTGAGGAAGATTGCGCCAGTAGACACATGTCCGAGTCCTGTTCGTCCTCGTCGCGCTGTAGCCATGCATCTCGTGACCGGGAACTCCGCTGTTCCCTTACTTGGGCATGGGCGGAGGTCGGTCGCACAGGACCGAGCACCCCCGCGTTCCGTCATATAGGGCTGATGAAACCCTAATCCCTATTGAAGTGTCCGTCGGAGGTATGGCGCGAGTGTAGTGCACAAAAGTCGCCGATTAGGTAGCACATAACCTTGTACCGCTAGGTGAATAGAAGTTGGCATGGCGACTCATGCCTTGAACCCCATCCCTGAGGACGGAGGGTACTGTGGACCTTTTGACTATATGGGCTAGGGCGTCCCGGGCTGTTGATGGTGGTGAGATCTCTGAGGGTGAGGAACGTCACGGGTGACGTCTCCATGGCTCGGACGGGGCGGAAGAGCCCCTAAGGGTTGATGACATCACGGATGACGCCCTCTTGGCTCGAGAGAGGCGGAAGAGCCCCCGAGGGTTGATGACGTCACGGATGACGCCACCTTGGCTCGGGCGAGGCGGAGTAGCCCCCGAGGGTTGATGACGTCACGGATGACGCCACCTTGGCTCGGGCGAGGCGGAGGAGGCCCCGAGGGTTGATGACATCACGAGTGATGCCACCTTGGCTCGGATTAGGCGGGAGAGCCCCCGATGGTTGATTTTGTTTTTGCAGAGTCTGGTAAATTAGGTACCCTATTTCTAGGTATCCGGTAGGTGCCCTGCGTCCGGACTCTCTTCCTCAGCCAGACCCGCTAGGGTATGCTTTGGGACCCATCTCCGATGGTCAGGACCAGCTACACACCCTGCGTTCGGACCTCTGTCTGAAGCTCTTTTGAGCTATCAAACACTTCTCCAACTTCTCCATGTTTCCAAGAGCAACATTAAGTGATCTCAACACTTGTGCACGTGGGTTAGCTTTTAGTTCACATTTATCTTGGATTTAGTTGGTTGTTTCACTAGTTCAATTGATTTTAATGCAATGCATATGAACTTAGTGGCACATGATAACCGTAATCATACTTAAGAGCTCCCTCCTTGATAGTATGACTATCTATTCTAAATGTGATCACATCCTCTATGATGTCTTGATCACTAAACCAAAAATAGTCCTAGCTTTCACCTTTGCCTTCACACCATTTTCCTTTCCACCATCATGCTAGAGCTTGTGCCATCCACTTGATCCACCTTGCTCCATCACATGGCATGTACCAACCTATCTCATGACTCACACTTAGCGATCAAGGTTAGTACTTAGGTGGGTTTCATCAATTACTCAAAACCAAAACACATGGGGACTCTCAAAACGCCGAAAACATAATTTTGCAAGCTGTTTTTTGCAAATCTGATTTTGCCGAAAGCGACATAGTGGCTAGCGAATGGATGCGAAAATTTCTGGCGCAAAACTTTCTTTTAAAGTTTGTGTCAATCCGAGTTCGTATGCAAAAGTTATGGCCGTTTTACCGAACTGCTCTTTTCTGCAAATATCCCTTCCGACGGCGGATCCAATCCGTCACCACCGCACATCGCATGTGCCTAGAACTTGACCTAGGTTCGATTCGATCAATCTTATTGATCTTCAACTCACAATAATTGGGTTTACATGTATCACTTAACTCGGATGGCGGAATTCCGATCGGTACGAGTAGATCGTTACAACACCAACGTGGCAAGATCACGAACCATGATCAGGGATTGATCAACGACCGTGCATATCTCCATATGCACATACCCGAATCTATAACGAGGCATCTAACTGCTTTGATACCACTGTAGGGTTATGGGATTGCTACGCTAGCCGGAAAACAAAAAAATTCTACCCCATAAATCAGGAACTAGTGCTAGTTATAGATCACGGGGTTACCACTAGACCCGCAGGTGCAGCGGAAGCGAGTTGATGTAGTCGTGTGCATCGCAGCACTGCCGTGCAGTTGCGAGGCCGTCCGTCTCCATGTTTCCTTCTCACGGTCCATCCTTGTGCTCCAGATGCAGCACCTCCGAGGAATCCCACACGTGCAGGGAGGAAGCGCGCCTCCGGACTGCTAGGTCCACGAGGAGTACTAGGCACGAGCGTGGGGAGGGCGACGGCGGCTACCAAAAGGCGTGGATCAATCTCGCCCTGTGCCCACCCCTTGCTTATATAGGCGTCCTAACGAGCTCCCACGTTGGAGGCCCATTAGTAACCCTAAACCTAGTCTAATTCGGGTCCAACCCGAATTAGGCTTCCAACCCCTTAAGCGTGCGACCCTATGGGCTCACGCACGCATAGACATGGCCCAAGTACTCTTACTCGGCTAATAGTTGTCAGCGGCCTCTAGCAAGGCATGTCAACTCCTATGCATATGCTATGATCATATCAGACGAACCACCACAATACAATATACATGTTATTCCTTTGCCACATGATATTTGGTTCAACTCATGGATTAACACTTAACCCAAGCACGGCCATGCATTTCATGATCTAATCATTTGAGCAATCCAGTGATATCTCTCTCATATGGAGAGTGGCATTCCATATTGATTGACTATGTCTCACAACATGTTTCGCGACAAACGAGAAAGCTAACTTTATAACTACCTAGACCCGGAGTAGCGTTTGGTAGTCGCTAAGTAGGTCGTTTCACATCTTGAGTACATATGACAATCTCAGGTCTAGGGACATAACGTATACGATGTGTATAGAGACAATCTCATGTTGGGTCTGTCCAGCCCCATGTCATACATGTGCCCACATTATTAGTTTGACATCTCTATGTCCATGACTTGTGAAACATAGTCATCAACTAATAATGTGCTGATCTAATATTCATTTGCGTTCTTGCACGAACTCCGATCAGGGACAACTTTAGAATAACCATACAAGTAAAAGAGTTTCACAAACAATTCACATAATTGCTAATCGATACAAGTTGTCTTTAATGGATATTCAAAAAACTCATAACATGTCATGGATACAAGGAAATACAATCATCTCTATGATTACCTCTAGGGCATACTCCCAACAAAAGCACCCTATGACAGGCAATGATCACATACGGGAAAGGCCACAAGGATCACAAACTATTGATGTAAAGGCTATTAAAGAGCAAAAGCATATAGCAAGACTATATCTAGTATAGAAATGCTCAAAGTAAATACTAAGAAAAGTAGAGAGAAATATAATATATTAAATAAGATAAGTCTTACAAAGAGGGAAAGATACAAGAGCTATATCAGACTTTCCAAAAGACAACTCCAGAAATCCCGAGCACAGCTCGACTCAACTCTAACTCCCGCACTAGACTAACTCCTAGAACAATCTAAGGAATAGAGCTTGTAGGCTTCTTCACCATCTGTAGAGAGGGGGTGTGACCCTCTATTTATAGTGGGGGTGGAGTAGGGGCTACTCTGGCACCACGTCAGCGAACCAGGGCCTTCCATCCTCCACCCTTGGATCCAAACGACCCATTAACCGACCAAGGGATGGATGGATGTGATTCATCATATGGGGGAGCGGTATGGAGGTTGGAGGGACCCAACCGACCTAGGGGTCGGTCGGCCGATCCCCCCTATAGCCAATGGGCCCTCCCTTGCCTCCTAGATGAGGCCCCATAGGTCAGGGACTGAGTGGGGGCCATGTAGGCCCAGGGGGTGGTCGGTCGATCCCCCCTAGGATTTTTGGCCCACCTCTTCCTCCCTGGTGCTGGTCCCACTCGTCATTGATGTTGGGTGGTTGTTCTGAGGTAGTTGTTGTGTTGATTTCTTTGGTGTGGGCCCATGAATCCTTGTGCTATTCTTGTGAGCCATTGAGAGAAAGCACAGAGTGATCCAAGGGTTGGAAATCACTCTGGGATGCTTCTCTTGGATCATGGACGAGAGGGGAGCCAGGTGGGTTCACAGGGTGGTCGGTCGACCCCCTATGTGGGTCCCACTGGATCTCCTTTGCTCCATTTCTTCATTTCTGCATTCAAACACTCATGGACATGTGGAACTGGTTATTTGATAAAATATGCCTATGATGTGTTTGTTTATCCTTGATCTCGAGCTTGGTGGCAACATTTTAGCTATGTAAAAGTTTATCATAATTTGTGTCAACATTTAGTAATTGATACACCAAATCCAGTGGTTGCTCACAATCTTGCGGATCACAACCAACCAAACCACTAGGGTTATTCCTGCAAGCAATCAAAGAACAAGCAAGAACAAGTAGAACAAGCACTCAATTGCAAATAAGAGATGGAGGTTCAGAACTGATACACATAAAGGTGGGGTTCTGAACAAGTAGAACGGATGGTCTAGTTGACGTACGCGTCTACTGGGAAGTAGCAGGAAGCTAAACTTCCATCTAAAGTAAACCCGATCAGTTTGTGGTGGCTCTAGGGGAATATAAGGAGAGGGGAGGACGACCAAAGGGTGTTGTGGTCGTCCTACAACCCTAGGATGAGTCCCTAATGGACTCAATATTATTATTTCTTATAACTATTGGATAAATCCGCAAGCACACAGATTATGTGGGTTCCGGTAGATGCAGTTGTACCACATATGTTGAACTAGATCCAACCACCCTCAAACCAATCTAACGACCAAACATATGTCTCTAACCCGCAACATGTGACAACCGCAACCAAAGGATTAGCCGATAGGATCTTAGATCTACTGCCCTGGTAAGTATAAGAGTAAGAACACTGGAGACAATAGATCTAGATGGGAAATAAAGCATAGGCCAATCCATTAGTTGACATTGAGCAAGATATTGTAGCAGTAGATTAAACAATGCATAACAAATAATATCGATAACTTAATGAATCTATTAGATCGCCAATCTAATAGAGCTGATAACTAGCTTGAAGTCATGATTCATGTGAGATTGAAGTAATGCAGCCCCATGAACAATAGATTCAAACCGATAACTAGCTCATATCATGCTTGCATGAGTTACACAATACAACCATACAAATGAGACATGAACCAAGGCTAGACTTACAAACAAATAGGAGGTCGATCTGGTCGATGCAGCCCGGTCCATAGAAGGTTCACCGAAATCTACTCTACTCCTACTCCTAGGGTTGGCTGGTGGCCGGAATAAACTAAGTTGTGTTTCGATTGATTGGATGTCTTTCTCATTCCCTAAGCCTTGCTTTTATAGACCATAGCATATACCCTAACCGGCCATCGCACAAGTCCTAAAAACAAGGAAATAAACGTGACTTGGGCTTCAATCTATTCCTACGCCAAGATTGCCGCGCACATTGTAGTCGGCCAAAAAATCTTCCTGTGAGCTCATCTGTCCTTAGTCGATCTTTTGGGTCCATCTAAAATGTACTTATCTGAAGGCCTGCAGGAGGCCCATGAGCATGTATCCGGTCGTGCCAAAATACGGTGTCACCACATGCCCCCCAATTTTGGGAAAAACTTGCTTTATTCCAAAATTCCTTCAGAAATTCCAAAAGTCAAACCAACTATCAGCTCTTCTTCCCAAAATATCTCTGCAGTGTAGAGAACCGAAACGACCGACTCCTCTGCTTCCACTAACTCCATGCTATAACGCGCCTTCAAATCGACTCTTTATCTCCAAAGAGGATCTATATAATGTTATGTGCCCCCAGGCTTCAATACTCATTCATAGCCGCCCTGCACTGTAGCCTTCCGGAGCCCCCAAGAATCACCAAGAAAACCCCAATGGACGGAGATGACAGCCGTGGGAAGCACCGATCAGATGGTCTTCTGGAAGGCATTCCAATGCATCAGCGCCTTCGCCGGCTACGATATGTCGATCAATGATTTCTTCCCCTTCGGACGCACCTTATTTGAGGCTTTTTCCCCTTTGTATTGATCTTGCAACCGGGAACCCCCTTCCCCCTCCTAGGTCTGTGCGAGTTGGTCCTTCCAAAGCTCCACCATCTCCGTCCGGCTCCGGCTCCAATGCTTCTTCCATGGAGGAGGAACACTACCACAAACAGAAGATTCATGGGCTTCTTTCAGAAGCCACCAAAGAGGAGAACCACCTCAAAGAGGTGGTTGAGGCACAACAGGTGGCCCTGAATGCTGCTGGGGATGAGCTCGCCGAGGCGAGGAATCGACTATCTACAGCTGATAACATGGTGGCAAGTAAGACACCTTTTTCTTTGGTCATATGTTCTATGTTCTTTCTGCGTCCTCATGTCGATCACGTCTCCCTTGATTTCCACAGCACTGACAATACAGTTGGAGGATCCGTGTCAGATTGCCACCACCTCCGCCGATGCTGTCAACGCCAAAGGTGACACACTAGGACACCGTCTCTAGGACGTTCAACGCCGAGCCCAGGAGGTGGTTCTCCACGGTGTTCGCCATGGCGCCATTGTGGCCCTCTCTGCCGCCGAGGACACCTCTGATATCAACCTCTAGGACATAGAGCTTGGGTTCCCAAGGAACGATGGCCCTAAAGATTATGGAGATCTACAGGAAGACTTTCGGGAGAACAGCGAGGCAATAGTTAGTATCACCCGCGCCGAGGACATTATTAGCAAAGTGTTCCTCAACGATTAGTCTGTAATAGGCATAAATCAATAAAAATGTCTTTCAACATGTTGATTCCGTCTTCATTATATGTGCCTCTGCTTCGTCAGAGCTTCCGACTTGCCAAAGCTTCTTCTATTTTTATTTTTTTGGCCTAAAGGCGATACATTCCATATCGGCTATCATCAATCCCGCACTTAGCTATGCTAATTATTGACGGTAGTTAGCGGCAACTTTTTATGCAATTTTAAACAAGATAAATGGATCAATCACATATAAAATAATAGAAATATAGGGGGTTATCTAACAAATTCAATGAGTTTTGGTGTTCTATTATTTTCTAGGGACTATTCTGGAAAATCATATAAAGGAAAGCAAATCAGGATAAATATCGGAATAAATCCAACAGGAGATAGTTTCCATTGGACTCAGGAAGGACCCAGAAGGCACCTGAAGGAAGTGGGGCCCAAGAGGCCGACCTAGAGGGTCGGCCGGCCTAGGCCCATGCCGGGTGGCACCCCCTAGGCCCGCCTGCCGCCGCCTTCTTGAAGCTTCCTCCACCGCCTTTGAGGAGTCATCTAGGCCATACGTTAAGTCGGTTTGATCCAACAGCTGTCGTGCATCCCACTGGGCTATAAATAGAGGCATGTACCCCCCTAGAACCAAGCCAGACTAAAATCTCAAGAGCATGAAGCCATAACTCCTATCTAGTAGATCTAGGCCAACAATCAAGAGAGATTAGATCCATGCAGATCTAGCTCTATTTAGAGATTAGAGATTTAGAGTTGGAGAGTGTAGTTTTGGAGGAGTTCCAGCCTGTCGGTGCTTCTTCATTGCTATATTTTGGGATCAGATCCTCTCGCCCAGGATTTGTATTCTAAGATACCTTGGTAGTCGACTTCTGGTTCAAGTAAGCAATATTATCCTTATCGTCTTTATGTTTGCAAAGTGCTTTGATCTCGATAGCTTCTTAATTAAATTAGTAATTCGTAGTGTAGGCATGGTGCCTAGGCTAGGTTTACTTGTGAATGTCCCCTGATTTTTTGGATAATGGTAGCTTGCGTAGGTGACTCTTATAGCTACGTTGATTCCTCTGTAGTCCGTTTACCGTAATAGGTTTGGCAGGAATAGAGGTGCTTGGTAGGAGAGAACTCTGTTTTCAGTTCTAATTTAAGTCATCGCCCTTAAAGATCATAAAAGATAATGCTTACCCAGTGACCGGAACTAGATAGTCATTGGTTCTTTCTCCTCTTATCAATAGTTATCTATACTTTTTTGCGAAATGGGTTAAGTTAATGTAGACTTATTCTTCCTCATAACAACTTTCCTTTGGGTTCGATATTTAAAACTAGGTTATCTCGGTGAAGTGCTACATCAGTATCTATCTGTGCACCTATGGATAATTAATTTACTCATTTGCTCTAAGAAATATCAACAAGCATATTTGGCGCCGTCGCCGGGGAACGGTTGTTTCTTCGTTGAGATTAACTTTAAGTTTAGCTTAATCTTGTATTATACTTTTATCTTTCTGTTTAATTTTCTATATCACCTTATGATTCTATATTTTCACACAGATTCCAATATATCCTATTTTTACTGTTACCATATGGATAAAAACTCTAGTCTAGCACATTCAGGTAAGCCTATGCTTTTTAATGACTATGAGCTACGTCCATATTTGATAGATATAATCCAGACACAATCATTTTGTGCCAAAAACATGACTTATCTTTTTATAGGGGAGGCTTCGGATGAGACCCATTCTATACCTTTGGTCTCTCTATCATAAACATTTAGGACATCTTCAACAACCTTAACCTTTTTTTTATAAAAAAACTTCAAAAGGGTAGTTTTCGATGCATATGTTTATAATAAATATTGCAAATCTCATTGTAACTTGAGATGGGTGATGGAGGGGAAACCACTTCGCCAAATCACATCTTAAAAGGTTTCCCTAGGATAACTTAATGTCCTAAAACCATCACCACTTAAATCCTAACACAAATATTCACCTTTTCGTTGCCTTGTGAAATGAGCATAAAGATATATTATATTCCTTCGGGTATTCTTGTTACTAACCTTTCCAGGTTTGAGCAGAAAGATTGAAGGAACAACAAGCATAAGGTATGTACAACCAATCATCATCCAACATTGAATTACATTCATCCAATCTTGATTTTTCCAAAATTCAAGCTTGGGGGATAAACCACCATAAAAATATCTTTTTCCATGTTGCTATATTATCTAGGTTGTTCCTACCTTTAAGGCACGCTCAAAGTACTAAACTATCAATCATGCTCTTTCATCATCACATGAGTAAATCTCTATAATACTTTCATGCTACCTTTGTTTGCTATAGTGTATGTTTAGGTTTTGAAGTTTTCATATATCTTTTAAATTATGCATGGTGCTTGGTTTAAATCAAAGGTATTTGGATATTACTTCTAAAGTCTTTTTAATCTAAGCTTGGTTAGGTTAAAATATCTTCCTAAATCAAATTAGACATGGTGTGTAGGTTGGTTTTTTAACTGATAGTATGTTGTAGTAGATATTGGATCTTTTGTTGGACTAATCCCTACAGGAACACTTTGAAATCAAATTGGGAGAGTCCAGAGATGAACTCATACAAAGATGAAGAGAGACAGATGAACTTCAACAACTTTCACAAAGAGAGATGTAGCTAATTCATCATTCTAGATGAATCCCATGTAGCTAGGAGATGACAAAGAACAATCAAACCACTCAGTCCATGGAAAAGAAGGTGAACAAACTTCAAGACAAGACAATGAATATATCAAGATCAGAGGAACAAAGTAGACAAGCCATTAAGGCACAACCAGTTGATCAAAGGAAGCCTCCTTGAAGTGTTACATCACCATCATTCTTCAATAAGGTAAAGGTACGTAATCATCACTCTAAAAGCATTCCTTTGATTATGGTATTTATATTTACATTAATAAAGATCCAAACATGTTTAAGCTATAACTTTATTTGATCCAACTTCATTAACTTAACATGTTAAAACTCGTTCCTAGTATCACATTCTTGTTCTCACAAATTTAACCATATGGGCTGAAATGTTGCATATCCAACCTTGGAAGATGATAATCTTAATCATATAAATTTATACATTATTTATAGACAAATCCTTCCATGTGCTTAAGAAATCTAATTTGGTAAGTGTTGTTAAAGTGCTACATTCATACTTATCTTTTGATCTTATCACCCATGTTATGGTTAAACAAAATATTCCATTTTGCTAAATATGTTTAGGCTATAGAAGAATGAATAAAATTTTGGTTCTGTTGGTGTTTTCCCACCAACAGAGCCCATGCACTTGATCTCTGCCTTGTTAATATGAGGAGGACACTTCTTCAACATGCCATCAAGAGCATGGGTGGATAACACCCTACCAATGGAGATAGAAGATTCAAGAGACCTATCATCCCAATCTCCATTAGAGCTTACACTTTTGAAGAAGCTGTCTGTGACCTTGGAGCAAGTGACAACATCATGCCAAAGCTTGCAGATCAGACACTATGCTACCCCAAGGAATTCCTTAATATATCAGCATACGAGTTGGACGCTCGTTCGTACTGGTAAACCTTGTGATTGAAGAAACAAGCGGAGATGAGAAATCACCTACGTCTTGGGACACCTATTCTTAAGAATAGCTAATGCCACCATCTACACGGACAGCGTCAAGATCTGTTTCACTATCAAGGATGAGAAGGAGAGGTTCACTTTCATGAAGCATACACTCAAGGCTCTTACTCATCCTTAGAGGTCGTACATCTATGAGGACACAATTGTTGCTACAAGAAAGGAGAACATCAACAATAGAAGGAGGAAGAGTAAAGCTCAACAACCAAGAGAAGACCCAAATGATCAGCACTATTGATTCAGGGTATGACCAAATCCTTCTATCACAATACCTTGCTAAGCTAGATGATACAAAAGTACCTACCATTGATTGCAAGATCAAGGAAAGTACCACAAGATATTCTACAATACTGGATCAAGATTCAACATAGTGTCTAAGGTATCCTATTAACATCTATATGGCAGTAGACCACTATACCAGACATATGTACAGCTGCAGCTAGCGGACCGATCATTTTGATTTCTAGAGGGAATAACAAAAGAAATCATGATCAGAGATCATTGTATTCTCGCCAACTTCATGGTTCTGGATATGAGAGATAAAGATGGAGTCCACCTCATTCAAGGAAGACCATTCCTCAACACCACTAGCACAATCATCTTCATATCAAGATAGGACCACTTCCAATTTCTTGAAGCGAAGACATATTGCTACTTCAATGGCCACTCCACTTATGAGAAGACAAGAAGGCATCACTCTCAATGCCAATTGAAACAAGCCACCAAGGATGGATGGACAGACTATCCAGGATAAAGTCAAGATATGAAGACCAATCCAATAATGAAGATAAAAGATCTCCTAGGAAGAAAAGTTGTACCACCAACAGAGGATGTATCACTTTCTATAGAGAGCAAAGAAGAAGCAGAACCTCAAAACAGGGAATCAAAGGAAGTGAAACCTCAAACTAAGAAAGGGTGGAAGAAGAAAGAGACTTCATCACAACATCAACACAAGGTGAGCAAACATCAAAGTCCTCATCAGGATTGGGTAACACTCCTAAAAATATTTGAACCAAAAGAGATGTCCAGTTCGATAGACCTAAATCTCTAAACCTTGGCCAAAAGGTAAACTCGATAAGTTATCTGCATATTTACTTCTGCATTGCATTAGTTGCATTCTAGCGTATCACTTATAAGTATTCCTAGCTTTGTTCTCATTCCTCATATCCTCCATTGCATAAGCATCTTAATCAGAGCCACCTGATGCGCATCAAATGAGATGAACTACGGAGGCGATCTATCTCCTTGGTCGACTTCGAGTATGCTTCGCGGAGTTGGTAGCGCTCCTCCATCACAGATCGGTAGGCTGCCAGATCGACACCGCCGGGGTTGGAGTCGGACGTTGAAGACTCTCCACTACTTGGAGATCTGAAAAGGGGAAACAAATTAGTGGATGAGTGATGACCATACCAGGAGGAGAGCTTGTAGGCACATGAAGGATCGGTCATCAAGTCATGCGCAGGCGTCGACGGGAGGAAGAGATCTCCGGCAAAGATTATTCGACCGGACGCTTTTCGCGGCTATCACCTCTAGCCATTGTGGTTTTCTTGATGGATCTTGGAGACTTCGGAGGTTATGGTATAAGATGGCTATGAATGAGTATCAAAGCCCGAGGGGCACATAGAATTATATAGATCCACTACAGGGGTGAAGAGTTGATTCGAGGACACGTTGCGGCGTGGAGTTAGCAGAAGTAGAGGGGTCGGCCATTTTGGTTCCCAAACAGTGCAGAGATATTTTGGGAAGGTGAGCCGATTGTTGGTGCGACTCATGGAATTTCTGAAGGAATTTTGGAATAAAGCAAGTTTATCCCAAAATTGAGGGGCATGTGTTAACACCGTATTTTGGCATGGCCAGATACGCACTGATGGGCCCTGTAACAACCCGGGTTTTTGAGTAACCAAAAATACGACCTTCAAAACTTTTCATGCAATGTGTTTCTCATGTAGTCACTAGGTCAAACCTAAATCATCTTCTCCTTCTCCGTCTGATTTCAAAATGAGGAATTCAAAAGTTATTTACAACACGCCACTTGTCATCGTGTTGACCAAGTCCACATCGTGACAAGAGGTATTTTAAAATAAATTGTTTTCCAAAGAAATTGAAACTTGAATTGAATTTGAGACACGCTCGAATTCAACCAACCATCTCTTGGACCCAATTTTGATTTTAAAACTAAATAATGGAAAACACTAACTCTTGACTCGTCTTATTTAAAAGATATTTACGAATAATCTATGTATCACATATAATTTAGATGCATACATGAGTGTGCTTGAGTTGGTTCTTGTGGAGTTTACTGCTTGATTGTTGCTTAGTGTAAATCCCCAAAAAGAATTAGAAGAACCCCTATCACTAGATAAGAAAAAACACCATAACTTTGTCCCTTTCTCCATTTGCCCAAGCCGGCCCAGCCTGCCACCCCATCCCCTCTCCCTACCGTAGGCCCACACAGCGCTGCAGGCCCAGCTCGCGCCCTTACCTTCCCCCCCCCCTACCTGGGCCGCGCGCACTGCTGGCCCAGCTACCGCACCGGCCTGATCCTCCCTCTCCTTTCCTGGCTCAAGCCCCACCGGCCTATCCCGCACAACCCCGCCGCCCAGCCTGCGTACCACCCGACCCAGTAGGCCCAACTAGCGCCCCCACACCCCAAACCCTAGGGGCATTCACGCCCCACGCTCCCAGCTCCCGGCCGCCGCCGCCATGCGCGGACGCATGCTGGACCGCTCCGTGACCCCGCTCTGCCTCGCGCGCTCGCGCCCTGTCCCGCGCACACGCGCGCCTCGCGGCTTGCGCACGCGCCCTGGCCTCTGCGCCCCCGCTCTACCACGCGTGCGCCCACACCGTGACTCGCACAAGGCCGCGCGCACCTCCGCTCGATGTGCGCCGCGTGTCCCGGAGCGAGCACGGACGACGAAGATCACCGGCCCCCTCCGAACCCTAGCCCGTGGTGCGTATAAAAGCCATGGACGCCACCTCCCTTTCTTCTCCCCCAAGCACAGCCACCGCCTCTGCTCGCCACCGAGCACTCCTACCGTCGCGGCGGAGCTCTCCGCCACTATTGCGTCGCCTGCTGCCCGCGACGTCGACCGCGTCGCCACCATCCTCGCCAAGGCTTTGCGGACGTGTTCACGGCCGAGCCTGCACCACGACGCCACTGTCCATGCTGAGCCGTTCGCGTCGTACCATGGTGTCACCGTTGCGACGTCATCCACGACCAGTGCCTACTCGACGTCCGTGACAACCTACGACCCTCTGCCTCGGCCGAACCCAGCTTCACGACGAGCTACTCAGCCTCCGTCGTAGCAGAGCACCACCACCTTGCCCCGAAGCCCCGGTGCTACATCGCCTCGCTTTGCCTCTGCGCCACAACGATGCCGACGACCCGATGACCCGACGCGTCACCTCGCCATGGCCACGTCCTCGACGTCGTCGGCACCATCCACCTGCGGCGGCAACGACCACGACATCGCATCCTCGTGCGCACGCCGCCGACGTTCCTGTCTACCCCGACCCCGCTACACGACCACCGCCTCCAACCTCACTGGTGCTCCTGCTCCAGTCCGGTGAGCCTCTGTACGTGCCAATACCTCCACCTCATCTTCCTGTCACCATGGCTACTGCCTAAGCCCAGCCTTCGCGCCGCTAATCTTCACTGCTGCAGGAATGCTTTGACCCCACAGCGCTTGTTGTCGGAGCCTCACTACTGCAGCAGCGCCCCCGACGTTGTCCGTGGCATCGCCCATGCACCACGACTGCATCGTGACGTCGCCTCCGCCATGACCAGCCCCTACTTCCAATACAACGATCCCCAAACCGATCCATAGTGCGCTGCCGGCATCGACCCTACCCGCGTCAAGCAATCTGCCGATGTGAGCCCAACGGTGAGAAATGGATGACCCGACCCTTCCAACCTACTGCCGGTCTGAGACCGATGAGCCCTCCGTAGTTGGACCTGTCTACCATTGCCGCCCGAGACCGGTGAACCCCATGTGTCCGACCATCGTGTTGTATTTTTCCGCAGGGACCTCGTCGACCACCTAAGACCAACCCGCCCATATTGTATACACCAACCCTTTGTGCTCACGTCCCAGTTGCCATAGACATTAGCCCTTCCGCACGTATGCGAGACCAAGCCCTTTTGGATAGTCGAGACTGCCATACACACGTGCATCATGGATGCCACACAACCTAGCCCTGACCCTGTCGAAACCCTCAGAAGCCATCACTGTTGTCCCAAAATAGAAGGACCAACCCTGTGCTGTGAGACCGTGATGTACCCCTAGTGCGTCGAGAATGCCACGACCTAGCGATGGTCACGGTATGACTCTCAATGACCACCTGTCACACTTACACCACTGCACTGAGTCGTTGCTGAGCCGACCCCTGCCTTACTAGTTGAAAGGCACGAGGTACATGCTGTGACCTATATCGAGCCGCTGCACATGCTATGTGGTACCTTGCTTGGCCGGCGAGATAAACCCATGACCTTGCCTGTGCGAGACGAAGTGCTATCGTGATCGTTCTAACTGAGCGTGGTCACACCGAACCTTGACCGTGCTACCTAGCACCATTGTCCACCCATAGCCACTGCTTGACAGCTAGTAGCCTACTTCGGCCAACCAGCCATGGTTTGGCTAGCTATAGCCATCTCCGGGTAGCCGTAGCCACTATTCAACTGGCCGCAGTTACTTTCGGTTGGCCGTAACCACTCACGACTGCCTGTAACCACTCATGAACGTTTGTAACCACTCATGATTGGGTGTAGCCACACTCGGCTCGCCATAGCCTCTCCCGGCTCGTCGTAGCCACACTCGGCTAGCTGCAGCACGCTTCGACTAGCTACCATTGGCCATAGCTGACTACAGTTGTCTAGATGAAACTCAGACTAGCCATGATGATCCTAATGATAAACCTTGAGTTCCTACAAACGTTAGCCACCTGGAGCCTCACATAACCTAGCGTAGCCACGATCGACCACTCTCGGCTAGCCGCGACATGATTACACTTGGACATAACTCATGTATGGCTGGCTACGCCTTGGCATGGACTCGCTATGGCTAGATATGCTCTTTTGCAGCTAGCTACGCTTCGCCATAACCACTTGCGACTAACGGATCCTTGCTCTACGCCATATCTCGAGTTACCAGACACGTGAGCCACATGTACCCATACCCAGCATGTCGAGCTTCCTCGGCATGACTTGGAGACCTGTTGAGACAGTTGATCGTTGAACCCTGGCCATCTAGTAAATGCCCAACGAACATGTGAACTCAGTGATACGCACTTGCGTAGCGGACTTGATCCTCAATACCAAGATGCTATTGTTGCTTTGGCACGAGTAGCAGCTCAGTTGACCAAACCACTGGACCCTGTCACATTGATAATACTCAAAGCTTAGGTGAGCAACCGAGGATTCTCATTAGCATGATACGCCTACGCTCTGGTATAAACCACCCTTCTGGTAAAAATACCTAATGGATCTGAGACGTGATAAGCTTACCTAGCTTAATCTGAGCCGAGCACAAACACTTACTAACTTGATCACACCAGTAACATTACCAAGTGTTTGTGACATTCGACGTCGCTTGTAGCTGGAGTCGAGTATGTTTGTCTCGAATCCCTTGCTATGGCGTGAAACCCGTCTAGCCACACTAAACGTGACCTTGCCCCTGTTTGGAGCAGAGATGTTGCTTTCCTCTATCGGGCAATCAAAGGAGACTACTGACATAGAACGACCAAATGGAATGTTCGCTCAACCTGAGCTAAACCGGAGTTCCTTGTTGATCAGGACTACGTTCCTCTCTACTTGAGTAGGAACCTTGCCAACACAAATCAGACCACATGAGTTGTACAACCACATGGGTTTGCATAACCCGAGCCAAGACAAAGTCATTGTTGAACTCATCACGACACCGGAATGACACTGACCTCAGCTAGCCTGACCGACTTGACTACCAAGAACATGAAAATTGGTGGTTGTCCTACGAATATCCTACCACCACGCGACCATGACGTGGTCGAGTGAAGTCTTTGACTTATAACCTTGATGGCGTACCCTCACTTCGAGTGTAGCCACACCGGGACCAGACTAAGCGTAACCACATCACACGTGAATCTCTATCTGTCAGTACTGCCTGATCGCTAAGCCAACCTAGCATAGCGTCGGCTCCACTCGTTTGGACCTAAACGACTGATGTCGACACATGGATCACCACAACCATCGCTTTGGAGCTAAACATAATGCCACCTTGTGCTTATCATAACCCTACCCCCTTGAAATATCAATCTAAGGTCTGAACTATGAGTTCATAGCCATGCCTGAGTGTATTTGGTTCTTATTCGTTTTATTCGTTCTTTGTGATATTCTGTAGCTTATTGCGATGCTGGTTACATGTATGACAACATCAGAGGAGCATCTGTCGAACGACGCTGATCTAGAGTATGTAAGGATGCGGAAAGCTATATGACAACAATGAAGTTGTCACACCCCACCCCCTCGTAGATCCTATTACACATGCCAAACTTTATATTTCTGCTAATGATAGGTTGCATGGTAGTAAATTGATTTACCCTGCCTTGATTACCTATTAAACTTGCTCACTGTTGTTAAGTTAGATGCATGCTTATTATGACATGATATACCATACACTACTCTCCTCGATGATTAGAGGTTGGAGGATCAATTTGGAATGGATTTGGAATGGACTTGTTTGGGGAGAGTTTTGCGTGTGTTTTGGGTGTGTGGTGAGGGTCGAGTCGACCAAGTAGGAATATATGACGAGCCTTGTGCGAGTTACACTGGGGGTGCAACCTGAGCACTCCCATGTTTTGGATACCTGTGGCGGGTAAATGGTGACTTATGGTGGTCCCAGGATGGAGAGCCCTCGTGGAGCAAAGCCCCGGGACAGAGGTGTTGTTGTGGCACGGGAAGCCGGTGTTTCCTTGTGAAGATGTCCTGCTTGGTCAGCCCTAGGAACCTCCTGGTACTCAGACTCACAGGAATCCCTTATGACTCATTCGCTTCCTAATGGGAGGAAGACGGCTAGACTACTTGGTAGGGTGGTGCCACTACTACTAGGATGTAAGCGGAAAGTGTAGTGAGGTATGGGAAACCGTGACCCATACCCTCTCAAGACAGCATGGTGACCCCCGGGGCCCGGTACCATGCCTCATTGTCTCAACGCCCCCGTGCGGTATGTGGTGATTACTCAGGGCTTAGTGGTAGGGTGGCATCGACCTAGGCTAGCAAGCAGCTGACGTCTGTCCTAGACGACCCTGGATGTCGATGATGGCAGACCTTTTGAGTTCGTAAGACCTCTGTAGAGTTTTGGTTGATCGATCGATACATAAGCTGACTTGACGGCTATTGGACCTTTTCCTGTGACCTACTTCACCTGCTATTGAGATGAGTCCTTTTCTCCCCCTAGATGACATATGATCCGGCAACGTGCTCTAATGGAGTAGTGTGCCATTGAGGTAGGCTTGAGAGGGAGTCGGACCTATCGACTTGAGTGTGAGGTGTGGTGAGATGTGTGTGGTGTGTTGGGATGGGTAATGGATGGATGGATGGATTGGATGAGACATGATAATTATACTATCATGATAACTTGATAATGCATAGGAAAACCAGAGCCAAAGATAGGTTGATTTGATAAGCCTTTGCATCCAGTTCCACAAATCTGGCATTGGTGGGAATGTGGCACCAGTACAATCCGTACTGATAGACATTAAACAGGTGATGAACCGGACCCGGATGTTGGAGATGATGACTAGGAGGCTAGAGTTTCGGCCTATAATCAAGTCGGCTGATAATGAATGACGCTACCGCTCCCTGATACTACTTGTTGTTCCGGATGTTCTAAGATATTATGCTATCTGCTTTGTGGCGTTGTAGTAAATAAATGTAAGTATCTTTCTTGTACTCTTTTATTCGAAGTATGGAATTGTAATCAGATGTTCTTTCCGTTGTATTACACTTCGAACCTATGGATTTCCCTTCGCGGAAATCAAGGTCATTTCAGTAAGGATGTAACCCCGGCCTAGGGCTTAATATGATTAATAGGATACTCATACAAATAAGTTGCAACTTCTTTTCCAGAAGCCCATCTGCAAAGAACTCGAAAGTTAAGCGTGCTTGGCCTAAAGCAATTTCAGGATGGGTGACCAACCGGTAAGTTCTTCCTGGGGGCGCACGAGTGAGGACAAAGTGCGTCGAAAAGACTAGTATTGGTCTGTGAGGGCATTCTATATCATAAGAAAGCTATCAGGCGTTAACAGGCCCGACCTCGAGCAGACGGGACGTTACAGGCCCCTAGCAGGCCTTCGGAGGAGGCATCTAAGATGGACCCGAAAGATCGACTAAGGAAATACGAGATTGTAAAAGGATCTTTCGGTCGGTTCCAACAACACGCATGTGGTGATCTCGGCGATGGAGAAAATGTATGGACGACCTGAATGTTGGTGACCGATGTGATAATGCAGCGGCAGACCAAAAAGTGATCAATGTATGGACGACAATGTCGGGCACGATCAAGTCTTCATGGCGGAATGTGGCGCACGACTGCGGTCGGGTACTCTGATTCGCCGAGATCACACAGGCGAGGAATTATGACCTTTAGATCGAGGAATGCCTGTGACGAAACCTCTTAAGATAGGGCCCACTTGTCAGGATTAACCAACTTAATCCCAACAGATGATCCAAATCCTAATTGGCCCATCAGGTGTCGCCACTTTGCAGCGGGTCATCCACCTCTTTCCGAACAGGATCACCTTATTACAATCATGACAGAAGTAATACGAAATTTTTATATTACATCAAAGTAGCGGAAATTTAAAGTCATATTACAAACCATAAGTTTTGAAACATAACTTAGTGTCATACGATAAAGATACATCAAGCTGCTGATAGATGAAAGACAAACAACCGAGTTACTCTTGCCCAAGAGTCAAGCAAAGATAGTTTATTCTCCATCTTCATCTACACTGACCACGGTCATGCAGCAAGAAGCCACACAAACCGGGTTGCGATCCTCATCTGCAACAGGGGTTAACAAACCCTGAGTACGGGAGTACTCCACAAGACTTATCCGACAAAGAAAAGTATTTGGTGGACAAAGCAGTATGCAATTCATAGGATTCAAGGTGTGGTTTGCAAGAATCAAGTATTTTGCATAAATGAGCATTTATAAAAATTTATGGTATACATAAGATTACTCAAGTATCGACCTGGATGTATGA
Organism: Microstegium vimineum; assembly: GCA_022036555.1. Classification (NCBI taxonomy): domain Eukaryota; kingdom Viridiplantae; phylum Streptophyta; class Magnoliopsida; order Poales; family Poaceae; genus Microstegium; species Microstegium vimineum. The sequence goes on along the minus strand of CM039120.1, from coordinate 24,384,990 downwards.
TCGATAACAAGGTAATAAACATCCACGAAGGGATCCAACAAGTATCTAGTTAAAGTGTATTACTACGAAGAAGAAAACAGGGTCATGTTTCCATATCCGAGGAACACGACGATTCGAACCGGTTTATCCCAGCTGGTGATGACGACCTGTAGGGTTCGCAGTCCGATCATTCGATGAGAGTTGGTGGATAACTCGATTGGTGGATGGAGATGACGTTCACGGCTCGACTACAACCGTCCAAGGACGCTGCGCCTTAGCAACCGATACACCACCTCCGATGGCTGCCGTGATCTTGCGGCGCGACAACCAACCACTAGGGCTCCCGTCCTGCAAGCAATCGAAGAACCAACAAGAACAAGATCAACAAGCACTCAATTGCAAGATGAATATGAAGGTTTCAATCTGAGAACACAATATGGTGAGGTTCTGATGACAATCAAACGGACGGTTGATCCAACACGCGCGCTAAAAGGCGGTAGCAATAGCTAACTCGACGAAACAAAACCTAAACTGTTTGTGGCGGCTCTAAAGACTTATAAGGAGTTGGGAGGACGACCACAAGGGTGTTGGGGTCGTTCTCCAACCCTAGGACGCGTCCCTAATGGACCCAACTTGATACATGGGCCACAGGCCCAAAATAAGGTGATGCAGCACCGGTGGACAGAAAAGGTCTTGGTACAAAAACGATGACTCTGGACGCATCTGATAAGGTATAACCATGCTATTGGATCCGTTGGAAAGTAGACTTGATAAGCTTTCCAAAAAGTGCGAAAATGTCCCAATCGGAGTCTGTATGAAGTCGTGGCATCCATCACAATTTGGTGCTATCCTGCAGTCCAAATCCAGCTAGCGCCCATCCCGTGTCCCGCTGATCCTCTCCATTGTTCCTGAGCAAAATAAGAGTGCACGTGTCTCCATTGTCTAAATATAATGGACAAGAGTTTGAGAATAAACTTACTTGATGATTGAGTTCACAGGCACGAGCACGAGTAATAGGACCAAGTGGTGCTGGAGATGGTGTTGGTGTGGTGTTGATGTCCTCATCATCCTCCCCTTCTTGCATTTGAGTCGTCCTCGACTCAAGCTCATCTTCCTCTCCCAAATATGGCTTCAAATCTGCAATGTTAAATGTGGGACTAATCCCAAAAGCTACAGGAAGATCAAGCTTATATGCATTCTCATTAATACGTTTTAGCACTTTAAATGGTCCATCAGCTCTAGGCAGCAATTTAGATTTTCTCAATTCAGGAAACCTATCCTTTCTCAAATGCAACCAAACCAAATCACTAGGTTCAAAAATCAATTGCTTTCTACCTTTATCACCAGCAAGCTTATACTTAGCATTCATGCGCTCTATGTTTTCTTTAGTTGTTTCATGCAATTTTAACATCAACTCAGCACGTTGCTTAGCATCAAAATTCAATTGTTCAGAAGTTGGTAGAGGTATTAAATCAATAGGAGCACGTGGTAACAAGCCATAAACAACCTCAAATGGGCACATCTTGGTAGTAGAATGCAATGAACGATTATAAGCAAACTCAATATGAGGCAAACAATCTTCTCACATCTTAATATTCTTCTTTAAAACAGCCCTTAACATAGTAGACAAAGTTCTATTCACAACTTCAGTTTGACCATCAGTTTGGGGATGACATGTGGTAGAAAATAAAAGCTTAGTCCCCAATTTACCCATAAAGTTCTCCAAAAATGGCTAAGAAATTTAGCATCTCGATCAGAAACAATTGTATTTGGCACACCATGCAAACGAACAACTTCTCGAAAGAACAAATCAGCAATATGTGTAGCATCATCAGTTTTATGACAAGGTATAAAGTGTGCCATCTTAGAAAATCTATCCACAACCACAAAAACACTATCACGACCCTTCCTAGTCCTTGGCAATCCCAAAACAAAATCCATAGAAATATCTTCCCAAGGAGCATTAGGAACAGGTAGAGGCATATACAAACCGTGTGGATTTAATCACGACTTCGCCTTTTGACAAGTCGTGCAACGAGAAACAAATCTCTCCACATCTTTGGCCAAAAGAAATGACCAGCAAGTATGTCCTCTGTCTTCTTTGCTCCAAAATGTCCCATCAAGCCACCTCCATGCGCTTCCTGAAGCAACAACAAACGAACGGAGCTAGCTGGAATGCATAGCTTGTTAGCTCTAAACACAAAGCCATCATTTAGAACAAATTTATTCCATGCTTTTCCATCCTTACATTGCAGCAACACGTCTTTAAAATCATTATCATGTATATATTGTTGTTTAATTGTTTCCAAACCAAAGATCTTATAGTCAAGTTGTGTTAATGAAGTATATCTCCTAGACAAAGCATCAGCAATGATATTCTCTTTCCCTTTCTTGTGCTTAATGATATAAGGAAAAGATTCAATAAACTCAACCCACTTAGCATGTCTACGGTTCAGTTTTACTTGACTACGAATATGCTTTAAGGATTCATGATCAGAATGAATAACAAATTCTTTGGGCCACAAATAATGCTGCCATGTTTCTAATGTTCGCACGAGAGCATACAATTTCTTATCATAAGTAGAATAATTCAGAAGAGGCCCACTTAGTTTCTCACTAAAATATGCAATGGGTTTACCTTCTTGTAACAAAACACCACCCAATCCAATTCCACTAGCATCACATTCAAGTTCAAAAGTCTTATTAAAATCAGGAAGTTGGAGAAGAGGCGCATTTGTCAACTTATCTTTCAACATGTTGAAGGCATTCTCTTGTGGGGTTCCCCAAGAAAACACGACTCCCTTCTTCGTAAGCTCATTCAATGGTGCAGCAATGGTGCTGAAGTCCTGCACAAAGCGACGATAGAACCCAGCAAGTCCTAGAAAACTCCGCACTTGGGTGATAGTCTTTGGTACTGGCCAACCCTGTATAGCGTCCACCTTGGCTTTATCAACCTCAATTCCCTGTGGAGTAACAACATAGCCAAGAAAAGAAACACGATCTGTGCAAAAGGTGCACTTATCAAGGTTACCAAATAAACGTGCCTCCCGTAGAGCTTTAAAAACAACACATAAATGATCAATATGTTCTTCCATAGATTTGCTGTAAATTAATATATCATCAAAATAAACAACAACAAATCTTCCAATGAAAGCATGCAAAACCTCATTCATCAATCTCATGAAGGTACTAGGTGCATTAGTTAACCCAAAAGGCATGACTAACCACTCATACAAACCGAACTTCGTTTTGAATGCAGTTTTCCATTCATCTCCCAATTTCATGCGAATCTGATGATACCCGCTACGCAAATCCACTTTGGAAAACACAACAGCACCACTCAATTCATCTAGCATGTCATCTAATCGTGGAATTGGATGACGATATCGAATAGTAATATTATTAATAGCCTGACAATCCACACACATACGCCACGATCCATCTTTCTTAGGCACTAAAATAACCGGAACAACACAAGGACTTAGAGACTCACGTATATAACCTTTGCCGAGGAGTTCTTGCACTTGACGCTGAATCTCCTTTGTTTCTTCTGGATTGGTCCTATATGGTGCACGGTTAGGCAATGAGGCACCAGGAATCAGGTCAATTTGGTGCTCAATGCCTCGAAGTGGTGGCAGGCCCGATGGTATTTCACTTGGGAACACATCGGAATACTCCTGCAAAATGTTAGCGACAGCAGGAGGCAAAGAACGTTGCATATCATGAAGGGAAATCAATACCTCTTTGCATACTACAGCATAAGCAACAGTAGTGGAAGCATTCAACTCATTAATATCAGATTTAGTAGCAAGCAAACAATTTCCTGTCAATTTTATCTCCTCTTTCATATCAGCAACAGATTGGTCATTTTTATTGCTCTCACTTTTAGCTTTTGAGGCTTTAGCTACATCATCTTGCATAATAGCTTCAGGGGACATAGGATGCAACACAATTTTTCTATCATGGTATAGAAAAGAATATTGATTTGTTCTACCATAATGCATAGAATCTCTATCAAATTGCCAAGGTCGCCCTAGCAGCACATTACAAGCTTGCATAGGCACAACATCACATTCAACCACATCTTTATAGGATCCAATGGAAAAATTGATTCGCACAAGTCTAGTTACCTTTGCCTTACCGCTGTTATTTAACCATTGAATGTAATATGGATGTGGGTGTGGTTTGGTGGTAAGCGCAAGCTTCTCCACCATGTCACCGCCTGCCAAGTTGTTGCAGCTACCTCCATCGATGATCATGCGACATGAACGCTCCTTGATGACACACTTTGTTTGGAACAACGTGTGTCGCTGATTTTGCTCTGCCTTCTCCATTTGTGCACTAAGCACACGCTGTACAATGAGGCTCTCATAGCGGTCGGCTTCACCTGCATTAATATGTTCTTCTATACATTCTTCACTACCTACATGGTCAGCGACAAGCAATGCAAGTGTATCTTCATCAAAATCACTAGCGGACGAATACTCACCATTATCTTTGATGACCATAACGCGCTTGCTGGAACACTCACGCATCACATGTCCATATCCCTGGCACCGGTGACACTGAATGTCTCTCATTCTACCTATCGATGCTACGGACGAAGCACTTGCACTAGGCTTCTGGCTGTCTTGACTACTGAATTTGTGGGAGTAGCACTAGGCTTGTCACTTGAGGATGGCATAGTAGCACGTGTGCGGGACTGCCATGAATTTGTCTTCCCTGCAGAAAAGTTATTCTAAACACTAGCACGTCGCCCCTGCACTTCCCTTTCAGCTTTACAAGCAAGATGAAACAAACGGGTTACATTAGTGTACTCTTTATATGAAAGGATGTCCTGAATTTCACGATTTAACCCACCCAAAAATCTTGCCATAGCAGGTTCCTCATCCTCCTCTAAATTACAACGCAACATACCCATTTGTAATTCTTGATAATACTCTTCTACACTTTTAGCACCTTGTCTTAGTTGTTGCAGTTTATGTAGCAAATCCCGTGCATAGTAAGAAGGAACAAATCTAGCCCTCATGATTTTTTTAAAGCATCCCAAGTATGTGGTATGTTATTAGGATTTTTCTTATTATACTCTATCCACCATACAGTAGCAAAGTCAGTAAACTCACTAGTAGCAGCCCTAACACGTGTATTCTCAGGAAATTCGTGGCATGCAAACTTTTGGTCAACAGCAATTTCCCATGAAATGTATGCATCAGGATCATACTTACCATCAAAAGGAGGTATTTTAAATTTAATCTTACTGAAAGTATCATTGTTATTATGTACCTCACGTCGACGGTGACCCATACCTCTCCGATTAAAGCGTAGGCGATGTCGATCACTAAGGTCATTGTTATCAAGGTCCATATCACCAGAGTAAGCATCCTCGTCATTATCTTCGACTCGCTCCTCATCCTTGTGGGCGTCATTATGTTGACCCTTTCCTTTTGTGTGGAAGTCATCAAAACGACGGAGAAGAGCGGCAAGGCTTTTGTCCATACGAGCAACCGATGCTTCGACTCCTGTAAGCTTGGTGGTGGTGGCAAGTTGGGCGGCCTCTAGTTGCCCAATCTTGTCATTGGTCACTTGTAAATCTCCATCGAGTCCTTCTGTATGCAGTTGCACTTGCCTTGTAAAATGTTGAATGATGCCCTTGGTGCGTGGAGATTGCGGCATGTTGTTATTATCCTCTGTTCCTGACATGGTTTAGAAGACAAGAACAACAAGAAAACAGGTGAAGAAATAAAAACCCTACAACTATTAGGATGTAGCTACAGCAAGGCACTCGCCCTCAACCTGTTTCTCAAGCTCTTACCAGTTCTTACCTTGCTCAAACAAGAGGGGTCAACAACCAGCAAGCCTGCAACCTTGGAAGTGAATGTATCGATACCGTAGCACAACACATGTCAAGTTGTAGTCGAATATGTGGAGCTGTAGGTGGCCAATGTTATGGACAAGGATAGATACTAGCACCACGTTAGTCACAAAAGCAAGTTGAATAATCGTTCAAAGGTGGTACTGTGCTGGTCCTAGCCTAGACCGTGCTAGAGACGCGAGCCTGGACACAAAGGAACTCACAAACACCACCTATCCAAAGGAGGGAAACACAAAGATCAGCCCCCTTTTTCTGTTTTTTTTTTCTTTTTTTTTTCTTTTTTTTTTCCTTTTTCTTTTTTTTTTCTTTCTTTTTTTTTTCAGGGATCCTCAAAACTGATTATATGAACAAAGAGATGTCAAAAGAGCAAACCACCACACACACTTTTTCCAAAAGTGCAGGGGTATATAGGTAATTAAAAGATGCTCTCTCTCTCTCTCTAAAGTAAGCTTCGCTGTAATATGGTATGAAACTTGTAGTCCCGACTTGTAGTGCGCGAACTTAACTATGGAAAACAACTCGGACGGAGGCAATTTATAGCAGCGAATACTAGGGTAGTACTCGGACTTGATTCCCGAAATCAACTCCGTCTCGAACGTGACAGCAGCGAATACCAGGGTAGTACTCGGACTCGATTCCAGAAAACAACTCGAACTCGAATTGGATAGCCACGAATACCAGGGTAGTACTCGGACTCGAACTTGACAATAACGAAATCTACTTAGACTCGGACTAGAACGTGACAAGAACTCGAAACTCTAAAGGACTATAACTAAAACCAGCAACTCGACACAACCGATGCAACCGACGACTCAATAAGCCCTAACTAAGTAGTACTAGCAAAAGGATCAACGGGTTTATGGGATTACGGAAAACTAATCTACTATTTTTTTTGGCTTTTCTGGGCTATAGGAAAAAAAAATTTGTGAAGAATTGGAAGTCTCTCACCGATAAACCTTGCTCTGATTACCAACTGATGACGACCTGTAGGGTTTGCAGTCCGATCTTTCGATGAGAGTTGGTGGATAACTCGATTGGTGGATGGAGATGACGTTCATGGCTCGACTACAACCGTCCAAGGACGCTGCGCCTTAGCAACCGATACACCACCTCCGATGGCTGCCGTGATCTTGCGGCGCGACAACCAGCCACTAGGGCTCCCATCCTGCAAGCAATCGAAGAACCAGCAAGAACAAGATGAACAAGCACTCAATTGCAAGATGAATATGAAGGTTTCAATCTGAGAACACAATATGGTGAGGTTCTGATGACAATCAGACGGATGGTTGATCCAACACGCGCGCTGAAAGGCGGTAGCAATAGCTAACTCGACGAAACAAAACCTAAACTGTTTGTGGCGGCTCTAAAGACTTATAAGGAGTTGGGAGGACGACCACAAGGGTGTTGGGGTCGTTCTCCAACCCTAGGACGCGTCCCTAATGGACCCAACTTGATACATGGGCCACAAGCCCAAAATAAGGTGACGCAGCACCGGTGGACAGAAAAGGTCTCGGTACAAAAACGATGACTCTGGACGCATCTGATAAGGTATAGCCATGCTTCTGGATCCGTTGGAAAGTAGACTTGATAAGCTTTCCAAAAAGTGCGAAAATGTCCCAATCGGAGTCTGTATGAAGTCGTGGCATCCATCACAAGTTGGTGCTGTCCTGCAGTCCAAATCCAGCTAGCGCCCATCCCGTGTCCCGCTGATCCTCTCCATTGTTCCTGAGCAAAACAAGAGTGCACGTGTCTCCATTGTCTAAATATAATGGACAAGAGTTTGAGAATAAACTTACTTGATGATTGAGTTCACGGGCACGAGCACGAGTAATAGGACCAAGTGGTGCTGGAGATGGTGTTGGTGTGGTGTTGATGTCCTCATCAGCTGGGGCTTCCCTATCACACGACATATACAGCCGCTTAAAGCACGCATATGACTACCTTTCCCTGGATCCTCTCGCCAAGACCGGGGTTCCGCCACCTGAGAGCACAGTACACCTCCATCCAGTTCGCTAACTTGGAGGGTACACACTACTCTCGCCATCTCTCCACTCCCAGTGCGGGTTAACCGTTCTTCAAGCGAGAATAGCCAGAGTCCAGCTTCCCGGAGGATGTGATAAGTACACCAAAGTCACAACCCTAGTCATGCATCAACGGATGGTTCCTAATCGACACAGGCGGAAAGAACCCGCTCACCAGATATCCACATCTGGCGGCTCTCCAACACCGTGTCCGCCCGGTCTCAGATTATTACTTCCATCAAGAGGACATAGCCATTTGCCGCAGCAATCCGCTATTCATCTCGAAAACAGAACCATTGCCGAAGCAAACAGGTTAACACCTACTCTCGCAGATGACAGGAAATCATGTGACTCTATCGGTCTAAGCATTGCTAAGCAGCATAAAGCAACAACCGTACTTGAAAACAGTGTCAAGCATTGCTCATAAGAGAAGACTAAAACAGATTACACCCTGAGTACTACTCCCCTTCATGAAGGAAAGCAACACTAGGTTAGAAAGCAAATTAATTAAGCCCTATTTATCTGGATTATCTAAGTTAACACTTATACCTAGAAGAACTGAGCAAACAACATTACATCGAGCATGTCCAACTTGTGTTTGTCACTGGACAATGACCATATGTACCAAATAATCCAAAATCACTTCAACGCCTAAAGGTATTAGGGTTTCTAAATATTTTATAACTAAACAGGGCATTGTTACAGAACTAAAAACAGGAAACAGGAAGAACTCTGCTTAAGACCCTCGGACGGCTGAGACTCGACCATCAGCGGCACAGAGGCTCGAGCGGTGGCGTCGAGAACCACAAAACACGACGGCGAGCCGCCGTCGATGACCAAACCGAATGGGTACCCCTCGAACTTGCTTCGGCTTGCCGAGCCGAACCCAACAAAGGTACACTACGACTCAAACAATCCTTCAGGACACCTCATCGAGGGTGCTGACGATCGGACGGGGCTCGACCGATCGCACACCATCGAGAACAAACCTCGATCAAAGAACCAACCCTCGATCCTTGACGAGAGACCTTGATCGAAAGGAACGAGACTTCAATCGATGAAGAAAGACCTTGATCGATGAAATTGGGCCTCGACCGACCCTCGATCAGAGAAGCTAGGCCTTGGTCGACGCAACTAGGCCTCGAACCGAGACGCTAGGCCTCGATCAACACTCGATCAAGAGGCTAGGCCTCGATCACCACTCAGAAGACAACCACGAGCAAAACGCCCACAGAAACGAGGCTAAAACCTACACAACCAACCTCGTCGACGACCATGGCGGTGAACTGAGCTCGACCGCACACACATGCCAACGGACACAGGCCTCGATCAAAGGAGCTAGGCCTCGAGCAGAGACACTAGGCCTCGATCAGACCGCGATCTACCCTCGATCGAAACAACCAACAACTCCAGCAAGCTAAACGGCCCCCAAACAACGCGAAACGCGCACGAGGCGACTCAGAACCGAACGCAACACCCTCGTCAACGGCACTGGCGGTCGGCGGGGATCTGCGCGACGCGCGCCGAAGAGAACACGCACGCGCTCGAGGGCAACTAACCCTCGAAACAAACTCAGGACAACTAGACGAAGCTAGCGCGAGACTTGGATCTCGAAAAGATCCACAACAACGGCTAGACGACGAACACACTGCCGCGCCGAACAAGAACAGCGGCAGCGCTCGAGGACAGAGCGCTAAGGCTCGATACAGGGACAAACGAGTACAGCAAATAGGTCGAGGAGCTCACCCTGGTCACGGAGCACAAGCAAGCGTGGCCGGAGAAGAAGCAGAGACGACCGTCGATGAAGAACGTGACGGCGGAGACAAAGAACTGCGCGGCAACGAAGATATTCCCAGAGCTGTGGTCGACCATTTGCAAAACGGAGAACCGACAAGCATCAGAAATGAAAAAAGAGCAAGAACATAAGGCAAAAAGACAATGCAGCTCCTGCGCAGCCCGATCGAAGACAGACCAGAGCAGCGGCGGTCGCGTCGGAGCTGAGGAAGACGGATCCGCCCGGAACGAATGCGGGCTCGACGACTTCAACCAACTTACCCCGAGGATGCGCAAGGTCAAGGCGAAGACAATGACGAAAGATCGAGTGATTGGTAGCAGCTAACGAGCTCGGGCGAGTTCGTCAACGATGGAGGTGGAGCGCTCGGCGGAACAGAGCAGAGCGAAGTAGAGTGGAGAAGAGTGGAGCAGTGGCGTGGAAAGGGAGACAGAGAGAACGGCGTCCCGCTTTTAAAGACGGGAACGGGCTCCGCAAGATCGCCACGTACTCTCGACAAGACGGGAGTCCCTGGACAGGTGTCGGCGTCGGACACCGTCGAGAACGATCCTGCCAAGCAACTGCTCGAGGAAAGGACAGAACTGACCCTGCGGCTACTTTGCAAAACGCTCAAGCTTCCAGGGGTTTTCAGGGAAAACTTTGAACACGAAAGATGTTAAAAATTTCAAGACCTACAACTTTGCTTAAACAACCACAAGCAAAAACTTTATATATTTGAAAATCGTGTTTAGGGTTTAATCCACCCCCTCTGGGAAAAGGGTTTGGAAATCAAATTTTAAATTTTGAGGCTTTGAAAAGATGACCTGCATACAAACAATTGATCAAACACAAATAAGTAAACTCATTTTAGTTCAATGCATATCCAGGTTTACAAACAAATGAATGATGCTTAATGCATATGATGACATGATCAGTTTTTATTAAGAGATTAACAAGATTAACACCCGGGGTGTTACAATCCTTCCCCCTAAAAGAAATCTCGTCCCGAGATTTAGGTGAAACAAAGTAACGGAAAAAGGAAACATATCAAGAACCTTTCTTTTTCACATCACCCTTGTTACAACTATGACCAGGTCTTTACAAACAGCTTAAACGATAGAAGCATAAAACTCTGGGAAATTCTCTAAAAGATAATCTTCAGATTCCCAGGTAGCTTCTTCTTCTGAGTGCTGATTCCACTGCACCTTGTAGAACTTGATGGTCTTGTGACGAGTAATTCGATCCTTTTGATCGAGAACCTTTATAGGGTACTCAGAGTAGGTTACATCAGGTTCTAACTGCACTCCTTCAACTTCCATTGTTGTATCTTTAACTTGAAGACACTTCTTCAATTGTGATACGTGAAACACATCATGAACGGCGGAGAGGATGTCAGGCAATTTCAAACGATAAGCCACCTTGCCAATACGTTCCAAAACTGGGAATGAACCGACATAACGAGGTGCTAACTTGCCTTTCACTCCAAAACGAGAGACTCCTTTCATAGGTGTGACTTTCAAATACACATGATCTCCCGGTTGATATTGAAGTGGCCTTCTCCTTTTATCAGCATAGCTCTTTTGCCTTGACTGAGCTATTTCAAGATTGATGCGAATCTGTTTAACTTTATCTTCAGCTTCCTTAACTAGGTCAACACCAAAGAACTCACGTTCTCCAGCTTCCGACCAATTAAGAGGAGTTCTGCAACCACGACCATACAAAGCTTCGAATGGTGACATTTTCATGCTTTGTTGATAACTATTGTTGTAAGAGAACTCTGCCAAAGGTAAGCATTCATCCCACTTTTCTGCAAAGTTAAGGACACAACATCGCAACAAATCTTCAAGAACTTGATTGACTCGCTCAGTCTGATCATCGGTTTGAGGATGATAGGCAGTGCTGTACAAAAGCTTAGTGCCCAAGGATTCTTGGAGATGCCTCCAGAATGCCGAGACAAACTGAGTTCCACGATCAGATACGATGGTCTTAGGAATACCATGCAGACTCACTATTCTTGCCAAAAACAACTTGGCATAAGCAGCGGCAGTATGTGAAGTCTTGACTGGTAGAAATGTGCAGACTTGGTAAGTCGATCAACAATGACCCAGATAGAATCATAACCACTCGAGGTTTTTGGTAAACCTACTATGAAGTCCATACTGATGCCTTCCCACTTCCAAACTGGAACTGGTAAAGGTTGAAGTTGACCTCCTGGTTTCAAACGCACTGCTTTCACTTTCTGACAAGTGTCACACTTGGCCACATAGCCTGCTATCTCAATCTTCATCTTTATCCACCAAAACTTTCTCTTCAAATCCTGGTACATTTTGTTGCTTCCAGGGTGAATGGACAAACGAGAAGTATGAGCTTCATCAAGAATAGCTTGTCGCAATTCTGGAACTTTAGGTACCACAAGACGGTCCTTGAACCATAGTACATCAGACTCATCTAACTTGAAACAAGTGGGCATCCCAGATTTCACCTTTGCTTTAAGATGTGCGATACCTATATTGGTTCGTTGAGCCTCGATAATTCGATCACGAATGCTGGGTTCCACAGATATGTTAGCTAGACTGCCATGCTGAACCATAGATATGCCTAGCCTCTCTAACTCATAACAGAGTGTGGAATTTACCGTCTTTAGGCTTAGTCAACTGCAACTGCCTTTACGACTTAAGGCATCAGCTACAACGTTTGCCTTACCTAGATGGTAATGCACTTCAAGATCATAATCTTTGATAAGCTCTAACCATCGCCTTTGCCTCATATTCAACTCAGACTGAGTGAATATATATTTCAAACTCTTATGATCCGTATAGATATGACAAAGGTTGCCCAGAAGATAATGCCGCCAAATCTTCAAAGAGTGGACAACTGCCGCTAACTCCAGATCATGAGTTGGATAGCTCTCTTCGTGCTTCTTCAACTGTCTTGAAGCATAAGCAATGACCCTTCCTTCTTGCATCAAGACACACCCAATACCAATAGCGGATGCATCACAATATACATCAAAGGGCTTCTCAATATTAGGTTGAGCTAATACGGGAGCTGTGGTCATTAACTTCTTCAAAGCTTCTTCGCACTCAGTAGACCACACGAACTTGGTCTGGTTCTTCAGTAGACTGGTAATTGGCTTCGAGACTCGAGAAAAGTCTGGAATAAACCGACGATAATAACCAGCCATACCGAGGAAACTCCGAACTTGATGAACGGTCGTTGGTGGCTTCCAATCCAGAATGTCCTTCACCTTACTAGGATCAACTGCCACGCCTCCGTTGGACAAAACATGTCCCAGGAATTGCACTTCCTTTAGCCAAAATTCACATTAGCTGAACTTAGCATAAAGCTGGTGCTCACGCAATCGGGTTAAGACGATTCGGAGATGACGGGCATGCTCTTCTTCATCCTTGGAATAGACGAGAATATCATCTATGAAGACAACAACAAACTTGTCCAGCTCCGGCATGAACACTGAGTTCATCAGATACATGAAGTATGCCGGTGCATTGGTCAAACCAAACGACATTACCAGATATTCATAAAGCCCATATCTAGTGGTAAACGCCGTCTTTGGGACATCTTCAGGCCGAATCTTGATCTGGTGGTACCCTGATCGCAAGTCGATCTTGGAAAACACCGAAGCTCCAGCGAGTTGATCAAAGAGGAGATCAATCCGCGGCAAGGGATACTTGTTTTTGATGGTCACCTCGTTCAAGCGACGATAGTCAACGCACATGCGAAGGGTATGCTCCTTCTTTTTCACGAAAATTGCAGGACAACCCCATGGCGATGAACTAGGTTGAATGAAACCCTTATCGAGCAACTCGTTTAACTGAGTCTTCAACTCCGCTAGCTCTTTAGGAGGCATCCGATAGGCCCTTCTAGAGATTGGTGCGGTACCAGGCTTTAGCTCTATAGAAAACTCCACATCTCTATCAGGAGGTAAGCCAGGTAAGTCATCAGGAAAGACGTCTGGAAACTCACGTACTATTGGAATATCATGTACCCCAACTGCAACTATAGCACAGACTCTCCTCACTTCCCGTTTTGGCACCGAAAGTTGAATCAAGAGCTGAGATTTACTGTTTGGCACATCTACCTTGATAGTTCTATTTAACACATCGATCACAGCTTTGTGCTGCTGCAACCAGTTCATCCCCAGGATCACATCTAAACCCTGGTTAGGAAGCACTACCAAAGTCGTGGGAAAGATATGCCCACCCAGACTCAAAGATACTTGATACACCAACTCTTTAGTTGTGACTCGACCACCAGGTGTTTGCACATGAAAATCCATGTTTAACTCAGACAAAGGAATACTATGCTTGAGCACAAATGACTTATCAATGAAGGAATGTGATGCACCAGAATCAAAGAGTATAACTGCAGGTTGATTGTTGATAGGAAACATACCCTGCAATACAGGTTCTCCTTCTGGCATCCCTTCACCCTGGGTATGAAACACCGCCTAGTCTTCTGCTCATTCTTGTTCTTCTGAACTACAGCATTCCCATTCTGCTTCTGCTGTTGCTGACTTCCAGCAAACTTCTGATTGTACTTCTTTAGAAGAGGACATACATTAGAATAATGCCCCGGCTTTCCACAGTTGAAACAGGCATTGCTGGTTTGCTTAGCAACCATTTGATTGTTTGGACCGGCATTCTGCCTAGGATACTGAGGAACCCTAGAGAACTGCTGTCCAAACCTCTGCTGCTGCTGAGGAGGACGATATGGAAAATGGTTGTGGTTCTGAGGGTGGTAGAGAATCTTCTGCCTCTTCTAATTACCACCAGAAGATCCAACAAACGACTTCTTCTTCTTCGCCTCCCTATGGATGCGCAAAGAATTCTCAGCAGAGATAGCCATGCTCACAACCTCATGATAAGTAGCATTAGGATTGTGATGAAGCATGGTGTTCAGCTTAGTTGAGAGTCCCTTGAGAAACCATCTCTTCTTCTTGGCATCAGTATTAACATGTTCCACAGCATACTGCGAAAGATGGTTGAACTTGCCCACGTACTGCATCACAGTGGACTCCCCTTGCTTCAAACTTAGGAACTCCTCCAACTTAGCTTCCATGACACCATCAGGAATATAGTGCGCACGGAAAGCATCACGAAACTCCTTCCAGGTGGCACGATGACCTGCTGGCTTCATAGCTGAAAAGGTCGTCCACCAGGCTCCTGCTGCCCCGCGAAGTTGTTGAGCTGCAAAGATGGGCTTCTGCACCTCTGTGCAATTAATCAGCTCAAACTTCTGCTCCATGGTGCGAAGCCAATCATTAGCTTCCAAAGGCTCATCCGCCTTGGTGAACATCGGAGGACGCGTGTCGGTGAAATCGACATAAGTCATCTCCTGGTTATTGCGACCATGACGTTCATTGCCGCCTTGCTGGTGATGTTGAGTTAACTCATTCAACAGACGAGCATTGTCTACTGAAACACTGATCAATGCCGCCAGAGCTTGTGTTAAGGTTGGTGGATCAGGAAGTTCCCCATCATGAGCCCCAGCATTGTTATGTTCAGCCATCTGTTTGCACAAACATACTTTTATTGGGACAAGCATAAAAGTACCAAAGTGCACAACATATATTACATGACATCACAACATTACAGTGCTGATAACTAAAGAGTTCTGAAAGCGATAAAGGTAGATTATGTTACACAAGATCCACTATTCGCATTGAACTAGATAGCTAGGCGAAACATGATCTACTCGTCATCACTAAGGACTACAACTTCCTGCTCGTCCTCGACGATCACCACTGGTTCTGGCTCTGGTGCAGCTCCACCCTGACCCTCAGGTGTAGGTGCAACGAACTGGTCTGCCTGAACAAGATCCCCAAGGTCCTCTGCCATAGCCTGCTGCTGGTACCCGAGGTTGTTCATCATGTGGTGAAGGTGATGCACCTCCTCATGAAGAGCATTGTTGTATGCCTCAAGATTGCCCACATAGAGCCCCAAGTTGTGGTACATCTCGGACAGAACGTGTTCTCGTTCCCAGGCTTCATTCCTTTCTCCCATCACCTCGAACATGTGACCCTCAGCAATGGACACTTTTGTTGCCTTGGCTGCCAGCTGCGCCTGACATGCCTACAACTCAGCCTCCTTCTCCCCCATCTTAGCCTTAAGATCGTCAGCACTGCTAGCCAACTCAAGCTCCAAGTGCTCAATCTTTGCCCTGTGGCGAGCACAGCAACTAGCACCCTGCTGACTGCTCTCAGCACAATCTCCACGTGTCGCCAGCCTGTGGCGAGGAACGCCCCGAGGTCCGGAAGACTTGCGAGCTGTGCGCTTAGTTCTAGCCATCCTATAGATAAGATTTCAAAGGAGGTAAGTAAGTAACAGGTCAAAATTTTAGTAGCTTAAGAACGAAATTTTAAACCCATCCCAAGTTGTATGATATGATGCATGGAACGTCCCTACGAATACGATAGTATTTACATAACACATATATAGGGCATATATACATAACCATATTCATACCATCAGCTTGATATCCTAAAGTCTACTTTCCTAAACTTGGAAAGAGAGAACAGATGAGTTAAAGAAATTTTTAGACTCAAATCACATTTTAATTTAAGATCCAAAACATTTTGAAACTTTTACAACTGCAAGATTGGTAACAAGGTGAGCTTTGATACCAGCTGTGACGAAACCTCTTAAGATAGGGTCCACTTGTCAGGATTAACCAACTTAATCCCAACAGATGATCCAAATCCTAATTAGCCCATCAGGTGTCGCCACTTTGCAGCGGGTCATCCACCTCTTTCCGAACAGGATCACCTTATTACAATCATGACAGAAGTAATACGAAATTTTTATATTACATCAAAGTAGCGGAAATTTAAAGTCATATTACAAACCATAAGTTTTGAAACATAACTTAGTGTCATACGATAAAGATACATCAAGCTGCTGATAGATGAAAGACAAACAACCGAGTTACTCTTGCCCAAGAGTCAAGCAAAGACAGTTTATTCTCCATCTTCATCTACACTGACCACGGTCATGCAGCAAGAAGCCACACAAACCGGGTTGCGATCCTCATCTGCAACAGGGGTTAACAAACCCTGAGTACGGGAGTACTCCACAAGACTTATCCGACAAAGAAAAGTATTTGGTGGACAAAGCAGTATGCAAGTCATAGGATTCAAGGTGTGGTTTGCAAGAATCAAGTATTTTGCATAAATGAGAATTATAAAAAGAATTGAAATCATTTATGGTATACATAAGATTACTCAAGTATCGACCTGGATGTATGATCGATAACAAGGTAATAAACATCCACGATGGGATCCAACAAGTATCCAGTTAAAGTGTATTACTACGAAGAAGAAAACAGGGTCATGTTTCCATATCCGAGGAACACGACGATTCGAACCGGTTTATCCCAGCTGGTGATGACGACCTGTAGGGTTCGCAGTCCGATCATTCGATGACAGTTGGTGGATAACTCGATTGGTGGATGGAGATGACGTTCATGGCTCGACTACAACCGTCCAAGGACGCTGCGCCTTAGCAACCGATACACCACCTCCGATGGCTGCCGTGATCTTGCGGCGCGACAACCAGCCACTAGGGCTCCCATCCTGCAAGCAATCGAAGAACCAGCAAGAACAAGATGAACAAGCACTCAATTGCAAGATGAATATGAAGGTTTCAATCTGAGAACACAATATGGTGAGGTTCTGATGACAATCAGACGGATGGTTGATCCAACACGCGCGCTGAAAGGCGGTAGCAATAGCTAACTCGACGAAACAAAACCTAAACTGTTTGTGGCGGCTCTAAAGACTTATAAGGAGTTGGGAGGACGACCACAAGGGTGTTGGGGTCGTTCTCCAACCCTAGGACGCGTCCCTAATGGACCCAACTTGATACATGGGCCACAAGCCCAAAATAAGGTGACGCAGCACCGGTGGACAGAAAAGGTCTCGGTACAAAAACGATGACTCTGGACGCATCTGATAAGGTATAGCCATGCTTCTAGATCCGTTGGAAAGTAGACTTCATAAGCTTTCCAAAAAGTGCGAAAATGTCCCAATCGGAGTCTGTATGAAGTCGTGGCATCCATCACAAGTTGGTGTTGTCCTGCAGTCCAAATCCAGCTAGCGCCCATCTCGTGTCCCGCTGATCCTCTCCATTGTTCCTGAGCAAAACAAGAGTGCACGTGTCTCCATTGTCTAAATATAATGGACAAGAGTTTGAGAATAAACTTACTTGATGATTGAGTTCACGGGCACGAGCACGAGTAATAGGACCAAGTGGTGCTGGAGATGGTGTTGGTGTGGTGTTGATGTCCTCATCAGCTGGGGCTTCCCTATCACACGACATATACAGCCGCTTAAAGCACGCATATGACTACCTTTCCCTGGATCCTCTCGCCAAGACCGGGGTTCCGCCACCTGAGAGCACAGTACACCTCCATCCAGTTCGCTAACTTGGAGGGTACACACTACTCTCGCCATCTCTCCACTCCCAGTGCGGGTTAACCGTTCTTCAAGCGAGAATAGCCAGAGTCCAGCTTCCCGGAGGATGTGATAAGTACACCAAAGTCACAACCCTAGTCATGCATCAACGGATGGTTCCTAATCGACACAGGCGGAAAGAACCCGCTCACCAGATATCCACATCTGGCGGCTCTCCAACACCGTGTCCGCCCGGTCTCAGATTATTACTTCCATCAAGAGGACATAGCCATTTGCCGCAGCAATCCGCTATTCATCTCGAAAACAGAACCATTGCCGAAGCAAACAGGTTAACACCTACTCTCGCAGATGACAGGAAATCATGTGACTCTATCGGTCTAAGCATTGCTAAGCAGCATAAAGCAACAACCGTACTTTGAAAACAGTGTCAAGCATTGCTCATAAGAGAAGACTAAAACAGATTACACCCTGAGTACTACTCCCCTTCATGAAGGAAAGCAACACTAGGTTAGAAAGCAAATTAATTAAGCCCTATTTATCTGGATTATCTAAGTTAACACTTATACCTAGAAGAACTGAGCAAACAACATTACATCGAGCATGTCCAACTTGTGTTTGTCACTGGACAATGACCATATGTACCAAATAATCCAAAATCACTTCAACGCCTAAAGGTATTAGGGTTTCTAAATATTTTATAACTAAACAGGGCATTGTTACAGAACTAAAAACATGAAACAGGAAGAACTCTGCTTAAGACCCTCGGACGGCTGAGACTCGACCATCAGCGGCACAGAGGCTCGAGCGGTGGCGTCGAGAACCACAAAACACGACGGCGAGCCGCCGTCGATGACCAAACCGAATGGGTACCCCTCGTCGACGGCACTGGCGGTCGGCGGGGATCTGCGCGACGCGCGCCGAAGAGAACACGCACGTGCTCGAGGGCAACTACCCCTCAAAACAAACTCAGGACATCTAGACGAAGCTAGCGCGAGACTTGGATCTCGAAAAGATCCACAACAACGGCTAGACGACGAACACACTACCGCGCCGAACAAGAACAGCGGCAACGCTCGAGGACAGAGCGCTAAGGCTCGATACAGGGACAAACGAGTACAGCGAAGAGGTCGAGGAGCTCACCCTGGTCACGGAGCACAAGCAAGCGTGGCCGGAGAAGAAGTAGAGACGACCGTCGATGAAGAACGTGACGGCGGAGATGAAGAACTGCGCGGCAACGAAGATATTCCCGGAGCTGTGGTCGACCATTTGCAAAACGGAGAACCGACAAGCATCAGAAATGAACAAAGAGCAAGAACATAAGGCAAAAAGACAATGCGGCTCTTGCGCAGCCCGATCGAAGACGAACCAGAGCAGCGGCGGTCGCGTCGGAGCTGAGGAAGACGGATCCGTGCGGAACGAATGCGGGCTCGACGACTTCAACCAACTTACCCCGAGGATGCGCAAGGTCAAGGCGAAGACAATGACGAAAGACCGAGTGATTGGCAGCAGCTAACGAGCTCGGGCGAGTTCGTCAACGATGGAGGTGGAGCGCTCGGCGGAACAGAGCAGAGCGAAGTAGAGTGGAGAAGAGTGGAGCAGTGGCGTGGAAAGGGAGACAGAGAGAACGGTGTCCCACTTTTAAAGACGGCAACGGGCTCCGCAATATCGCCACGTACTCTCGACAAGATGGGAGTCCCTGGACAGGTGTCGGCGTCGGACACCGTCGAGAACGATCCTGCCAAGCAACTGCTCGAGGAAAGGACAGAACTGACCCTGCAGCTACTTTGCAAAACGCTCAAGCTTCCGGGGGTTTTCAGGGAAAACTTTGAACACGAAAGATGTTCAAAATTTCAAGATCTACAACTTTGCTTAAACAACCACAAGTAAAAACTTTATAGATTTGAAAATCATGTTTAGGGTTTAATCCACCCCCTCTGGGAAAAGGGTTTGGAAATCAAATTTTAAATTTTGAGACTTTGAAAAGATGACCTGCATACAAACAATTGATCAAACACAAATAAGTAAACTCATTTTAGTTCAATGCATATCCAGGTTTACAAACAAATTAATGATGCTTAAAGCATATGATGACATGATCAGTTTTTAATTAAGAGATTAATAAGATTAACACCCGGAGTGTTACAATGCCGGTACAACTTATCATCTATAGGTTGATCGGCAAAATCTGCAACGTGGCGACATAGACCCAAGGAGTATCGAGAGCAGCTTGAAGATCTCAACACCACTTTAGGGTGCAAGGAAACATGGTTTGGGGATGTGCCTCCACAAGTATGCTCTCGGAGAACCACTGGGGTTCCTGATATTCTTTGCGCATAACCAAGCACCAGGAAGAGTCATGAAGATTCCGACACAATCGGGCCATACTACCAAGACCGAGCTGCAAATCTTTGATCGGCAAGACCGATTTATCCGATGGTTCACACTGAACTTGTTGGCTGAAACCTCGCCGATCATGTTCCAGATCCTTTACTGATTTCCTGGCTTCAAGAGAAATCGGTTCGGCGAGTATGAGCCTACCCAGGAGCATTGGAATCACCTCGGCACCGCCTCATGGGGAAAATTTTAGTATGCTTCCCTGGTTAGGCCAACAATCAAACGTGGTGTGACCTCCTCAAAGGCTCCCAGTTGGGAATTAGCCGACCGTGCGGACTACGCGAATACAATGACAAGTGTGAAGACTGTCGTGGGCTGCCTGGTTCCTCCTCTTGTGTCGACATCAAACGGACACCTAAGGGCGAGGATAAAACACCAACAGAGGAAGAAGGATCGAAGGGGGGTTGGTTTGTAAATTCATCTTGCCCATTGGAACTAAGGATAGTAAATACTGTAGATGAACACCAGGCCAGGGAGACCCATATCAGGTTGGAATTCTGGGGGAGGGAGAATGATCTATAAACCTCAAGAGAAATCTTTCAGAAACATTACTCCAAGAAAATGAGCCAACACGTCATTAGTCAATCAGGATGGATAGTCGGTGTGATTCATATCGCCTCCAGCACACAGCCGATACGATATATCGCCTTTAGATCAAAATAAAAAGAAAAAAGCAAGAGAGGAAAGGAATGGGGCGCAGTTTGAACAGAAAAGAGGCACGCTGATGACACGAAGACAACATTACCCACACAAATATCTACAGTCACAGAGCATGTTCACAAAGAAGGTCAACCCCTATTCCAGAGACAAGCAGTCGATCAGTTCGTCTATGGGCATCAGTTCGGCAATGGCTTGCCCCACTGGTTGGAATCTCCTCACCATGTCGAGGAAGTCGCACCTTTTGTGGGTGCTGATGAAATCTGGACCTACGATGCCGGAGACACCCACGCGCGGCGACCTATGCTCCGGAGAGGGCAAAGGTAGCTCCTTAAGCAACAGAATGGAAGGCTAGGTCTCGGACGCGCATCGACATATGGGTGAGACGTTCTTCTGGGGCTAGGCCGGAAGCATGGAGAAAGTCCGCCAACATGTTTATAGCATCAGAAAGGCGGACGAGTTCTGTCCGAACGCCAGAGGAGTACATTAATCAAGATAACCAATGCGGACAAAGTAGGATCCAATCGGTTAAAGTTATGGTGACAAAAGACTGCAACCAGCTGATGATGATTTGCATACCTCTGGCCTTGGTGCTGAGGGAATCCAGGACCTCCCGGGTATTCGCGATGGTGGTGTTTGCTGACATCAACTCTTTCTCCAGAAGAGATGATCTTTCGCGTTCCTCTTGGAGGAGACGCCTATCTGCCAGGACCCCTTGGAAGAGATCCCACAAGTCTTCATCCAAAAGTGACGTGGTGGGGATGGAGCTCGACTCACCAACGTCAGTGCTGAAAGATGGTCAGACTTCCAGCAGGAAAAAGCCATGTGGGGAAGCAATAATCGTTTACCTGAACAGCCGGTGTTTCGGCGGCTACAGAGCGCTAAATGAAGAGCTAATTGTTGGATGCTTGCCGGAGTTCTCCATAGGGGCGCTTTGGCAAAATGGGGGAAAGAAAGATATGTGATGGATACTACTTCAAGGACGTCTGATTGGTATTTATGACACCAGCGTAAATGGAAGTGTCTGTTCGGTGGACTGAAGTAAAGTCCTCTACAGGAGAAATCGGCTAAGTAGCCGATTAGAGTTTTGGATATCAATATATGAATCGACTGACCGCGACCTGTATAAAGCTCGACGATGTCAAAGGCACGAAGTTGCGGTCCCATAAACACAAAAGGAAGATTGTCATGAGCTACCTGAAGCATTTCAAGGTCATTACATTGATTTGTTCCTAATACAGACTAATTGCTGAGGAACACTTTGTTTACAATGTCTTCGGCACGGGTTATATCAACTATTGCCTCGCCATGCTCCTGAAAGGCTTCATGGAGGTCTTCATGGTCCTGAGGTCCCTCTTTCCTGGGGAAGCCGGGTGCTACCTCCGGGAGTCGGTAGTCTGTGGCGGCTTCATCAGCAGTGGCGGCCATGACGGCTCAGTGGCGGACACCGTGAAGGGCGATCTTCCCGATCCGGTGCGGGATATCCTGGAGGCGCTGGTTCAAAACGTCGCCTCGGGCGTTCACAGCGTTGGCGGCGGTGGAAGCTGTGCGATGCAGATTCTCCAGTTGCGCCATCAATGCTATCAAAACAGAGGATGAAGAAGGGGCATGAGAAATTAAGGCAGATAAGTATGCATTACCTGCCGCTTGACCATCGGCTTCGGATAGTCGGCGACTTGTGTTGACGATCTCATCTTTGGTGGCGGCCAGAGCCACCTGATGCGCATCGGATGAACTGCGGAGGCGATCTATCTCCTTGGTCGATTTCGAGTATGCTTCGTGGAGTTGGCAGCGCTCTTCCATCACAGATCGGTAGGCTGCCAGATCGACACCGCCGGGGTTGGAGTCAGACGCTGAAGACTCTCCACTACTTGGTGATCTGAGAAGGGGAAATAAATTAGTGGATGAGTGATGACCGTACCAGGAGGAGAGCTTGGAGGCACATGAAGGATCGGTCACCGAGTCATGCGCAGGTGTCGATGGGAGGAAGAGATCTCCGGCAAATATTCTTCGGCCGGACGCTTTCCTCGGCTATCACCTCCGGCCATTGGGGGTTTCTTGATGGATCTTGGTACTTGTGCTTCAATCTTTTATGTAGGAACAAAGCAGTAGATTTCACACGGACCTGGGCAGTTTCTACTTTTCTGTGTATTTTTTTGGTACAAAAAGAAGCTGATTGCTTTCTATTTTACATTTGCGGCGGACTTATCTTTTGTTATCTCCATTAATGCTGCAGAAGCAACATTGCACTAAGCCATGGTGAGTATGGTGAGCCATTGGCTGAGCGCATATCGAGGAGCCAGCAGGAGGTATGCTTCAATTTTGGCAATTGGGTATTTCTCATTATATAAAATTTTAGATACCGAGAGGAATCATTTAGGTTAGAGGTCTGACATACTAGCTGTCTACAGATGGCAGTCCACTGTAAGTGCAAGTGTCAATCTTGTTGTCCCTAGTCTGACTAAAACTCTATGTTCAGTTAGCAGAATTAACCTTTATCTCCAAACAGATATACTCATATTCGAATTTAGTGTGCATTGACACGTGTCGAGGTATGTAAAGCTGGGGCCACTTTCAGCTTTCCATGTTAATGTTTCATTTCTGTACCAAAATTTCTACCAGCTAATTCGTAGGAAAATGGATATTTAACAAGATTATTAAAAATTTCTCTATTACTCATGTGCTAGACACATTATGATTTTTTGTTTATTCAGATAGTAATGGTATTGTTTACCCTAATCGAATAAGTACATTTTTGGTTCTCAGGGTTGGGTGGAGAGCCTGATCTGACAACAGCAGCCAAGCCTTCATGCCTGGCAAAGGGGTAAATTTTCTTTTTTTATACCCCTCAGCGGCTATTTAGATACCAAAATGTACACACTAGCCTGAAATTTGGATACCAAAATGTCTTACAGCTGGACTTATCTTCAGTGGCCTGCATACATCTATAATGCAAGTCTTAGATTTTCTTAACTGAAATATTTTTAATCAACGACCTTACTATCTCAAAAAAAATTAATTGTCCATTATTTATCAATTATATGTAGTAAATTTCTCACAATTTAGAGTTGTTTTTCAGGTTGTATTTTTTATTAGTGACAACATCTTGTGCATGTATACCACTATTGATTGGCAAGGAATGATCCTAGGTAAGCCAGCTGTAATAGAACCGCTCAAATTATAAGAGATCAAATACTAAAGTAGCCGAATTAACTACCATGAAGAGCACTTGAGCCCATATAATCCCGGTAGTCCGCCGAGTGTTCCGAAAAGTCCTCGGTAATTCAACTTTACAACCAAGATCGCATGATCAAGTAAATACAAATCACTTACACGGAGTTTCAGCGGAAATAAATTACATTTGAGTTCACAGATAAACAATACAAGTATGAGTTTCAAAACCATTTAATGAAAACAATATTTCTTTGAAATAATTATAAAACATAAGTTGAAATACATTGCTAGCTTAGATTGACATCCTCCGACAACAGCATTGAGATGAGAGATAATATAGAGTCACCGAGCCCATCGGTGGTTAGCTACACCTTTAGCAACATGAGATCTTCACCTGCAACAAGGTGGGATAAATCCTGAGTACTCGAATGTACTCAGCTAGACTTACCCGCCATAAACTAAAATAAATGACACCAAGGATTATGCAAGGCTTTATAGTGGTGGATTAGCTTGACTCATTTTGTGAAAAAACATAATAATTCTTTAAACCTTTAGTTAAAGATGTAGCATCAACTTTTAACCATTATTACCTGTCATCTACATTAGCCACTAGTCTATGCCAGACAAGTTGATTAAAGCATACAATAGAATCCATCATCATTCCAGACTTTCCATAACCTAGATCACCAACATTAGTTTCACAGTCGTGTAAATGTTGTCATTGCCTTAGTCAAGTGCTCTCTAACCAGGAGCGATGACGATTCGAATCGGATTCCTACTCAGCTGAGGGGGTATTCCCTACACAAACCACGCTCACAGGCCACGTGAGTTACAGGTCACCGAAGACACTATTCGGGTAAAGTCGCGGGATGAACAGGGACCACCGACACCCAAGGGCCGCCCAAAAGCCAGCAGCTGTGAAGGTCTTAGATCGCGCCCCTGTGTCCGAACCTCGCCTCACACCAGCACGATGCGTCTCCATCCATACCCGGCCCGAATAGTTTACCGGCTTCACGGTCGGAACGAGTCATCCTTCCAGTTAAGTGTAGGCATGCGTTCAACATGACCAGAGGGACAACAACACAAACAGTCATTAGTTGACACGGTCGAGTCACCCCCATCCAAAGTACAGGGAGTTTCCCACCGATCTTAGTTCCATTAACCATTCGGCTATCATTCCGAGATAAGCCAAAATATGTGATTAGGATATTCACCTACGTCTTGCGGGCAATGGGAATCACCCAACTTCTACTGAACTATGCCAACTAAGCATGACTGGCACGTAATTGATAGGGTAATCAGGGTAGTGGTAATAGTAGAGTGATCAAGGTATAATGCAACGACAGTTTCACCCAACTCCTAAACTTAATGCATCAATAATAATAACTTAATTAAGATTACATTTGTAAATATAGGATGTTTGTAATGCTCCGGGGCTTGCCTGGGAACCGACTCTAGGTCAGTGTATGTTAGATGATACTCGCTTCGCGAGCATCTCTGATCCAGCTTGTTACTTTGATTGATCTTCCACCTTCTAGATCCATCCATCAACTCCACCTTCGGGTTAGGTCCAGTCCTCACTTCCTTCACGTATGCACTTATCGTACCTAAATGAGAAGCGAGATGCATGTGTATGAATATGAAGAATGAAAACACGAGATACACATATACAACCATTTAAGACAAGCTCAAGATCATGAAAGGCATAAACAAGACATTAGAGTTATTTATCTCATTATAACACGAGCATAACATAAAAGGAGAGAAACGCATCAACCATGACATACTATTTAATTTAAGTCAAACCATAGAAAATATTCATCCATCAAGTTTACTTAATAGATTAAACTAGCACGAGCAAGTTAAAGTAATTGTCTCATACATGCAAGTTCGGGACAACAACATAGCAGTCACGGTTTTAATCATAACTAGAGTTATACTAATCCAACAAATATGATTCTTACATAGTTGGAAATCTAATTAAGTTGTCTACAACTTTCTTAATACCAAGAAAAGATGATTTAATAGTTAAACAACTCGAATTAATTTAAGAAGTCACCTATGTCCAAAACAGGGACAGATTTGGTAACCCTTATTAAAACTGCTATAACTCAAGATCTGAAACTCCTCAAAATATGAATCAAGACAATATGGAAATCTTATTAAAAGTTCTACAAACCATTAAACATAAAAAATTGATGATTCACATTTTAAGTTAGTCAAAAAGCACTTATAAATAGATCTATCCAGGGAGATGGGTAGATTCAACTCCCAACTTAGAAAATGCATATCTTCCAAACTACTGGTGCTATGGCCATCAAAATTTAACACAAGCTAGATAATAACATTATCTACAACTTTGGTACTCACCATACCAACAAAAAACATCATTTAATGCATGATAATAATTATTTCCCAAAACATATGCTTGCAGTCAAAACAGTAAACTAGGACATTTGTTATTTTTATAAATCATGAAACTTTAACCAACTATCATTCATCATATAAGGAATACACCATAATTATTTCATAATTTTTGGAGCAATGCTTAATTGCAACAAATATTTAATTCACATAATCAAGCTTCTAAATGCAGCAGCACGAAAGCATTTTTAGAGCAATTCATTCAAGCTAAAACATAACATGCAATTATTCGAGTGCGTAGAGAATTTCATAAGGATTCCAAAAAGTCCTAAATCACATCCATGCGATTTTTCTACGATTTACTATGATTTTCCAAAGTTCGCTGTAGAAAAGGGGATTAATTTCGAGATTAGTATTTGCAATCAGACACCCTGCATTTTCAAGCACTAGATAAAGGACACATGTAAATCCATGAGTCATATATCTTTTGCATAAAAAACCAAATAAAAGCTTCTGTATACTAGATGCCCCTTTCTGCTTCGATTGTTGTGGGATTTTACGGGACGGAGGAGGACGATTATGGAGGAACGACGGATCGACTGAGGAACGGCGAGGAGTGCTGGGAGCCCGCGCGTGCACGCGTCGTGCCCGACCAGGGCGGCACGTGCAGCAGCGGTGGCTAGCAGCTCGCGCAGGCAGAGCCGCGGGAGCAGGGCCGAGCTGCACTCGACCGCTCGGGCAGCGCCGGGCGCATCACGAGCAGGGGCGCGCGTCGGGCCAGTGGGCCTGGCTCGCGCAGGGCGCACACAGAGCGGCTCTTGGCGGACCGCACGCCGTAGCGCGGCAGGCTGCTCACCGCGCAGAGGGAGGGTGTGGGGCCGCGCAGGCGAGCGGAGCTCCCGCCTGCCCGGCAGGGACGACGACGGTGGCGGCCTGGAGC
The DNA here is from genome assembly GCA_022036555.1 of Microstegium vimineum. Taxonomy (NCBI): domain Eukaryota; kingdom Viridiplantae; phylum Streptophyta; class Magnoliopsida; order Poales; family Poaceae; genus Microstegium; species Microstegium vimineum. The sequence continues at coordinate 24,357,387 of CM039120.1, read as the reverse complement.
ACGACGCGCGGGAGGGAGGCAGCCATGGGAGGAGGAAGGAGAGAGAGCTCCTGCCATGGTAGAGGGAAGAAGCAGGAGGGAGGAAGGAGCCGGCCGAGTGGAGATACGGGCCTTTTCCTAGGGCCAAGAGATATGTCGATATCTTGTCCCCCTTCTTTTTCTAATTTTTCCAATTAATTATGAAACTGCCACTGAGCTCATTTTCGGGTTTCCGGATTCCAAACCGTAGACTAAAAAGTTGGCCGAAACATACCATTGCGAAGGTCTCATCGAATCAAGTAACTTTGCTATAAACGGCATAGTCAAATCCAAACGGTTTGCAAATTATGAGTTCCTAGAGAAAATCTCGCGGGGACCGAAAACTGACATTCCGGTGATCTTCGGGCATCTGTTTCGCTATTTTTGGCTCTGATTCAGGTCTCGACGGTTGAACGAGTTTTGTTCATCTCAATCCGATCTACAACTTCTCTTCAAGTTGCGTCGACATGCGAGATCTCCAAATTGTCGGTCAACGACAATCAAGATCGTTGTCGGTTGCGCTCGGATCCGGGCTCGGAATATTTTCCGGGCATTTTCTCTTTTTCCGGGCAACACGAACCTTTCACGACTTTTGTTGTAGAGTTCAACTGGAATATGTCGAGCAAGGTCTTGAGACTTGGTCGAGCTTGTATAATTATATCTGATTTATAAAGTAAACCGGTTAATTTAAAAAGTCGTCATTCCATGAGCCATTTTGAGGCCGAAGATCACGAAACTTTTCCAAAGGTTCATATAGATGGAAATAGAGATGAGGCACATAGAATAAAAACCTTATCATATATTCCCGATATATGAACTAGAGCCTCTGATTATCGTTTGATCTGATATAAATAAGCTTAATCACTTTTTAATTCGTGATTAACACCAGGTGTTACAGCCCTTCCCCCCTTAAAAAGAATCTCGTCCCGAGATTCAGAACGAAAAAGTTTCAAGGGAAGAGAAACACGTCACCTATCTTCCAAAACCAGCGATAGCACTTGGCTATATAGCTTTGAGCATCCAAGTGACGAATCTAGTCGACCACTCCCTGATGCTGACTCTTTATAGGAAGTTTTTGTTTGAAGGATTTTCTTCATTGATTCCCATGAAGCATTGTTACTTTGGGAGGAACCCAATTTAGCAACTACTTCACTCTAGAGATATCATAGGTGGTGCAGAGCATAACGATCACTCACAAGTAGCCTTTCTTCTAGCCACTGTAGCATAGTCATGTGAAACTTGCACTAACTTGCAACTTATGTTTCATATTGATGGCTTCCTGCTTCTCCACAAGTCCAAAAAGCAATCCACAGGTGGAGCATCTGGAACGTACTTTCCATACGAGATGATCTCCTAAATAGGTAATCATCCCTTGAGACTATGAGGAACTGACTAACTAACAAGAAGGTTTATGTTAATCGCATCTTGCCTGATTTTCCTCAAAGGTCAACTGATGGAAAGCTACATAATGTTCCATGTGTGCAGTTCTTTGTCTCTGATGACCACACCGAACCATCTAAGTCTGTTGAGAGAGTAGCGAACGTGATAGCTGACTCTGTCGTCCTAGCGTCCTTGTTGGACATCCTTGAAGGAGATTGTCGCTTTCAAACGACAATACTTATCAAGGTTGAATTTGATGCAACCTCTTGAGTAAAAACACAAGGAAGGCACCAACAACAAGCTATAGTGGAAACCCACCATGTTTTCGCGGCATCACTTTGATTGTTGAGAAAAGTGCTAACAAGGTCTGGAGAATAACCAAGTTGCAAACCTTCAACAAATTTAGGATATGGTACACCATCAAGTAGGTAGATCACTTCCCTACATGATGTAGTTGTAAAGTACCTTGGGTTGAATCGCATTATGTCAAAGTAGTATTGTTGGACTACTTTTGACATTGTAGGAAGACCCAGTGTCAATGAACAACTCCAAAATATATTGTTTGACACTTTTCGAATTGTTTGTGACTTGTCAGTGCACAGATTGAATTGTACAACATCTTCAATGATCAACCATTGTTGATATGCGAAGGTAATAACAAGTCACAACATGGTATAACTAGACCTTTGGAGGGGCATCCAAAGACTTATCCAAAGGCAACACATTAGCCATGTTGCTAGTATTGGCACTCATTACAACACATTCCTCTAAAAGGAGGAAGGATTGCAATCCTCAGGGAAAACTCGTAGACCTAACATATATTCGTTCTGAGTTTCCAACATCCGCAATTATTTCTGGATGGTCCATAAATTTTGGTAGGCACACAGGTTCAAAAGTACTCTGACTACTCGACCAAAATTCATCTCCAACGGACATTGTTTGGTTATCCCAACAATCATCCATTAAAACTTCTCAGTGTTGAAACTGTAGCAACCAACCGATAAGACATCTGTCATTTTCAAGCTTCACTCAATTTAGCTCAATCCAACTTAAGATATTGAAGTACCCTAAGCGAGAAAGGAGCTCATTGAGTTCAGAAAACCAATCATGTTCACACCTCTAACCAATCACTTAAAGGCAATATAATTAGTGTCATGAATTCCTGATAGATTTCTCGTTCTCCCTTGCTTCACACCTTGTGGTGTGTTCAGCATTTTCGGACTCTTCCGGTTGTAGTAGCTTTCTCTTGCGGAGCAGAGAGATTATGTGTTTTCCTTACATACCTTCCAGAAAACAACCATAACTGTGCATTGAGATACCAACTGACAACGCACAAGCACTCATTTTGTGGATTACCTTTAAAGGGAATAATGCATACCCTACAAGAAAGACAATCCAACAAAAACAAAGTACCTCTTTTGAATGTCCTTTTGTGCTTCCTACCATAGGATTCTGAGCAATTCCTTGTTGTAGAACTGGACACACCATGATGCTGACTAACGCTAGGAACATGAGGTCACTTGCTCCTTGACTTAGATCACACAACACCTTGTAGTATATGTGTGATTGTCCAAAGTGGAATTGACTCGATAACACAGGTTCGAAACAAGGAGCAGCACTTGCATTGCTGACAAGCATTGTTGTCCTTGCTCAACCTTGTTCCATGAGACATAGCGTTCATAGCTACTAAGGAGTTGTTAATTAACAAGAAATTAACATTCCCATAGGTAACTAATCAGTTGTCTCTCAGAACTAAAAGTCTCCATGGTTTCCACTATTGTAGGAGTCAACATGTCTGAGATACCACTAAGTGTTGGCAGACACTGTTAACATTAGCAATACAGAACCATATCAGAGAAGGTTGATTATGACTGTATGATCATCTTGCCTATTGTGATCGAGAACTTGAATCCAAATATCATGAGCACAAGATGACTTACTCTAGAACATAGCGTTTCTAGGCAAACCTTGTCCGAGATATAGATTTTCGGATAACATTTGGAAGATAACCAAGGAGAAGCGCACAAGAAAAATACCACATCAGTGTAACTTTCACAAAGGATTAGGACTAACCACTCCCAATACTAGCGCGTGCCGAGTAACCAACTTGTGTCGGCCGCCACAAGAGACTCTCGGTTTCGTCGCAGTACCGTAGAATGCTCATCATAACACCATTACCAAATATACACCAAAAGGGAAATTTCAAGTGACACAATGTGGGTTGTAAAAACAAGCACCACGCAAACAAGGGATAGCAAGCGAAGGTAGTCGCAAGGTTAGGAGTCAACAAAGGTTGTTCCAAGGTAAGGACAATACCTATGAGAAACAAGGATTGTCACAAGCAGACAAAAGAGCGTTAGATTCTTACTTCGAATCCACATACGACCTATGTTTACCAAAGATATTACTTAACTAGAGATAAACAAGGAAATTAGATCTTGTTGAGCTACAACAGGAGATCAAGACAGATCAACATCTAGAGATAAAGATTAGTTGGAGATCAACAAGCAAGAGTCAAGGGATGGAGTCGATACAAGGATCAAGGATCTAGCTGATAAAACAATGATATGATTTGCTTAGGAGAAGATTTCAAACCCAGGTAGATAAGGATCAAGGTTGCACTGAAGACGATCTGGCGTAGAGAGAGCTGACAGAGATAAGGTCTTCACGCATAGGAGCACAACATTTACACAAGCAAGCACTTAAGAGAATCAACCACTTTAATTTATGCAACCCAAAGCAAGCCAAAACCTGACATATGACAAGCATTCAGTTATACCAACATGAACAAACACAAACATGCAAAGCATGGTGACTAATTGTTCTATGTTTCATCATTTAATTTATTTTAACAAGTAGGTGTAGGCCTCTTCTCAGGTGGAGAAGACAAGTTTTAATTTACATTTAACAAACTTGTTTTCATTGATGCCTGACATAGCAACATGGTTACATTGACATGTTACCATACCAGCAAACCACATGAACATTTTAAACTTACTTTTGTTACTACTTTGGTAACATGAAAGGATGAATGAATTGCATTTAAATAGAAATCAACATTTTTACTAAAATGATAACAGTTAAAATACACCCTAATCATGCTAGCAAAGTTATTGATTAGTCTTTCAACAGTTTACATGCATTTATCAAATTACACATATTAGCAGGATAGAATTGATAACTGTTATTGCTAGTATCTAGTAAGCTTCTAGATGATTCATAGAAACTTAAGTATTCCATTAAATGTTTACTATGACACTCATGATTTTAAACATGTGTACTAATTTACTAACCTTAGCAAGCATGTTACTAGAAAGTCATGGCAATTTATTTTTCATCTATGTGGCACATATAGTTCTCATATTTATCTTGGCATGAGATTAAATGTTGACATAGTTTTAAAGCATAACTGTATAGTAAGACACTTACACAACAGGTTCAATAGTATTAACTTATTATATGATATGGCACAACTGAATAAGAACTAGCTTCAAGTTTACAATTTACACGTTTCGAAAGCACTTACCAAGGATACAAGTCATTGCATGCAAAACATTTTCACACAACAACTTTTATTATTTAGCACAATAAGGAAATTATCAACTTAACCATGCAACATACAAAATGATATTCGATAGCAAGTTTTATAGTTGCATCAAGTAGAGTGTTTCAAGACAAGGCTAACCAAAATGGTTTAACCCAAGTTGGACATCCCTAGCTCAGGTTAAACATTTTTAAAGATCAATCATTATTTCTTTACACAAGCACACCCTAAGAAGGCTTACTCAAGCAACATGATCTAAGGAACATCTCTCTAATTTCTAACAAGAAACTAGCACATCACATTGCTCACATATTACTTTATCATCAGAAGCAAGGATGAGAGGAGCATAGTCACACATGATGCAACAATTATGATTATGCATGATCGTCCTATTCGTCCTCACAAGATTGTCATTCTGAGGTGACAATCACATTCTATATAGGTGGCATAACACGCACTCTCGATATATAGCTAGTCGTTAACTAGTTCATACGTATTCGAGGTTAGTGTACTTGCAGAAGATTTCATTTCAGTCCATCCCAACAGTATGAATATTCTGCATTGCTGAAATTAAATCCAGTACTCTCATACGTACACCCCCGAGTATACATCTGAAGCACTTGTAGCCAGTTCTTTGTCCTAATGATAGCATCATCATAACATATGACACTTCCACACAAGGATACCTTCTCATGAACGTGTGTAAACAAGATCATGGTTCAGCATTATATAAGCATTCCCCTAGATCGGTAGTGTATCTGATCATGCTCTCACAACTCACCTTACCTTAGGCGTAGTGGCAAAATTGATCCATACAACACCACTCAAGTGAGTGCCCCCATACTATTCCAACCTGTATGGACAGGTAAATAGAAATATGATGCAATCCCATGTCAGTACTTAAATAAGCCACCTAGAGTCCTAAGTTGGGCTTAACTGAAGGTTGTCGCTAGCATAGTTTTGCAAATTAGTTTTGACAAACTGGCCTATAGCTAAATTTTTAGTTCAAATAGGCTTTTAAAAACAAAGTTTTTGTTTGTAAATCCAGGTAAATCACAGTATTATACTTAACCATGCTCCAATACCAGCTATAATAGAACCGCCCAAATTATAACATATCAAGTACTAAAGTAGCCGAATTAACTGGCACGAAGAGCACTTGAGCCCATATAATCCCAGTAGTCCGCCGAGTGTTATGAAAAATCCTCGGTAATTCAACTTTACAACCAAGATCGCATGATCAAGTAAATACAAATCACTTACACGGAGTTTCAGCAGAAATAAATTACATTTGAGTTCACATATAAATAATACAAGTATGAGTTTCAAAACCATTGGTGGTTAGCTACACCTTTTGCAACATGAGACCTTCACCTGCAACAAGGTGGGATAAACCCTGAGTACTCGAATGTATTCAGCTAGACTTAACCGCCATAAACTAAAATAAATGACAACAAGGATTATGCAAGGCTTTATAGTGGTGGATTGGCTTGACTCATTTTGCGGAAAAGCATAATAATTTTTTAAACCTTTAGTTAAAGATGTAGCATCAACTTTTAATCATTATTACCTTTCATCTACATTAGCCACTAGTCTATGCCAGACAAATTGATTAAAGCATACAATAGAATCCATCATCATTTCAGGCTTTCCATAAACCGGATCACCAACATTAGTTTCATAGTCGTGTAAATGTTGTCATTGCCCTAGTCAAGTGCTCTCTAACCAGGAGCGATGGTGATTCGAATCGGATTCCTACTCAGCTGAGGGGGTATTTCCTACACAAACCACGCTCACAGGCCACGTGAGTTACAGGTCACCGAAGACACTATTCGGGTAAAGTCGCGGGATGAACAAGGACAACCGACACCCAAGGGCCGCCCAAAAGCCAGCAGCTGTGAAGGTCTTAGATCGCGCCCCTGTGTCCGAACCTCGCCTCGCACCAGCACGATGCGTCGCCATCCAAACCCGGCCCGAATAGTTTACCGGCTTCACGGTCGGAACGACTCATCCTTCCAGTTAAGTGTAGGCATGCGTTCAACATGACCAGAGGGACAACAACACAAACAGTCATTTGGTAACCCTTATTAAAACTGCTATAACTCAAGATCTGCAACTCCTAAAAATATGAATCAAGACTATATGGAAATCTTATGAAAAGTTCTACAAATCATTAAACAGGAAAAATTGATGATTCACATTTTAATTTAGTCAAAAAGCACTTATAAATAGATCTATCCAGGGAGATGGGTAGATTCAACTTCGAACTTAGAAAATGCATATCTCCCAAACTACTGGTGCTATGGCCATCAAAATTTAACACAAGCTATATAATAACATTATCTACATCTTTGGTATTCACCAGACCAACAGAAAATATCATTTAATGCATGATAATAATTATTTCCCAAAACATATGCTTGCAGTCAAAACAGTAAACTAGGACATTTGTTATTTTTATAACTCACAAACTACTTAACACACAATAATGAAACTTTAACCAAATATCATTCATCACATAATGAATACACCATAATTATTTCATAATTTTTGGAGTAATCCTTAATTGCAACAAATATTTAATTCACATAATTAAGCTTCTAAACGCAGCAGCACGAAAGAATTTTTAGAGCAATTTATTCAAACTGAACATAACATGCAATTGGTCTAGTGCGTAGAGAATTTTATAAGGATTCCAAAAAGTTCTAAATCGCATCCATGCAAGTTTTCTACGATTTACTATGATTTTCGAAATTTAGCTGCAGAAAAGGGGATTAATTTCGGGATTAGTATTTGCAATCAGCCACCCTGCATTTTCAACCAATAAATAAAGGACACATATGTAAATCATGAGTAATATAACTTTTGCATGAAAACCAAATAAAAGCTTCTGTATACTAGATGCCCCTTTCTACTTCGATTGTCGGGGGATTTTACGGGACGGAGGAGGACGACAACGGAGGAACGGCGGATCGACGGAGGAACGGCGAGGAGTGCTGGGAGCCCGCGCGTGCATGCGTCGTGCCGCGACGCGCATCAGCGGTGGTGAGCAGCTCGCGCAGGCAGAGCCGCGGGAGCAGGGCCGAGCTGCACTAGGCCGCTCGGGCAGCGCCGGGCGCCTCGCGCGCAGGGGCGCAGTATTGGGCCAGCAGGCCTGGCTCGCGCGGGGGTGGCACGCAGGGCGCGCGCAGAGCGGCTCTCGGCGGACCGCACGCCGCAGCGCGGCAGGCTGCTCGCTGTGCAGATGGCGGGCGCGGGGCCGCGCAGGCGAGCGGAGCTCCCGCCTGCCCGGCAAGGACGACGACGGCGGCGGCCTGGGGCACGACGCGCACGAGGGAGGCAGCCATGGGAGAGGGAAGGAGCAGGAGGGAGGAGGGAACCGGCCGAGTGGAGAATAAATGTCGGCCTTTTCCTGGGGCCAAGAGATGTGTCGATATCTTGTCCCCCTTCTTTTTCTAGTTTTTCCAATTAATTATGGAACTGCCACTGAGCTCATTTTCGGGTTTCCAAATTCCAAACCGTAGACTGAAAAGTTCGCCGGAACATTCCATTGCGAAGGTCTCATCGAATCGAGCAACTTTACTTTAAACGGCACAGTCAAATTCCAAACGGTTTGGAAATTATGAGTTCCCAGAGAAAATCTCGCGGGGACCGAAAACTGGCATTCCGGTGATCTTCGGGAATCTGTTTCGTTATTTTCGGCTCTGATTCAGGTCTCGACGGTTGAACGAGTTTTGTTCGTCTCGATCCGATCTATAACTTCTCTTCAAGTTGCATCGAGTTTTCTATGTGAATGCATGTACATACCTTTTCGATTGGATGCAAAATTGTTTTGTTATATGTGAAACTTGCTAGTAAGATGTTTATTGTGCTTGTGTTGATGGTCACGTGGATACAATCTTAAACTGTTCGGCTTGAAATAGTAGATTTTCCCTGTACTAAAATATCATGCTCAATTGCTGATAGTATAGCATGTGCCTGAACTTTCCAGGTTATGTGCCACTCATGCTTGCGTTTCTGCATTGTTTACTTAAGGGCCAATTTGAGTTAGCTTCTTCAAAAGACTGAAGAACTATTTTCCCATCATGTGGAGTTCAGATAGAGCCACACCTTAGCTTCATTAGGCTTTTTATTGAATTGGAAAATGAGGTGAGCATTTAATAAGTTTATAATTAGTTAAAATGGCAGGTTGTTATGATATATATTTGGTTGTATATGTGTATGGTATTTAAGTTAGCTACTGTTTGTTCCGATTTAGTCAATACCTGTTAATTACTTGATTTGAACTGTATCTCAAGTTTGTAAAAAAATTTGATTGCTAAATGGTTGAAACATGTATCCAAATTTCTTTACATTATGTGAATGAATCACTAAAACTAATTTACTAATATCTCATTCTTATTCTTTTGGTGAATAGGTGGACAAATTTGTGTGGAGGCTTGAAATATAGTAAGGACACGATTGAGATCAAGATCAGTTGAGCTGCTAGGAATTTCTTGAGTGCTGCATAGATGTTAGAAACTCTTATATTGCTGCAAGTTTGAAGTTTTAAAAGTTGTGAAATAAAGGATCATTTCCTGAAGAAGGCTTGTACCAGCTTGGAGTGATATATATACTCCGTGCATGATTTTAGCTACTATTTCAATGGTTTGTCAACTTATTGAATTCTTGATTGTAATTAATATATGTGAGTGCAATCATTTTTGTTATGGTTTATTGTGTACTGGTGTCACGGTATGAGTACCGTGGCAATAACATATAATCTCCCGCAATGAATAAAATTGCATAGCAAATAACACTATTGCCATGACACAGTGATCATGGCAATAATGTATGATCTCTTGCAACGATTAAAATTGTGTGGCAAATGTTAATATTGCTACGACACTATGATCGTGGCAATAGTGTATGATTCTTGCAACCAACACAAGCTCGTGGCAAAAGGTATTATTGTCACGCCATAGCAGTCGTGACAATATCATATAACTCTTGCAACGAACAAAAGCTTATGGCAAATGTTATTATTACCATGCAACGATAGTCATGACAATAACATACGTCTCTTGCAACAAATGAAATTGCGTGGAAAATGATACTTTTGCAACATCATAACGTTCATGGTAATAGCACTTGATGCAACACAATTTTGGCATGGCAAAATTTCTTTAATGTCACGTTATCCATCATTGCATGTATCATCTCTTGCTACGCATGTGGGCGTGGCAAGAGCTTATATTGCCACGACAATGAAAGTTGCAAAAAATATCTATTGCCACCCTTGGCAACGAATGACTATGGTTGCAAGAAACCATAACAGGTGCAACGTAAATCTAACATCGGATGCAATACCTTTTTGCAACGGCGGACGTTTTTGCAACGACTGTCAACAAACGCAATTCGGTTGCAACATGTAGCTTTTGCAACCAAATTGGACCTATTGCAATGTTTTCTTGTTGTTGCGTAAGGGTTAGAATTTAGTAGTGAGGCTTCGGAGGTTACGGTATGAGATGGCTATGAATGAGTATCAAAGCCCGAGGGGCACAAAGCATTATATAGATCCACTGCGGGGGTGAAGAGTCGATTCGAGGACGCGTTGCGGCGTGGAGTTAGAAGAAGCACAGGGGTTGGCCGTTTTGGTTCCCAAATAGTGCAGAGATATTTTGGGAAGGCGAGCCGATTGTTGGTGCGACTCATGGAATTTCTGAAGGAATTTTGGAATAAAGCAAGTTTATCCCAAAATTGGGGGGCATGTGTTAACACCGTATTTTGGCATGGCCAGATACGCACTGATGGGCCCCTAGCAGACCTTCGGAGGAGGCATCTAAGATGGACCGAAAGATCAACTAAGGAAATAATAGATTGTAAAAGGATCTTTCAGCCGGTTGCAACAACACGCACGCGGTGATCTCAGCGATGGAGAAAATTTAGGCCCAAGTCATGGTTTGTTTCTTTATTATTAGGACTTGTGTGACGGCCGATTAGGGTACATGCTATGATCTATAAATAGCAAGGCATAGGGAATGAGGAAGACATCCAATCAATCAGATACACAACTTAGTGCTTAGTTTCTAGCCTTCGGCCACCCCTAGGAGTAGGAGTAGAGTAGATTTCGGTGAACCTTCGACGGATTGGACTGCATCGACTACATCGACCTCCGGTTTTGCTTGTAAGTCTAGCCTTGGTTCATGTCTGATTTTTACGACTGTATTGTATAACTCGTGCAAGCTCGGTATGAGCTAGTTATTGGTTTGAATCTATTACTCATGGGACTACATTGCTTCAATCTCACATGAATTGTGGCTTCAAGCTAGTTATCGGCTCTATTAGATTGGCGATCTAATAGATCCATTAAGTTATTGATATTGTCTGTTATGCTTTGTTTAATCTATTGTTACAATATCATGTCTGATCTCATCTAATGAATTGGCTCGTGCTTTATTTCTATCTAGATCTATTCTCCTCTGTTGCATCCTCTCTTTATATTCAAAGAGGCGATAGATCTAAGATCATATCGGCTAATTCATTAGTTGTGGTTGTTATGTGTTGCGGGTTCGAGATATGTATTCGGTCACTAGATTGATTTGAGTGTGTTTGGATCTGTCTCAACATATACGATACGGCTACATCTTATGAACCCCAATGTCGTATGTGTTGAGTTATATCTGTTCAGACTTAGATTCATCCGGTGTCGAGTACATGGATCTTGTTCAAGCTTCATGGATCCCACATCGGCTGGTATAGCTGATCTGGTTATGCTTCAATTATACGATGTGTGTAATTTGTCGTTCCGATCTATTGGATCTATTAAGTATACTGGACATAGCTTGATTTGTTTACTTTTATGGCTCTATGGAAACACCCCAATGCTAGTAGATTGGTCAGGTTATCGGGTTAATTGTCATCATGGCTGCATGGGAACATACTTCTGTTCATGGTTAATCTTTATCCGGTATACTCAGCAGATCTGGTATTTTGATGACGATAATCTTACATGCATCGCATCTTTACTTTATTCTCATCGTATGATTGGCTAATCATGCACCTTATGCTTAATATCCTGTGACAGCCGTTTGTATACTATTATCATGCTTTACACTGTTCGGAGTTGACTCTTTAGTCAATCTCCTACATTCATCGGCTATATGAGAGCCGCACACTCATGGAACTGTCTGGCAATAACCGGCAGATTCTATAATTTGACGTTTCATCGAAGTGGCTTCGCTTAAGGGGTCCAGGAGATCAAGCTCTGCTGCTGCACGGTCTCTGCAGGACCTACGCAGTGCTGATGCCAGAAGCCCCATTTTTTGCGTCAACACCGCTATCCTCTTATCATAATGGAGCCTCGAGTTTTGTTTGTTCTTGTCAGAGTATAACCATGTAGGATAAAAGCACCATTAAGGAGTGAGTCCAATTAGGAGGCTACTACTGAGAAGCTGACTCCAAGGATCATTCAAAAGCATCCATAGCAAACATCCAGCTTGGTGGAGAGCATCCCCTAGTTATCAGGTAAGTATACCTATTATTAAGTCTATCTTATAGTCATAAAAATATAAAAAATATGTGAGCACATGAAGGTTCACCATAGTGTCATAAGAAAACTTAAAATTGCCAAAAATATGTGGGCACATGAAGGTCCACGTCTGTCGAGTCTTAAGAGTCCTAAATAAAATTGTGAAACCAAATAAAGGTATGTTTTAATTAGGGTGTGTGTTTAATTTGTCTAGAGTCAATAAAAGTCATGAACAATAATTTTGTCTTAGAGATGATGAATAGTTGCTCTGCCATAATCCCTTTCAAGTACCTAGTTTTCAAATTTAAATTCTCCTGAGTTTTGGTTAGAACTGCTTTGATATAAGAATTTACTCTGAACCTGAAACTTGTGGAGGTATATACTTGAACTAAGTCTAAGTGGTTGGGAGATATGATATCAAAAGTCTAGATGCTATTTATCTTACTCCTAGCAATACTAAGTTCTGGTGCTTTATCTTTTGAAAGTTTAAAATCTTACATGATGAGATCTTGTATGACATAGTTTAAATTCCAACCAAAGCCATATACATTTACATACATCTAGATTAGGAAGACTCATTCATGCTACTTGTCTTTGTAGTGAGTGTTGTTAACCTTTAGACCCTGTGAAGAGTCTCGTCATGCTTTTAAATCAAGATCACGTACCAACCACCCAAATATGCACTACTCTACACTGGAGTAGGCGCAACAACATACGATTCCATCCACCAGAAAAAGGTCTTACTCTTACACTAGGAGTAACCACCACCAAAAATATTCATTCCATCTCCACTCATTCAATAAATGCTTCAAGTTCTTGTTATTATTCTCTCAATAGTTTTTCTTGGTGATGAAGGTATGAGCTATGCAAAAGTTATTGTTCAAGAGAAAAAAAAAGAGAAGAAGAAAATAAGAAATAAGAGAGGAATTAAAAATGGACAAGTGTCTGATGCACCTCTCCGAAAAAGAAAATAAAGAATAAGATAGCTCATACTCTCTAGCCATGTTGTTCAAAATTTCCAAACTCCAAAAAGAGAGAGATTAATTTCAAGGAGCAAAGTAGAATTAGGTTTTCATAATTACCACCATACCCACACACACATGCACATCTTGACTTGATTGTATGACCTGACTCTCTATGGATCTATTGTTTGACTTTACAATATATACAAAGTAAGTATGCTAACCTTGTTAAGACATTCCTATGAACTCCACTATATACGTATAGGAGGGCATGACATTATTAATGCCTCAGTAAGATCCACAAATATAACATACATAATAATCTTTTACTTGTCGTTAATCACCGAAACCAATAGGGCCATGATTCTTCAATCTCCCCCTTTTTGGTGATTGACGACAATAATCCTCGAGTATAAGATATAAGAGATGAATGGTTAGGATTTCAAGTGACTTGGTTGGTTTGAGCAAGGGTTGGTGAATAAGAGAGAATGATACTTGCTCATCCAAGCCAAGCCACAAACATGGTACTTAATGAATATGAAATAGAATCGGAGTATCTCATGATATTCTCAAGTATATGTCGGAGTATGGTGTGGAAGGACAATTACCATTAGATCATAGAGACATATCATGAAACTAATGATAACTCACAAGATATATTTGTAGGGTTATGAGGTTGCTACGCTAGCCAGAAAAAAAAAATTTCTACCCCATAAACCAGAAACTAGTGCTAGTTATAGATCACGGGGTTACCACTAGACGCACAGGTGTAGCGGAAGCGACTTGATGTAGCCGTGCACGTCGCAGCAGTGTCGTGCAGTTGCGAGGTCGTCCGTCTCAACGTCTCCTTGCGGTTCATCCTTGTGCTCCAGATGCAGCACCTCCGAGGAATCCCACACATGCAGGGAAGAAGCGTCACCCCTCTGGACTGCTAGGTCCGCGAGGAGTACTAGGCACGAGCGTGGGGAGGGCGACAGCGGCTGCCAAAGGACGTGAGTATCTCGCCCCGCGCCTAACCCTTGCTTATATAGGCGTCCAAATGAGCTCCCACGTTGGAGGCCCATTAGCAACCCTAAACATAGTCTAATTCGGGTCCAACCCGAATTAGGCCTCCAGCCCCTTAAGCGTGCGACCCTATGGGCTCACGCACACATAGGCATGGCCCAAGTACTCTTACTCGACCAATAGTTGATAGCGGCCTCTAGCAAGGCGTGTCAACTCCTATGCATACGCTATGATCATATCAGACGAACCACCACAATTCAATATACATGTTATTCTTTTGCCTCATGAAATTTGGTTCAACTCGTGGGTTAACACTTAACCCAAGCATGGCCATGCATTTCATGATCTAATCATTTGAGTGATCCAGTGATATCTCTCTCATATGGAGAGTGGCAAATTCGATCTTGACTGACTATGTCTCACAGCATGTTTCCTGACAAAACCGAAAACTACCTTTATAACTACCCAGTCACAAAGTAGTATTTGGTAGTCCTAGGTTAGGTCGTTTCTGATGAGGACATCCTCCATTATTACCCGTTGGCAAAGACGCAACAAATAATGGGCCAAGTGGCCCAGTTGTAGTCGGGCGGCGAACGTGTGAGCCTCTGAATAATCCCACCTTGCTTAGCTAGGGAGGAGGAAGCCACCTTAAAAGGGAGAGCCACCCTTCCCCTATCAGACTAGTCTTTTAGGGAGATTGGGCCTTTCTCCGAGTGGGTGTGCCTAAGAACTGTTGGGGTCCGGGCAACCTCAATTTATCGGGCCTCGGCCAACCCTACCTGGGCCGGATGCATCATTTGGTATCAGAGCTGGGCCCTTGTTTAAGGGGGTGGGAATGATGAGGACATCCTCCATTATTACCCGTTGGCAAAGACGCAACAAATAATGGGCCAAGTGGCCCAGTTGTAGTCGGGCGGCGAACGTGTGAGCCTCTGAATAATCCCACCTTGCTTAGCTAGGGAGGAGGAAGCCACCTTAAAAGGGAGAGCCACCCTTCCCCTATCAGACTAGTCTTTTAGGGAGATTGGGCCTTTCTCCGAGTGGGTGTGCCTAAGAACTGTTGGGGTCCGGGCAACCTCAATTTATCGGGCCTCGGCCAACCCTACCTGGGCCGGATGCATCAGTTTCACATCTTGAGTACATACGACAATCTCAGGTCTAAGGACATAACGTACACGATGTGTATAGAGACAATCTCATGTCGGGTCTGTCCAGCACCATGTCCTACATGTGCCCACATTATTAGTTTGACATCTCATGTCCATGACTTGTGAAACATAGTCATCAACTAATAATGTGTTGATCTAATATTCATGCACATTCTAGCACGAACTCTGATCAGGGACAACTTTAGAATAACCATACAAGTAAATGAGTTTCACAAACAATTCACATAATTGTTTATCGATACAAGTTGTCTTTAATGGATATTCATTGAACTCATAACATGTCATGGATACAAGGAAATACAATCATCTCTATGATTACCTCTAGGGCATATTCCCAACAATATTAGTGAAGCATAAGAGTTTGTCACACACAAGCACAAGTATCTCACAACATCACACACATATAGACATAAAGCATAAACATGATGCATGAGTATGGGGAAGTAAATCACACAAGTAAATCCAAATCCCCCTATATCTGATACTACTCGACTACCCTCTCCCCCTTTGGCATCTAGCACCAAAAACTAAGCAGCTGGAGCATCTAGAGATGGACCATCGGGCTAACGGGCGCGGAGGTCGAACTGGGAGTAGTCGGGACTCGAGTCACTGCCGTCATCTGCCTGACTGTTGGCACAAGTTACGACCCACTTTTATATAACTAAAATACTGCCAATAACTCAGGACCAAGGAGAAAACAATCATCACATAAGAATTCTTTATTAAATAACAAGTTCCACATGTCCATGAATATTTTAATGCAGATATCAAGAAATGGGACAAAAGAGATCCAGTGGGACCCACATAGGGGGTCGGTCGACCCCACTATGGGCCACCAGGTCTCCCCCTCGGCCATGATCTAGGAGAAACCCTTCAGAATGATTATCAACCTTTAGATCACCTTGTGTTTTCTCCCAACGGCTCACAAGCAATGTACAAGGATCCATGGGCCCACACCATAAAGATCAACATGACAAACACTTCAGAACGAGCAACCACTTCACATGACAGGTGGGACCAGCACCAGGATGGACGAGGTGGGCCAGGGACCCCTAGGATGGTTCGGCCGAACCCCCCCTAGGCCCACCTGGCCCCACTCAGACCCTGACCAGTGGGGCCACACCCACAAGGCCAGAGGATGGCCCACTGGCCATAGGGTGGTTTGGCCGAACCACCCTCATGGTCGGTTGGGTCCCCCTGAAACACCACATCAATTGGCACATGCTAGAAATCCAAGCCATCCATCCTAGGCGGTTATATGACGGGTTGATCCAAGGGAGGAGGATTGAAGCTCCCTGGATCGATGACGTGGCGCTGGAGTAGCCCCTACTCCACCCCCACTATAAGTAGAGGCCTAGACCTCCCTCTCTAATCATGATGTAATCCATACAAACCACTGTTGTTATCAAGTGGAGATCAGTCTAGTGGAGTTCTCTAGTGTGGGAGTTAGAGTTGAGTTGAGCTTTGCTCGGGCTTTCCGGAGTTGTCTTCCCGGAGGATCTGGTATAAGCTCTTGTATCTTTCCCCTTTTATAAGACTTTACTTATTTAATATAATATTCCTTCCTTACTTTACTTAGTCTTTACTTTGTGCAATATTATACTTGCTATAGTATTGTTGTGGTTTATCTTGTCAATTAGTTGTTATAAACTAGATTGAGATCCTTGTGGCCTTTCCTGTATGCGATCATCGCCTGTTATAAGCTGCTCTAGTTGTCGTATACACGATTAGAGTAGTAAGAATAGGTGTAAGTGCAGTGCTTATACTTAATCTCACCTTTGGTTGTCGCTTGTTGCACGGATTGTTTGTGGTAGCTAGCAAGTGGTGACAGCCTTGTCTAGTCTTTGTATTCCACCACGTGTTTATAGGCAAGTTCTTAAAAGATAAGGCCCCCGTAAGAAGAGGGCGCGATCCGTTAGGAGTTTTGTCCTCCTACTGATCTATCCCCTCTCCTAGCATACTTGTATTGAGGAATCAATTGATGTTTGTCTCAGCGGAGTGCCATAGTTAAATCTACAAAGGTAGAGTTGGAATCACAGGAGTCGTTTACTCTCTCGTTGTCCTCCCACATAGTTATACTCACTAGTCATCTCTTACTTATCTTTACCGGTTTGTTACATCATCACCTTCCTATCATTATATCAATTACCCCCTTACACTAGTTGGTACTAAATTGAGGTGATCTCTAGGATCTCTCTTTTATTATCATTTCTAGCTCTGCTTTCCTTTGGGAGAATATAAATACGATAGCCCGGAATACTCCGAGGTGAAGTGCTACAACGGTATAATCTGTGCGCTTGTGGATTGATCCAATAGTCATAAGAAATACCAACACGGACCCTCTGTAGCTGGAACTGACTGTGTAGTAGTCTGGGTAGGCTGAGCTGACGCTGACTTGGTGACAGGCTCTGCAGACTCGAAAGCAACTGCTGACTCTCCTAGCTCCCTATGAGGCTCAGCTGAGGCCTCTGATGGTCCTGACTCAGTAGTGGCGGGCTCAACAACTCGGCGAGTGTAACACGAGGCGGAGGAGGAGTCACTGCTAGAGCTGTGAGGGTGACTGCTGTTGCTATCTCTATTGGCTCATCCTCTAATAGAGCTAGAGTCTCGGAATCCACTGCCTCTGTTGTGACTGAAGTAGCATATGTCTGAACAACAAAAAGAGGAGGGGTGGTCAGTGTCTGAGCCAAGCAGTCCGGTGCAATCTCCGACGAAGCAACTGAAGACAAGTGTGTGTCCGTCGCCGAAGGAGGAACCTATGTAAGCTGAGTGCTAGGCTGAGCTACTCTGACAGGTGAGTCCTCACCGGTGATCTCTCAGTACGACGCTGTGAGGTCATGAGTCGCCTCTGCTATGGAGCCCCTCGGGAAGGTCTAAAGCCTGTCTGAAACTCTCCGAGGGAGGCTAACCACGATGACACCTGGGTCATCGGTGTCTGGTACACTACAGAGTCGGGTGCCTAACTCTACTATCCACAGGACGGTAACGCTGGAGTCGGCACCACCACTCGAGTAGACTGTGGCTGGGAGGTGTACTGCTGCTGAGAGACTCTGGGAAACTAGAGCTGTGGAGTGAAAGTCGGCCTAGAGCTCGAACTAAGGAGCCTCTCAAGTATTTGAGTCTGTGTCCTCTACATCTTGGCCTGCTGCATCTCATATGCTAGGAACTGACGCTGAAACTCATCCTGCCTGGCCTGAGACTCTGCCTGTGCTGCGAGCTACTGTGCTGCGAGTCTCCTCACCTCCCCTACCTCACGGCGCTGCTCCTCAGACTGTCGTCGCTGCTCCTCAGCCTGAAGAAGGGGCTCCTCAGTTTGTCTCTACTGACTCTACTACATCTAAGTGAGAATGACTAACAACGTAGCCTGTGAAGAGTCTGCAGCAGGTGGAGGAGCTGAGATGGACTGTCACACCCCCAAAATTTCTATTTTGGGTTGAATAGAAAACACTATATAAAATAAAAGGATTTATGTTTTTCCTAAAAGTTATTAGATTTAATTAGGCTTTTAGTAAATAAAAATGTGCAAAATGTGAATTTTAAAATTCTTTGAAATAGAATTTGAAAGGGGTGTTGCATTCATGCCTTTGCATTTAATTTATTGAGTGAAAAAAACAATTTACAAAAACTCAATTTTGGTCCAAAACAATTTTGATTTATTTATAAAATAAAAAGAGTGTTTAAAAGGTTTTCTTAAAACAAGTTCAAAGTTTTGATTTTCAAAACTCAGAAAATGATCTATAAAATATTTCAAAGCTTTTTGATCTCAAAATGATTTGAAACTGGTTTTTCAAATGAATTTGCAAAACAAACAAAAAGAAAAGGGAAAGAAAAGGGAAAAAATCCTCTCTTCCTCTCTAACCCCTTCTAGCCCAACTCAGAAACCAACCCACCCTTCTCCTCCCTCACACCGCAACCCTCCTTTGCTCCTTGGCCCAGCTCTCGGCCCAGTACTGAGGCCCACACCAACCCTTTCCTCTCCCACAAACTCCCTCCCTTGCTCTCACCGACGCGCGGGCCTGCCCTGTCGGCGCCACCAGGAGGAGTCCGCACTCGTCTCTCCCCTTTGCCCTGTGGGGCCATGTTGTGGGCGCTAGACCCAGCAGGCCACACCCCCTCTACCTCCTCCCTTTTCCCACTGCCACCGCGACCCCACAGGTCGGTCGTCCCCTACTCCCACCAGCGCCCCTCCACCTCTCTGTTCTCCATTAATGGAGAACCGAAACTCCATCGAGCCCACCTCCTTCACTTCGGCCTTTACTCGACCTCGTTACTCACTCCAGAAGTCCCTCCCTCAACAGCCCCTCATCAACTGCCGGTTTGAAGGACCCTAAAGGCCCTAATGGCCATAACCGCCAGCCCTCAGTAATGCCGCTCGGAGATGCACCTCCCCCTGTCACTCCCTTCCTCCTCGGCCCTATAAAATGACCCCTCTGGCATCGCACGTGCTCACTGATCCTCCCTCACCCCTCCTAGCAGCTTCTCCTCCCACCGACGCTCAATTCCTCCATCGCCATGGCCGAGCTCGGCTCGAGCTCGCGGTTGCATGTGCTCGGACCGTCTCCGACCTCGCCTTCCCCTCCGTCGACTTCGCGGTGGCGTGGCGAGTCCTCGGCACCAATCCAAGGCATCAATAGCTGCCTGCAACGCCCTTCCCCAACCTCACCGGAGCTGTCTCCCGCCTCTGCTCGCCTCCCCGGGTCTCTGTGCTAGCGTCGACGACCTGAACCACCCCTTCGAGTCCGCGGTGAGCACCTCTACCCTCCTAGCCCCCTCTCACCGACTCTCGGAGCCCCTAGCTCGATCCTGAGGAACACCGGCGAAGAAACCATCGTGGTGGCCATGGCACCGTCATGCCTTCCCTATGTCGCGGCGAGGGGAAGTTTCCCCTTTGCTCCCCGCTGTCGGATCCGCACTGGATGGCCCAGATTAAAACTTACCGGTTTGTTTAAGTCACCGGTCCACCATGGACCCGTGAACCCTCGGCCCCATGCTGAGTCAGCGGGTGCACGCGTTGTGCTATGCACCACACCAGTCAGTGCTCACCACGTGATGCCTGTGTCACTGCTAACGCAGTCAACACCGACAGCACCTGCGCACTTTGCGCTTTAGCCCCTGTAGTTTCCAGAAATTAACCCGCAATCTATCTCAGTTCATTTTCATTTAATCCCAGTCTTGTTTTCTTATGATCTAGCCCTTGAGCTTTTGCAGAATAGTGCCCTCACTCCAGAGCTTTTTTCTTTTTCTGTTTTATTTATTTTAAAATCCGAAAATGAGTTTATCTATTTACAAAACTGCCATCCAAATTCAAAAGCTCATAACTTACTCATTTGAACTCCGTCTTGATTCAAACAAATTGCATTAGATTCATAAAAATATAATCTACATGATAAAATCATAATTCTTTCTGTTTTGTAACTTTGAAAGATATTTATTTGTTTAATGATTTTAAAATGCATGTTTAATCTTCAAATCTTGTTTAAATCATATCTCTCTCTTGTTTTAAATCCAAATCCTCCCATTCAAATTGTGTTAGATTCGTAAAATCATGCTCTACAGTTTAGTATCCTTTAAAACTATGTCAATAGCTCTGTATTTTCTTGGTAAATCCCTACCTTGATTAAAAGACTATGTAGTTGCTTTATAAATAAAATGAATAGTTCTACTTTAGTTTTCAAATTACTTTTCAAATACAAATGTAAGTTTGACTAATTCCAACTTGGGTATTTCTCTGAAATACCTTATCCACCCTTTTACATAGCTAAAATTAATAAAGCCCTTAGTGCTCTCTTTTTAAAAGCTAATCTACCGTTAGTTGTATCTTGCAAACCGTAGCTCCGTTTTTGGTGGTTTTTGCGCTCACGAGTTCGTAGAGATGCATATATTACGTTAGTTACCTTTATAGTGTGCTTTTGTAATGTATGGTGTACTATTTTTAGGTTCTTTTGTGATGCTTGTAACGATAGATGTGGAGCTTTGCAAAGATGATCTAAAAGGAAAGTTGGAAAGTTGAGCAAGCATATGGAAGGCAAGTATAGCATGGGACTCTCCTTATTACCTATACACTTTAATATCAATTAATTCATATGCATGTTCCTACCTTGTTAACCCTAAGGATTCCCTAGATATTTGATACCTTGTACCTTGTCACCTTTCGGGATGCATATGGGTAGTTTATGTTACTGCTCATAAAGAATAACCATCAGGGCCGGTCCTGAGATATTTTAGACCTAGAACGAAGCTAAAACTTTGGACCTTTTTATATGAACATGATAATATGAGTGACACTACCCAATGATAGTATATACACACATTTACAAAATGTTACTATAAGAAGTTAACTTAACGCAAAAGTAATGTTCATATGAAATAATTTATATACATAATAAATTACCAAAAAAAATTCTTGGAACATTCCTTTTTGCGAAGCAATGTTCATCCACGTCAATGTTAAAATTGTCTTCCATATGGTCATCTTCTGGATTAGGATTAGTTGGTTTTTCCACAACAACGAGCGCTAATGCAGTAAGATCTCTTGAAGTGCTTGTATTACTCTTAAGAAATTTATGAAGAATCCCTCTTCATAGTTCTACCAAATCATCTATTCATTTTTCTTACTTCTTTTATCGTTGGTAGAATGATATTTTGTGGTGATACGATACTACTAAAATTTAGAGAAACAATTATAAATTTTAAAATATAAAGATAACGTTAGAAACAATTAGTAATTAAATTTCCGATTCCTACCTTGCCTCCTAGAATAGGAAGCACCGGACGATAGAGAATTAGGGCCCTTGTTTCAGATCAGCCGATCAGACTTGGTTCAGATCAGGATAGAGAATTAGGGCCCTTCTTGTCGTCTCTTGTTGGTAGTCTGCTGAATGCACGCCGCTCGGCTGCTGCCGCTGCCAGGCCCCTGGAGCCCCTCCCACGCCGACGCCTGGCCGCACGCCCATGAAGAAAGAGCGACACTGATCACGCTACGAGCAACTGGCATACTGTATACAGTATATACGAGTATGCTATTATTATTACTAACGTATTCATAGGGGGGCATACAAATTCTAGGCCTGGGACGCTCGTCCCTCCCGCCCCACCCCCACTCACGGCTAGGCCTGATGACAAAATATGACTTTTTAGAAACGTGGACTATAGTGGAACATCAGGAACTTACACCTGTGTTCTCACGCATAGGGGTATCCCTGTAAGCGGCAACCTAGGAAAACCGTGCTACCCCGAGTGTTATATGGCTCTGTTGGTATTTCTTATGACTATTGGATAGATCCGCAAGCGTACAGATTATATCGATGTAGCACTTCACCGGGAGTATTCCAGGTATCGTATTTTTCTTAGGGAACGATAGTGATCTAACTAGGATTAAAGATATGTCCTATGATGGATCAAGGGAGATTATGATAACTGGGTTGAGAGGTTCAAGATAGCACAGATGTCTAACAAGGGATAGCTGGTTATACTGGCCTTATCGGCCCTTCTCTTGCAGGAGGCGACGGGATAGATCAGAAAGAGGCCAAAACTCTAACCGGACCGCGCTGTCAAGTTGTATTGAAGCCTTACCTTTTAAGAACTTATCTTACACACGTGGTGGAATACAAAGACTAGATAGAGCTGTCACTTTCTACTAGCATCCACAAACAATCCATGCAATAAGAGGTTTACAAAGGCAAGATTAAGCTTAGACACCACGTCTACACTAATCTTACTACTTTAACCTTGGCCTAAGATTGTCACACCCGTTTTTAAGAACAAAAACAAGTGCATAAAAGGCTCATGTGCACCCAGGAATAGTCACACACATGAGTTGATAAATTATAAAAAGTATCATCACAGTGCTTATTACATAGCAAATAATTATTCAATACAGAGTCTTAAACAAATAAACTGTAACTAAGACGACGACTTCTGCGGAAGCTCCAAAAGGGACTGGTTGACTCCAAGTCTAGTACTCATTGCGGTAATCATCAACCCAATCTTCATATGTGGTGTTTGAATGCAAGGGTGAGCACATACGTACTCAACAAATATAAAACGGGGTTCATGAGGCTCAAAAGGGTATGTAGGGTTCATAGCGGTAAGCATTTTAAATAGATCAAGTTCATATTAGCATCACCAATTGCCAAGGTAATTTGCATAAGCTCAAATTTCCATGATCATAAAGTAAATGACAATGATACAATAAATAAATAATACTTGCATAAACCAACATAGAAATAAGAACCCAATAATTCTGTGAGTTTTCCGAGTCGCTCGTGTCCGTGAGCACGACTATCATGATAGTTTTTAACTTTGATCAGAGGTGTACAACTTTACCCATGAGTCGTGTTGCCCAGATGCCCGGGTTAATTACTCCCAAAACACTGCCAAGGTGAGCGAGCAGGGTACACTATGAAGCCTTCCAAGGGTTCGTCTAACAAGTTAGGGTCGCAAGGTTCATGACAGGGGGGTGTAGAGCCAACCTGTCTACTGTCACACTCCTTCGCGGCTATGCCCATAGATTAGGAACCACACTATACCCGTCTCGCCATGCCCCTATTTGCGCCATAAAGGTAACCATTGAACAAGCTAGAAAAGGTCCCCATACTGAGCTAAAGCCAGAGCCATATAGCCCCCGTAGTTGTACTGTATATCCCAGCTTTTGCCCCTAGATAAGCTCCTACATTCCAATGTTGCTAAAAAGTGAGTTTTATCATTATTGCATATAGTCATTAACACATTAAGATCATGTACATCCGGTATGAGCACTAGCATTACTAATCATATGTGGTGGATCAAAACATAGGTGACAAGGTAATCAGGATATCAAATCATTAGGATCAATCTATGGTAAACAAGGGATATCATGCTAGTCATGCTAGTAATTGTGAATAGGACAACAAGGATAATCCCATTTTATACTTGTCTTCTTCCAAGTATTCCTGCTAGTCCTGCTGTTCTTGATCAAAGAAAAACTCCGGTTCTTCAACGGGTTGCTCAACGTCTATACTGATCAACAATCAACACCATGCAATCAACGGGCAAACATACATGAAGAAAATAAGACTATAATTAGAACAATACACCAACAGTAAGAAAACAAGATGAAAAGTTTATAAAACTAACCTACGTATTGCTACGATCACTTCAATGTTTCGTTCACGAAAATCGAAGCTAAAACGACGAGGTTATGAATTAAACAAGTTTTCCTATACAAAGATATTAATTTTAAAACTAACTAATAGTGGTATTAACATGTAGATAATTTATTACGAATCTAACACAATTCGAACGGATCAAAACGGGTTTGAAATGAGAAAGATATAGGCATTTGAAATTGAATGGCAAATCTGTAAATAAGAGTTTTCCATTTATTTTCGAATAAAAACAATTTCAATGAAAGATTACGTTTTCCAAAGGAGAAAACGTAAAGATTGAATCCGCTTTTGGATTGCGGGTTGAGAGGGGAAAAACCTTGGGGTCTCTTTAGCAATTGTGACCCCGAAGGGCTATGTTTGATTTCTGGCCATTGATCTGAGATCCGATGGCCTGGAAAGAAGGAGGAGTGATAGAGGGGAGACGCCGGCTAGTAACAGGAGCCGGTGCGGCAGTTCCATGGCCGCCAGTGACAAAACCTCGCCGGAGTTCGTCGATTTCGGCCTACGGTCCACCATACATCGAACCGAGGGCACAGGAAGAACAAGTAAGGGAAGGGGACCTCACCTGGGTGGATTTCACGGGCAGCTAGGGAACAGAGGCCACCGGTGGCGTGGGGAAACAGCTCCTGCATCCCTGCACACGGTGGCAAGGCGGCACGGTCACATAAACTCCGAGTGAGGAATAAGCTTCAAGGGGTCCAGTACCTTGCTTAGGAGGGAGATGGGCGCTAGCGGGTGAATGCGAAGCTCGGCGGGAACAATGGCGGTGGCAGAGCTTCAGTACGCGAGCGGCACTGTGGTTGGAGATAGGGCGAGGTGAGGGGTCAGGTAGGGCGCTTGATTCGACTTGGTGGAAACAAATCCTAGTGAAATCGGGATTGGATTGCAAGCTCGGTTGAGTCCTATCCGGGCTCGGCGTGAGGAAAGTGGGGAGCTGATGAGTGGGACCGTGGCGTCAGCGGCAAAGGGCAAAGGGCACAGGCGCTCCCGCACTGGGCCTTGGCCGAGCCGGCCCAAGAGAGGAAAGAAGGGAGGAGAAGCATTCCTTGTGCGTTGGGCCGAGCCAGGAAGGGAGGGAAAAGGCCAAGGCGCTGGGCTGCTAGTTGGGCCTCTCATAGGTGTGGAAGGGGGGAGGGAGCTCCCAGATAGCCGAGCTAGGCCAGAAGTCAATAAGGCCTTGCGGGCCAGATTAGAGAAAGGAGTAAGGAGGGAGAAAAGAAATCCTTTACATTTTCAAGAACTAGTTTTCTAAACAAGTTTTCAAATACTTTTTCAAAATCAGGTTTGAATGATTTTCAAAATCCACTCAGCACATAAACACAAATGCTCCAGCATGAATGCAAAAACATGTTGCTACATGATAAATTTTAATTGCACCAAAACATATATGTTTTAATTATATTAAATGCATAGCAATAACAACATAATTAAATCAATTTAGCACTTTTCAAAACAATTCAAATTTTGGGGTGTTACAAAGATTAAAGCACTTTACTCAGAGCAAAGCGATGATCAAGCGTGAAAAGTTGTATAACAGTTAAACCAGATTTAGAACACTGAATACTATCATAATCCTAGATCAAGATGTGCATGTGTGTGGACAAAAGTATTAGTCTAACATGTACTCCTTAGCTATATATATGATCTCTCTAACTTTAAGATTACTTGAGACATGGCTATCATGATAAGAGATTTTTTTTTAGAATTGAAGAGCTTTGCTCATCATCATTTTTCATTTATGATAGCCATATCTCTTTTTGGAAGAATATAGGGAGAGATCATAACATTTATTTCTATAGTATTTATTGGATGATCATGGATCATGTAAATGAAAGGCATGTTTTGTGTACTTCCAGTGTAGAAGTAGTAGAAATATGTGGCATGCGTGTGATCTTCATCTTTGAACTATGATATAATTCTCAACAAGGGTCACAAGGTTTGACAAAACTCAAAGCAAATACAAGAAGCATTTGAGGAAGGTTTTGCACTTGCATAAATGTTTATGGCTTTGGTAGGATTTTCTCACTATAGAGGAGTAGTGACATTATGGTTTTATGACATTTTCAAAAATTAATCTCCAAGAACTTTAAATAGAAAGGGTATGAATCATGAGCCGAGACTATATCACATTAATCAACAACTTAGTCCATATGATCTTCCAATTAAAGTGTTCTTCCCACTAGTATAAGCAAAAAGCAAGAATTTGTCTTTATGCCGCTTTTGCCCTTTAAATGCCATAGATCATGTCACTTTTCAAAATTTTAATTTTTGGATGCGATCTTCTTGTTTTATTCAATATTAAAAGGGAATTTAAACTATGTGATGAGTTTCATGAAGAAATTATTTTTACTTCATTTTTATTCTTGAAGGGAAAGTGAATAAACAAATGAAAAAGTATAGGGAAATGGGGAGAGACGTGGCAAACGAGTCAGATTTGACGTTTGAAATTCAAAGGATGCTGGCTGGTGGGTCTAGGCCCTAGAAGCACGTTCACCCGAACGTCTTTGGAGTCGTTTGGCCACTTCTAACTCTGCATTTGGATCCCTTACCTCTGAATGTTGATGTACTCTGAACTTTCTAAATTTTGGCCTCCATCTTGGTTCGGCCGAACCACAAAAGTGGTCATTTTGGTCAATTTTTTTTTCTGGTAAGTGTCATGGATGTGCTCAGCATGATTCAGTGATCCTTTTTGTGTTTTGACAAGTTGGAGTGTCGACCGACCTCCCCCATACTTGTTTCGGAGCATGCTGAATTCAATGAAAGAGAAGACATCAAATGCAGGGGTTCTGCTAGGAAAAATACCAGCAGAACCAAACATTTTCATTCAATTCAAATTCTTGTAGGCACACGTTACATTGATGAAAGGGAAATGAACAAAATAATTGGAAAATAAACCTAAGTGCATATTTTATTTGTGGACTAGTGATCTATGGAGATGGAGGGTCAAAGAGATCCTCTCTCTCGATGGCTTGGGCAAGACCTTTGATCTTCGCATTGGTGCTAATGCGAAGAGCCTTGAAATTATCCTCTAGATCAAGACGTGCCATCCTCTCCTCTGCTGCATGCTCTGCTAATTTAGTATTATTTTCTCTAAGCCTAGCCACTACACGGAGCAGTTTCTCCATATCACTCTCTTCATCTTCGTCCTCGAACTGTCCTGGAGGGCCAGAGATGGATGTCATCTTGCTAGTCCGTCGGACGGACTTGCGAGACTCCTCCGTCTCAAGTGATCTGCGCACCCCCCCTCCTCTCCTTGGAGGTGAGAGGAGGGATGAGCACCTTGCCTCTCCCTGGTCCTCCTTGAGCCTGCTCAATCCGCATCCATGGCAGTGTTGATGGAGAGTACAAGTGGGTGTAACCCATACTCGTGTCGTCATCGGTGGAGGAGATGGGCGTCTTCTTCAGCCCAATTTGACTGGTTGTCGGCCTTTTGGGTGTCACCAGTCGCGCAGCGAGCTTGTTGAGGTTGCGGCACGGAGACATCGACCAAGTGATGGTCCGCATCCGCTCCGAGCTCCACTGCCCGGTCGGCCGACCCCTAGAGGAGTGGTTGGCAGTGCGAGCGGTGGTGCCATGGCCATAGGTGCTACCTCGAGGACCTCGACGATCATGGCGTCAGAGTTGATGAGGTCTCGGGTCTTGGAAGGACTTCCGTTGCTAGAAATGAGTGGCAACTTGCCATTGTTGCGTGGTGGAGCCATGGGGTCATCAAGGAGGTGTGGAGGATTGCAAAGGGTGATGGTGGTGCTGCTGGTTGTGAAAGAAAACAAGGTGGAAGGAGGAAGAAGAAGGAGGGGTGTTAAGAAGAGAAGAAACAACGTTCAGGGCCTTCGTTTTCGCTCGGATCACGATGAAAACCGAAGGGGAGCATTGGCCCGACGCTCCTACATGACTGGGTGTTTGAATGAGTTTGAACCATGTTCGGCCGAACACTTTTTGAAACTGTTTGAACAACACCGCCAGGTTTCGAACTTGTTCGGGTCAGGTGAGTCGGCTCGTGAAGTTTCAGGCTGTTTGGCCCAAACATAGGTTTGGTCGATCCACTAAAGTGGCCAAATGGGCCAACCTTTCATGAGGGGGGAGTCAAGGCTAAGTCTAGGCCATTTCTAAGGTCTTTTTCGAAATTTGAACAAAAAAGTTAAAACATGTAGATTTTAGTTCTAATTGGGATTAAGAACAAAATCTATCATATCAATTTCTTGTTCAGGAATTTCATGCTCATAGAAAATTTTAAGACGTTGGCCATTTACCTTGAAGATTTTGCCATCATCGTCCTGGAGTGTGATTGCTCCATGAGTCGTGGCGTTGACGATGAGGTATGGCCCTTCCCATTTTCTTTTCCGTTTTCCGTGACCAAAGAGCTTGAATCTTGAGTTGAAAAGTAAGACTTTGTCTCCTGGGTTGAATTCCTTGACTTTGATCCTCTTGTCATGCCATTTCTTGGTTCTCTCCTTGTATATTCTAGCATTATGGTATGCTTTCTCTCTCCATTCTTCCAATTCAGAGATTTGCATCTTCCTGAATTTTCCAGCAACTGGCAGATCCATGTTCCATTTCTTGATTGCCCAATGTGCTTTGAATTCCAATTCCACAGGCAAATGGCATGTCTTCCCGTATACAAGTTGGTATGGTGTCATACAAATTGGGGTCTTGTATGCGGTCCTATATGCCCATAATGCCTCTGGTAGGTTGTGATTCCAAGCCATACTCATCTCTTCAACAGTCTTTTGTAGAATGTTCTTGATTTGTTTGTTGGATGTTTCTGCTTGACCACTTGTTTGAGGATGGTATGGAGTTGCAACATTGTGTCGGATCCCTTGATTGGTGAGGAACTAGCGGAAGCCTTTGTCAATGAAGTGAGATCCCCCATCACTTATGACTAACTTTGGGGTTCCAAATATGGGGAATATCACTTCATGGAACATTCTCTTTGAATTGGTTGCATCAGCTTTGCGGTAGGGTAATGCTTCTACACATTTGGACACGTAGTCCACCGCTACTAAGATATATTCATACCCTTTCGATGGAGGAAAGGGCCCATGTAGTCGATGCCCCATACATCAAAGAGCTCGACTTGTAAGTTGTTGGTGAGTGGCATGGCATATCGAGCGTTGATGTTCCCGTGCTTCTGGCACCTTGCACATTTTCTGACATAGTCATGAATATCATTGTACATGGTTGGCTAGAAGAACCCACTCTGCCAAATCTTAGCTTGAGTTCTGAATGCTCCATAGTGACCTCCGTACTCTGCTCCATGGCGTCGTTCCATGATCTTGATTGCCTCCTCCATAGGTACGCATCTTCTTAACAATCCATCATTGCATACTCTATAGAGGCATGGCTCATCCCAGAGATGCACTTGACTCTCTTGAACTAGTTTCTTCATATCTGCCCCTGGTGGTACATGGCCTGCAACCATAAAGTTGACTATATTTGCATACTAGGGGTTGGACTCCGTCACCTTGAGGAGTGTGTCATCTCTGAGGAAATCGTCGATGGGCAAATTCTGTACTTCTTTGAATTGCATTCTAGACAAATGATCGACAATAGAATTTTCTACTCCCTTTTTATCTTTTATTTCAAGATCAAATTCTTGGAGTAGAAATATCCATCTTATTAAATGTGGTTTAGCATCTTTCTTAGTGAGCAAATACTTAAGAGCAGCATGATCTATATAGACAATAACTTCTACTCCTACTAAGTAAGATCTAAACTTGTCTATAGCAAATACCACGACCAACAACTCTTTTTAAGTTGTTGCATAATTTAGTTGTTGCCCTGTTAAGGTCTTGCTAGCATACGAAATAGCATGATGCTTCTTATCTTTGGTTTGGCCTAATACCGCACCGACAGCATAATCACTAGCATCACACATTATTTCAAAGGGGAGCTTCCAATCAGGGGGTTGGATGATTAGAGCTGAGATGAGTGCTTTGTTGAGGATATAGAAAGAATCTAAGCATTCATCATTGAAGTCAAAGGGTGCATCTTTGGCTAGCAGGCTTGTTAATGTACAAGCAATTTGAGAGAAGTCTTGTATGAACCGTCTATAAAAGCCAGCATGACCAAGGAAGTTACGGATTCCCTTGACATTCGTGGGAGGTGGAAGCTGCTCTATGACTTCGGTCTTAGCTCTATCCACTTCTATCCCACGTTCGGACACTCTATGTCCTAGCACTATGCCTTCACAAACCATGAAGTGGCATTTTCCCAGTTTAGGACTAAGTGCTTTTCTTCACATCGTTGTAAGACTCTGTCCAGATTCTCAAGGCAATCATCAAAAGTCTTTCCATAGACGGAGAAATTGTCCATCAAAACTTCCATGATTTCTTCGATCATATCGGAGAAAATGGACATCATGCATCTTTGAAAAGAAGCAGGAGCATTGCATAGGCCGAAAGACATTCGCCTATATGCATATGTTCCATAGGGGCATGTGAAAGTGGTCTTACTTTGATCATCGGGGTGGATCGGTATTTGATGATATCCCGAATAACCATCAAGGAAACAAAAGAAAGAATGTTTTGCAAGCCGCTCCAACATCTCATCGATGAAGGGTAGCAGGAAGTGATCTTTCTTTGTAGCCTTATTAAGTTTTCGGTATTCTATACACATTCTCCAATCCGTGATGGTTCGTTGAAGAATCAACTCATTCTTGTCATTTCGAACGACTGCCATACCTCCCTTCTTAGGCACTACTTGCACGGGGCTAACCCACTCACTGTGAGGAACGAGGTAGATGATCCCTACATGCAAGAGTTTCAAGACTTCCTTCTTCACTACTTCTGTCATCGCATTATTCAGTCTACGCTGAGGTTCTCTTGAAGGAAGAGCCTCAGGTTCTATGGGGATGCGATGTGTGCAAAGAGCGGGACTGATGCCCTTGTGATCTTGAAGAGAGTAGCCTAAGACTGATTGATGCTTTTATAAGATAGTGAGGAGTTTGAATGTCTCTTCAGGAGTGAGTTTGTCACTGATGATTACAGGGGCTCACGATCATTATTTAGAAAGACATACTTTAAACTAGCTGGAAGGGGTTTAAGTTCTATAGAGGGCTTAGATGGGGGTTCAGATTTCTCTAGATCTATGGGTTCGTTTAGATCGTCTTCTTCCTGGATGAAATCTTTGGCTTCTTCTTCTAGATCAGGATGAGATGATTCTAGAAGAGATGCAACCATCACTTCCTCTATGAGGTCAGATTCTGGGAGTGATTCCGTCATGGTGTTCATAGAATTGGTGAGCGGAATCGAGAGTTTGATGCTACTCCCAAGATGGCCCTGAAGACTTCCATCAAGAGATCCATCAAGGAATTCGATTAACAAGTCGAATTCCTCCATATCAACTATGAAGTAATTTAAGAGGATATTGACTTTGTTAATTAGCGTAGGAATGGTCTGTGCGATCCCACAACTCTCAATCAATTGTCCTGAAGAAAGCTTCAAGAACTTGTTGGTTGGAGTCAGTTTTACATTTATTGGGAGAGCATTAGCTAATGATTTAGACATAATGCTAACTCCTACGGCAGGATCGTAAAGAGAGTCTAACTTGGCTCTTTCGATCTGACAAGGAATGGTGGTAGAGGAGGAAAGAATTCGAATTGGTTCGGATGAAGATTCGGTCTCTTCTAACCACTCATTGCTCATGACAGACGCCAGCTCTTGAACCGTCTCCTGAAGGTATGCTTCTTCTATGAGACTAGGGATGTGGCGATTCGGAGCTTTTTTGGCTGAAGACTTCTTTTGCACAGATTGATTCGAGGTATTTCCAAAATAGGAAAATAAATCAGCCTCGCTATCAAGGGGGAATTCCAAGGGATGAATTTATTCTTCCCTTGGTGGTTCAGGTTCGATAGCAAGATTTTGAGGTGAAGAGGAAAAAGTTTCGGCTATCGATGTTGTCTCTTCTCTGGGGGTTGGTTTTTGTTCTTCTGCGGGTCCCTCATAATATACGTTAGTATATGGGGTGTTATCAAGAATCTTCATGAGAAGACTCTTCCCTGCACTAATGGGTAAACACAGGAAGGCTCCCCCGGCAGATATGTCAAGGAGTTGCGCAGAATCTTTGCTAAGACCATAAAAATGTTGTAACATTGTAGGCTCGGTTATAGCGAGATTAGGGCCTGAAGATGCTAGATTTGTCAGACGGGCCCATGCATCACCTAGAGATTCTTTTTCTCTTTGTGAGAAATTGATGATCTCTTTTCAAAGACGAATGATGCAAGGGATAGGGATGAATGCCAAACCGAATTTAGGCATCAATTTTTCCCAATCTCCTTTTGCGTCATCTACGTGGCGAACGTACCATCGTTTGGCTATTCCCATTAAGGAGAATGGAAATAGCTTCCACTTAAGGGTACCTGGCCTCATCCCTTGGATGTGGACACATGAACAAAGTTGTTCAAAGTCTCGTATATGAGTGTAGGGATTCTCGTCTTCGTCCCTAGAAAACGGTGTTTCCTGAACCATCGCTATGAGACTCGGGCGAAGCTCATAACGAACGGCCAGAACTGCCTGAGATGATTTAGGTGGCTCCAAGCTAGCACCCGTTGGAGCACCATATTCGATAAACGGGGTTTGATCCATATGTGTATGTGGAGTGAAAAGATGAAATCAAACAAAAGATAAAATAGGACCAAAGGGTACTAGTTAAAAGCTACCGTTCCCCGGCAACAGCGCCAGAAATGCTTGTTGGTATTTCTTATGACTATTGGATAGATCCGCAAGCGCACAGATTATACCAATGTAGCACTTCACCGGGAGTATTCCAGGTATCGTATTTTCCTCAGGGAACGTGTTGACACCATTTTTTGGCATGTGTCAATATGATCTAAGGATTGTGCCGATCGGCAAAAGGCTAGTTACCGTTCCTTATTGGCATTGGGATATTACCGGCCAGATTGCCGATAAAGGAAAGAATGTTGCTGATGAAGACAGGGATTTGTTGCTGATGGAGGCAGGAAGACACTGTTGATGAAGGCAAGGGGATGTTGCCGATAGAGACAGGAATGTTGCCAACAGGAAGAACATTGCCGATGAGAACTGAAGCTCATTATCGATGTGATGAAGGCAACAATGTTGCTGATGGAGGCAAGAAAGCATTGCTGATGAGAGCCAAAGCATGTTGCTGATAGAAGGAATATTGCCGATAAAGATGGAAAGCTATCAATGAATGGTAGATGATGCCGACAGAAGCAGGATGACGTGGGTGGCGTCAGCAAAGAACTGCCGATGGTAATAGAAGTAGGTTGCAGATTGGAAGAAGTCTGCCGATGGAAGGTTTCATCGTAAGGGAGACGGATAAGAAAGCTGGTGATTTTTATGCCAGTATTATTATAGGTTATTTTGAGTCCGACTCTTGCACGAGTCATTTATTTCCTTTAAAATAGGAGTTTTGTTTAGGAAAGGTACGAGTCGTGTCTATCTACAACTCCTTTTGTCGGAGTATAAATATGTATCTAGAGGTCGTGAAAAATCATATCCAAGCATATCAAATGAATCTAATATTTTTATCTATCTTTCCAGCAATTTACCTTTTATCGCATTAGTATTAGCCTATCTACGAGTTCTTCAAGTTTCGACGGGCTGCATCTCATCGACCTCTGTCAACCCTTGCAAGTTCCGCGTTTGAGCAATCTGAGCCTTGACGTCCGGGCACATCGCTGTCGTCTCGTTCAGCTCTACTCTAGTAATCCTGATCAGGTTTGAGCCTTGACATCTGGGCGCATCACCGTTGTCTCGTTCAGATCTTGTTCTATTTATCGTCCTTGTCGATTAACTGGTCAAATCGACTGGCACACCCTCGGAGATCGATTTCGGGTATAAGCCCGAGGTGTTCGCAGACCCTGACGCTTTTTGTGTCAACAGAACAATAGTGATCTAACTAGGATTAAAGATATGTCCTATGATGGATCAAGGGAGATTATGATAACTGGGTTGAGAGGTTCAAGATAGCACAAATGTCTAACAAGGGATAGCTGGTTATACTGGCCTTATCAGCCGTTCTCTTGCAGGAGGCGACGAGATAGATCAGAAAGAGGGCCAAACTCTAACCGGACTACGCTATCAAGTTGTATTGAAGCCTTACCTTTTAAGAACTTATCTTACACACGTGGTGAAATACAAAGACTAGATAGAGTTGTCACTTTCTACTAGCATCCACAAACAATCCATGCGATAAGCGGTTTACAAAGGCAAGATTAAGCTTAGACACCACGTCTACACTAATCTTACTACTTTAACCTTGGCCTAAGATTAAAGCACTTTGCTTAGAGCAAAGCGATGATCAAGCGTGAAAAGTTGTAAAATAGCTAAACCAGATTTAGAACACTGAATACTATAAAGAACTCAGAAGAAGTCACTTACAAGTGCTAAACTTACAAGAGACTCGCATCTGCTGAGGAAGAACTCCGGAGAAGATTCCCGACAGACCCAGGGCTTTCTCCAGAAGGCTCCTCACTCTCCTCCAACTATCATAACACTACTGAAGAGCTCCGCTAAGAGGCTAGAGAGTAGTTTCTCCAATGAGGCATGAATGAGAAGGGAGCTCTAGGGGCCTATTTATAGCTAGAGGTGGAGTAGGGGCTACTCCGGTGCCACGTCAGCGATCCGCGTCACCTTCATCAAGCACCATTGGATCCAACTGACTTAGAAAACCGACCAAGGCATGGATGGTGTTGATTTCCATCATGTGGGGAGTGGGCAAGTCGGTTGGGGAGGTAAAACCGCCATATGGTGGTTCGGCCGAACCACCTTGGTGCCATGTGGGCCCTCTTCACCTCCTAGATGGTGGCCCACTGGTCAGGGACCAAGTGGTGGATAGGTTTGGCCCACCTTGAGTTCGGCCGAACCCCATGTGGGGTCCATGGGCCACCTCTGCCTCCTGGGCATTGGTCCCACCTGTCATATGGCTTGGATGTTGGTTCTGAGTTGAGTTGTCATGTTAATCTTCTTGATGTGGGCCCATGGATCCTTGTGCTATGAATCTGGACCATTGAGAGGTGAATACACTTGGATCCAAGGGTAAGGAGTATTCTTGAGGGTATTACATGGATCATGGGGGCTAAGGATGCCAAGTGGGTCCATAGGGTGGTCGGCCGACCCCCTAAGTGGGCCCACTGGCTCCCAAAAGACCCCATTTGTCATTACCTGCATCAAATAGTGAAGGGACATGTGGAACCAGTTATTTGGCACAATATGTTCAGGTTATGTTTGTTTTCCTTTGAGAATGAGGATGTTGACGGTATTTTGATGGTGACAAAAATAGCTCTTAATTACTGTCAACAGGCTCTAACTTTAATTTAGTACCTAGTATGTCTCTAGCTTGTTAGAGGTTACCATTTATTGGCGCATGAGGGGACGGTCGAGTGATGTTTGGCAGTTTTCCTTTCTTGGAGGCATGCATAGTGCTGTGACCACACGAGCCACAAGAAGGAGAACACCCTTGCATACTTGACATTAGCCTCGCGGCCCTAACTTGTTAGAGTATATTAGCGAAAGGTTATGTAGTGAAACCCTGCCAAGCCTCCTAGGCAGAGGTTCGTGGGTCTGGCTCACCCCGGCAAATGAGAATCACGGCTTGGGGTAAAGATGTACAACCTCTGCAGAGTGTAAAACTATCATGATAGTCGTGCTCGCGGTTACGAGCGGTCTGGATCCTTAACATTGTGATGTCCTTATGTCATAGCTCATCAGCTGTTATTTTGTCATTGATTATTATGATTTTTTCATATACGCATTATATCTTGTTCACTTGATCATGTGGTTATTTGGGCTTATGATGTTCTTGATGCTACTCAAATCCTAAAATCATAACTTACTAAAAGCAAACGCAGTTAAACCCATGTCTATCCTTTTTGAGCCTCATAAACCCCATAGTTATACTTGTTGAGCATGGTGAGCTGACGCTTGTTGTCATCACCTTTATATGAAAATCCCGGATGGGTACCAGATGGTGGTGCAAGTGGTGTGTTACCAAAGGAGTGCTAGGCGAGTGTACCCCCAGTCAACTGTCCCTGTGGAGTATGGAGACCCAAAGATAGGAGATATAGAATAGCTTTTGCGATGCTTTGTTATAGATGTAAGTCTTTTTGTAACTATGTTTCGATATATAAATAAATCATTGACTTTGATAATCTCCATGTTTGTATATATGTTTTGTGTGGACATCCTGGGTACACATATACATCGTATTCAGTATTCTTCGGAAAACCGGGTGCTATAAATTCCACCGGCCTCGTGGTCGTGAAACTGAGGTACGTACTCTGGGATAGACCAGTAGTCGTCATTTGAACTGTCAGAAGGCAGTTCCTCTCTGTAGGCATCATCGGCTGCAGCATCAATATCAGCATCAAGATTAGCTAGCTCGGACTCTGCTAGTCCCTGTACCATAGCATCCTGCTAGCTGCTCCTCTGAGTCCGGCACCACGCCGGTCTGTCTAGTGTGGGGACCCTGGGTATGTCTGCCACGACCCCTGCCACTGTGACTGACGAGCTAACTCATGTTTTATTCTAGGAATACAGTGTTTGAGCGAGTCAGATTAGAAGCAAGTGACTCACCACGACCAACCATCAAGAATGATATCCAATGTGCATACTGGAGCTGCCAGTGTCCTCTGAACCCAGAGGCAATGATATCCTCCATCTCACTGACTATCTAATCCTAAAGATCAAACTTCTCCACCCAGACTACATGAGCTAGGAGCCAAAGCTGCAGTCGTGTCAGTGTCTCACGGGCTCCTACTCGAGGAAGAATAGTATGCCGAAGTACCTCATGCAGGATACGGGCAGTCGACGTGAGGTCATGCGTGCGTCAACTGGACCCCTCTCCGAACGGCTGGAGAAAATAGGGACGTACAAAGTCCACTGAAGGTACCTCTCCCTCGTGAGGCCGTCGAGGGGCCTCCTAATCCCCGTAGCACAGGATGTGAATCCTCGTAACTGACTCCTCAAGGTGAAAGATATCTCTGAACTGAGTGTCGTAGAACCTCACGTCTCTGCCTCTGAACCCGAAGTGTATCAACTTATGATCCTGGGAGACCCACAATGAGGCATAGATCTACCTCACCCAATCCTCTCGATATGTGTCGACACGTCCAATCAATCCAGTCAACCCCTGGAGATACTCGCGATGCTCGGCTATCTCTGGACCACAGACCTCTATGATAGCCTGGAGAGGGTAGACCTGTTGGAGATATTACATCGGCATATCCCCAAGGACCTTATGGGTCAGCCGACCAAAAGACGGCCCGACCCATGAGGCCTTGCGGCAGGCAACCAGCCCATCATGCTCGCCAAGGACTCCGAAGAAGCCTTGCTTGCCAAGAAGGATCCTAGTAGATATAGTCGGACCCCTTGCCTAAAGGGACCGATCGTAATATGTTAGGATATGGAAACTGTAACCCTGCTCCCCGGCTATATAAGGCGAGCAGGGACCCCCTCCAAAACAATACACATACGTTCCCCTAGATTTCATCTATGTCTCTTGTAACCTAGTACTCATATCAATCCAGCCACCAAAACACAGGACGTAGGGTATTACGGTGATTTGCCGGCTCGAACCTGTCTAAATCATCGTGTCTACGCTCTTTGTGTTACACTTGATCGCCGTCGCCACACCTCCGCCTACAATCTACTACCGTAGGGTACCCCCAAGGTAGACTGCAACACATATTTCATCGATAGTTGGCGCGCTAGGTAGGGGGTGTGTGCATCGACCTCATGACTCGTCAAGCGGTTACGTTCTCGGATTCGATGGTCCTCCCGACAGCGGGCACCATACTTCGGATTGGATCCATCTCCTGGACCATTGGGTCTACTCCACATGGGGCAGACGCGTTGCCGCTCGTGCGTTTTCCCGTCACGCCGACACACCGCTCGCGAAAGTAGATCAGCATTGACGACTTGATCGACGCCATCGATCGCTCCAGTACCAGCATCACCGAGTGCATCGACCTCGTTCAAGAGGCGCGACAATGACTCCTCGGCCATCACGGCCGCCGACCACGCAATCACCGAGCCACGACGAAAGCAACGACTGTGGCGACCAGGGGCACCTGCCTTCCTCCAGCAATGCCTCACGGCCTCCACAATCAGGCAGCGGTTTTCCAACGCCGGATGCTCCGATCAACCTTTGACCAGATCCCAACGCCCCCCATCATAAACAGCGTCGTCATCTCCGCGGTCCCCAGCGACTCCGAGTAGGTAGTGTCCCTCGATGGCACTATCTCCCCAGATTCCATCACCAGCATAGGGACCGAAGTCACCAGCCCCTCCGGATCGACCAACAACTTCCCAGAGTTCCCTCCGGGCTTCGACAGGGTGATTTTTCATGTCTCCGCCGATAGCGTCGCTCCCCACAACGAAACAGACGCTGAACGCGCCGCACGGGAGCAGCGCAACGCCGACCGCGCACGGAGATGCGACGACGAACGCCACGAGCAGGAGAGGCGCGACCAGGAACGTTTCGAGCAGGAACGCATCGCACAAGAACAACGCGAGCAGGAAAAGAGGAACCGTGGTAACCCGCCACGACGCAATATCCAGTACGAGTTTGACATGATGGGCGACGTCCCGGTGTACTCGACCCCAGCGCCAATCTGGCAGCAGCCGTCTGCGAGC
The DNA here is from genome assembly GCA_022036555.1 of Microstegium vimineum. Taxonomy (NCBI): domain Eukaryota; kingdom Viridiplantae; phylum Streptophyta; class Magnoliopsida; order Poales; family Poaceae; genus Microstegium; species Microstegium vimineum. The sequence continues at coordinate 24,318,038 of CM039120.1, read as the reverse complement.
TATCCAAACTTCGAGCCACGCCAGTGGTCGAGAAGATAGACGCCCACATCAAGGTGTCCGTGGTCCAGGTAAAATGGAAGGGGCAAGTGCTCGAGTTCTCTGGCCAATCCCATAGCAGGAACCACTCGCGAAGCCCTCCGAGGGAGCACCGCTGAAGATCTCCAAGATGCGATAAGGAAGACCACAACAGGGCCCGTCGCGGCCGCATGCCAGAACCCGTGCACCGAAGTCCTCCGAGGGACCACAGGTAGAGACCCCCTCGGCACTACGACAGTGAAGACGACAGGGTCCACCGTGGTGGAACACCGGAACCCATATGCTGGAGCCCCCCGAGACAATGCCGACAGAGACCACCAAGGTACGATGATGACGAGTACCACAACCCAAGGTGCAACCGAGGACCAGCACCACGAGCCATGAGAGGACTACACCTCTTTTCAGCTTGCCTACGGGCCATCCATTGGCCCCAGAACTTCAGAGTAACATCGGTGGAGAAATACGACGGCAAGGCAGATCCGGAACAATGGGCGTCCACATATGAGATCGCCGTACATGCCGCTGGAGGAGACCAGGACGTGATGGCTAATTACCTACCGGTAATGTTGTCATCCTCTACCATTAGTTGGCTCCAGAAAATCCCGGAAGGCTCCATCGAAAGTTGGGAAGACCTCAAGGAAATCTTCATCGAGACGTACAAAGCCACATGCATCCAGACGGGGACACGTTACGACCTAGTGAGCGTCCGCCATAGGAGCAACGAAAGCCTCCGAGAGTACATTAGGCGTTTCTCCAATAAGCGCCTGAGCATAACAGAGATCTCCGAACCAAAAGCCATCACCATCTTCTCCAACAGCCTGCGTGCGGACGACCTCTAAAACAAGTTGGCTCGGAAGAACATAAAAACCATAGATCAAATGATGATGATTGTGAACCCCTACGCCAACCAAGACGACGCCACCCGTAGCAGAGAAAACAGATGGTGCCACTCCCGTTCTCCAGAACGCACAGGGGATAACAGTCGCCGAACAGACCACCGAAGCGAAAGAGGACCCAGCGACCACCGTGACTACCGACCAGGCAATTCCGAGCGACGTCCGTAGAGTTACGACTATAGGAAAAACAACCATTATGTTGCAAGCACAGATGGCCGTCCAAAGAAAAACTACTACGAAAGCTACGAGAAGATCCTCAACGGACCATGCCCAATGCATAAGAACTCCAAACACTCCCTGCGAGATTGTGAACTCATCGAGACGACAATGAAGGACAAAGCCGACAAGAGACAGAAGAAGAACGGAGAAGACAGAGGCAAGGACCAAGGACCCCCAGCACCTGAATTCCGAGCAGCCTCAACGACGTACTCCATATTTGGAGGCAGCGTGCTCGACGAGGGGGAAAGACAACGCCGCCAAATCCGCAAGGATGTTTACTCACTCGCCGCCACAGGAGAGAACGCAGTCGAGGCTCGCTCCCTCGACTGGTCGGAGCAACCAATCAGCTTCTTCGAAGAAGACGAGTGGACGGACTACCGATACCCAGGTCGATTCCCACTAATTGTCAACCCAACCATCGCAACGTGCTGCTTCAGGAAGGTCCTAGTCGACGGGGGCAGCTCCATCAACATCATCTTCGCCGACGCGTTTCTCCAGCTCGAATATTCAAAGAAAGATCTCCTCCCAGCAAACTTCTCCTTCTGGGGTATCATCCCAGATAAGGCATCAACGCCAATAGGGCAGATCAACCTACCTGTGCAGTTCGGCGACAAGAATCACTTCATGGTCGAGAACATCAACTTCGTCATCGCCGAATTCGAAACAGCTTACCACGCGATACTTGGTCGACCGACGCTCGCCAAGCTAATGGAAGTCCCGCATTACACATACATGGTGTTGAAAATCCCGACACCACAAGGTATGCTCAGTTATAGCATTCGAGTGCGAGCAGCAGACAATCAACGCCATCGAGAAGCCCCGCGCCCAGGACACGTACACCTCCAGCAAAAACGACAAATCCGCCACCAAGAAGAAGAACCAGCGACGACCACCGCCGACCATGCCCGTGAACAGATGTAGAAACTACCAACCCTTGGCGATGTGTGAGGGCCCCCAAATGTAACCTTAATCCAATAAGTTTGTATTAGGTACTTCCCTACCAATAAATGAAGGTGATTCATCTCATACATATCCCATGTAATCAAAATAACTTATGCAAAACGCCCACGACATACGACGATTACTACACAAATGCACATGGCGTTCGACGACTTTTCCAAACACTCCAATGGCGCCCGACGATCTCTACAAAATGCACACGGCGTTCAACGACCTCTCCAAAACACTCCCACAGTGTTCGATGACCTCGCCAAAAAACGCAATAAGGCGTTTCTCCGAACAGCATGGCCGCAATTAGAAAGCTTCCGAAGCTGGCCTGCCGATTAACCATAGCGAATAGATGTAGCTACCCTAAGCGCTATGATTACATCGACAGGCCTCCCCAGCAGAATTTCCCCAGAAGCCGGGTGATACTGCTCGGGTCAGTAGCCGTGAGGTTGCACGCCCAGAATCTGGACACGAGCACGATACGGTCCACGACTCTACAAGCAGCCTGGATTTTCGTCCAGCGTCTGCAGGAACAATCTCCACAGGCCCAAAAGTCACGCCACGATCGAGCCTCTAGGAAAAAGTCCCTATCCCTGGCATCTCCCTAAGCATGCATGAGCTGTTCGCCCTCTGCGCCGCGGGTTGTCACTGTGCGCCTCCTTGGGAGTCCTTATGTATCCTACGCGTGTAGTGGCGCTAACCCTACGATATGGACCATTTGAGAACCAAGGCCGAACGTTTCGTCGCTATGGCTCACGACTTAGCAGGCAGGACATGATATACAAGTGAAACAAAAGCTCACCGCCCGAATATATAATAGATTTGTAGTTTTCAAGTACACATCCAACCACTTGTACTTGGGATACAAACCATAGCTGTCACGCAGCAAAATGAGACGACGACACAACGCCATGATGCACCAACAGGCAGTACTACAAATAAAAGTTCAACAATTATAGCTTCATCCTACTGATGCGATAAGCGACCACCTCACTAATATGCCTAGTCTAGAGATCGAACTCATGCCGAAGCTGACATCACCGACTACAGTACATAATGACGCTAGGCATGTTGTTACCGAAGTGACAACATTCTCCCCAGACGCAGAGATGACGCTCAACGACGACCACCAAATCCGGAACATCCTCCGGGGCATGAATCCTCAATCGCCGCCAGATGACATGAAGATCGTCACGAGAATGCTCCCGAAGACGACGCAAGCCCTGGTCACAAAACTGACCATCGGGAAGGGCACCCCCGCCGAGACATTTGATGATAGTAGGCGTCTCCAAGTTGACCGAGTCCGCATAATACAACATCATAGCCCTGAAGTGCATTGCGACGTCATCTCTAGCCGCCACCACCCTCCCAATAAGCGATCGGCCAATAGGGTCCTACCCATATAACATCAACCGCTACAGCCTGCGAAAAAACAAAGCCTATGAGTGGTCAACATCAAGAAAGCGGTGCTCGAAGCCAATCTCCAGAAAAGGGAAGTACGGCCAACAAAAATCCTGGACACGCCGAAGCGATAAGAGCCGAATAGTCGAAGGATCGTCGCAGAAGGCGCGGAAGGCGCGGCACATCGGGCGAATCTTCACATACTCGCGCACATTGTCTCCATCATCGATCACACGACGAAGGATCTGAAACAGCAAGTCCTCCAGTAGGGCAAGCACGGCGGCAAGACCCATCGCCAGATGCGCACCCCCGCCTTCCATCACACCTGACACAGACTAAGGCGACGACGCAGGCCCTTGAAGACTCTGTGACTAAGCAATGCAAAGGAAGTCGACACAATAAGGATCGGTACTCACCCGGATCTCCACGAAGATATATAGTCCAATCTCCGTCCTCTTCGAATACCCCGAGCAATGAACTCGCGCCCCCTCGAATCCTACACACGCTTGGGTGAAGAAAAATAGACGCAACCGTTCCCGTTCTGCCGCGGATCTGTACTTTATACAAGCGGCACAGCGCATCGTCTCCTAGGGTTTTTGGGAAACCGCAATGGCCAAATACGGAACCGCCACGACACCAGTTCCCCACGCCACGAGTTGGGATGTTAACCGCACGGTTAATTCGACCCAATAACTCCCTTTACCTTATTTTGTACTTTCTTCCAAATAATTACCTTGATTCTCGGCTACTACTAATAGCATGGTCCTGGGGATTGGACGTACGATTCTGCAACGATTTTTTTACAGGAACAGTAACATAGCTACATTGCACCGATGGTGAAGTTCTGCAGGACCTCCGCCGTCGTTTCACTCGGAGACTACACCGACTTTAGACGACGACTCAGCCACATGCTCGCCTCCTCGACAAGGCTCGGGGACTCCGTCCAAGACTATAACGAGCAAGGCTCGGGGACTACTGCTATGACACAGGAGATGTGGCATGGAACAACAACACACCCGGGGACTATGAATAAAGCATTGTGACCCTGACGCAAGAACCTTCCAGCTTCTTGCATCAGGCTCGGGGACTACGGGTATTCACAGTTCATCATACTTATACTTCAATTTTCTTCTATAATCCTGATACAAGAGCCCCACAGCCTCTTGCATCAGGCTCGGGGACTATGGGTATTCACAGTCGTTTTTGGGAAAACTCATACTCTACTCGTTATTTCTGCTCATTTACACACCTTTTATCTTTATAAAGCTTGGCACCACGTGCATACTTCACCTACTACCAAGCTCGGGGACTAAGTGGGTACACATCATCTTGCGGTGAATGTACTTATTTTTCTTCTCGACAAACCTCTGCTATTTCCTGTTGTCTTTTTGCAGAGCCTAAGAGTGTACACTTCACCAGCGAACAACCCGTACAAAAAGTTTTTTCTTCTTCAGCACGTCACATCCTCCTGGCGAGTAACGGCAGCATCCGTCGAAGGCAACCTGTTTGCACATTAAGCTACAACGCTCTCGACCAGCCCGACCTAGTCGGCAGACTTCTCCGGACAGTATCTCGACCAGTTAGCCTGGTCGGGATCCTACAACGACGATTTCGTACGATGGCGACCAGATGTTCACCTCCAAGGACAATGCTGCTGACTCGCCAGAAGAATATAACGTGTTCGGGAACTTGTTGGGGGATATTACCTCGGCATATCCCCAGGGACCTTATGGGCCTGCCGACCAGAAGACGGCCCGGCCCATGAGGCCTTGTGGCAGGCGACCAGCCCATCATGCTCGCCAAGGACTCCGAAGAAGCCTTGCTCGCCAAGAAGGATCCTAGTAGATAGACTCGGATCCCTTGCCGAAAGGGACCGATCGTAATCTGTTAGGATATGGAAACTGTAACCCTGCTCCCGGCTATATAAGGCGAGTAGGGACCCCCTCCAAAACAATACACATACGATCCCCTAGATTTCATCTACGGATCTTGTAACCTATTACTCATATCAATCCAGCCACCAAAACACAGGACATAGGGTATTACGGCTATTTGTCGGCCCAAACCTATCTAAATCGCCGTGTCTACGCTCTTTGTGTTACGCTTGATCACCGTCGCCACACCTCCGTCTACAATCTACTACCGTGGGGTACCCCCTAGGTAGACTGCGACACATATTTCGTCGACAAGACCCTGTGAGCACGAAGCGCTGCACAGGTCTCAACGTACCCCCTGTAGAAGTCCTCGTGCATAGTCGTGTAGAACTTTGGACTAGCACGGGGGTCTCGCTCTACTGGGAACTAGGTTTGAAAGTTGGCAAACTTCATCTGCTAGATTTGCTTTGCTGAAAGAGCCACAACCTAGTGCCTCACTAGCTCTGGGAGACGTGGATGTGGCGCAGGTCTGTCGTTGCGCCGTGGACCATCGGGCCTAGGAGGAGGTCCCGATCCACGAGAGTGCGTGACCCGTCGAGCCATAATCTCCTAAACTCACGAGTGGCCCACGGCCTCTGCCTGCTCTGACTCTTGGGGTGCCTCTATAGCCTCTGGGGGCACAGTCTCAGTCTCTGGAGTTGTCTTTGTCTCAGCCCGAGAGGGGGACTCACGACGCGCTCCACAGCTAGGAGAGGAACCAATCCACAAGTCGGCGCGACGTTCTCCCTGCTCGGCAATCTCTGATGCATCTGCCGCTGCTAGATCTTCCAATGACGCTGGGTCCATAAGCGGCCTCTTCCTCTTCTTGGACACATGCTTCGCCTTCACCTTTCCCTGGTCGGTGGGTGGACGCGGTGGAGGTGGAGGGTCACCACCACTTCCGGGGACGGGGCCTACGTTCTTCGTGCGTGGCATTGTTGGCCACGAGAAGAACCAACTGATGCTAAAAGATCAACTGACACAAGAAAGAATCCCCAAGAAAAACACTGCCACTGATCAAACAACTGTCCACTGACCAATGACAATCCCCAAACAAACTGACAAGAGTGGCACACCGACCCTGGACTGTCCTCTCGAGGCTTTGCCTCGTTCCGTACTCACGGGCTTTGCCCCGAGTTCACTGCCACTTCTCAAGCAAACCAATGCACGATAGATAGATAGGGTATATAACCATAAGCATATAGTCTAGGGATAACAAGTTCTAAACAGAAGCATGAATTTGGATAAGAGATTAGATCGAATCTGCCATGCCATACCTCAATCACAGTGACCAAAACAGAAGAGGTAAGGTAAGAATCCTCGATTAATCAACAGACAATCCGCAACCTAAACAAAGAGTGAGAGAAAAATGATTTGCAAGTGGATTAAGACTCAGGAAGGATAAGACATCAAACCTAGGTTCGAAAGAAACTGAATGATCTAAGATCCAGGAGATCATCACCTTGGGCAGAGGATAGTAAAAGGAGAACCAAGCCCTGGCTGGAAGCGGAGAAGCACAGGAGAGCTCTCAACTTCCGCAGAGAAGACGACGGCACAGGGGCAAAATTGAGTGCCTCTGCATTGAGGGATCAACTGACCCGCTCGTCTAAATCGCATGGGCGAGACAGAACAGGGGGGCACCGGCGGCAGGGAGATGCCGGTGAGAAGTGGCAATTTGCTGGCTAACGGCGTGTGCAGGCGAGGGCGATGAAGTGCAGTGGCGGCGACGAAACAGGGGCGGCGCGGCGTACAGATCATAACTGATTGAACCAAGGAAGAAGAGTACTTTTCAAAAAGAAATGCCCTCTGCATGTTTGCGATGGATGCTCCGTCGGGACCGACGGACGCTAGGGTTCAGCGTCCGACACTTATGCAGTAAAGGTCTAGAGAGCTCCAATTGGCGACGGACGCGTCCGACGCCAATGCGACGGACGCTGTGGAGCGTCTGTCGCTCAAACAGAGAGGACCAGAGAGCTCTTGGATGCGTCAGACGCGTCTAATGCCTCTGCGACGGATGCTAGGGAGTGTCCGTCACCCCTTAGGCGAGTTTCTTTTAATCTGCGGACGATCGTGACAGACGTTGAGGCATGTGAGGTCGAGCGTCCGTCGGCAGCGTCCAACGCCTTTTCAAATAGAATTTTTCAAATTGATTTTTGTTTCTTTCTCCCAACCAACTCCTAATCCCAATAAGATTCAAATAACACTTGATCGTACTTGGTATGAGAACCATCTCTCAAACTCTCATTTTCAAATAGGTTGCCATAGGCTTTAACTTTAGTTTTTAGTTCAAAATATTCGAATGGAAGCTCCAAGGAGACACCATAGGGCCACAAGAGGGGTATAGAAAACATCTTGAGCTTGGAATGCTCCCCCTAAGTGGAGAACCTAGTGGATGCTCAAACTTAACCGAAAAGAAAGCAACAACTAACACACATGCAAATGCAATGCATTACTTGAATTTGAATCTAGGTTGCTTGCAAGTTTAAACCGCGGTTAAGCATATTCACACACTTTGAGAGTGGTTATCTCAACCGCGTTAGCCAAGCCTATGTGTATTACTAAATTAACATGTTATACTACACATGATGCAGGGTTGGTTCACTTAAGATTTATCTTTTAGTGAAGTTAGAGTGATCAAGCACATTCAACTCGCTTCTGAACCTACAAAAGGTTGCTTCATCGAGTGGTTTAGTGAAGATATCCGCCAATTGATCTTCGCTCTTAACTCCAACTAGTTTTATGTCTTTCCTAGCCACATGATCTCTAAGAAAGTGATGGTGAATATCTATGTGCTTGGTGCGAGAGTGTTGAACGGGATTGTTAGCAAGTTTTACGGCGCTTTCATTATCACACAAGAGTGGAACATCTTGTAGAAACACACCGTAATCAAGAAGTGTTTGGGTCATGTATAAGATTTGTGCACAACTTGCTCCCATGGCTATGTATTCCGCCTTGGCGGTAGACAAAGCCACACTATTTTGCTTCTTGGAGGACCAAGAGACAAGTGATCTTCCTAGCAAATGGCAACCGCCAGAGGTACTCTTCCTATCAACCTTACACCTAGCATAATCCGAATCGAAATAGCTAACAAGTTGGAAGGGAGCTCCTTTGCGATACCAAAGGCCAATGCTAGGGGTGTGCCTTATGTACCTAAGGATTCTTTTAACCGCACATAGATGCGACTCCTTAGGGTTTGCTTGAAACCTAGGACATATACACACACTAAACATGATATCCGGCCTAGATGCGGTGAGGTAAAGTAAACTATCGATCATCGAGCGATAGAGAGTTTGGTCAATTGGTTTACCTCCCTCATCAAGGTCGAGATGTCCATTAGTAGACATTGAGGTCTTGATTAGCTTGCAATCCTCCATCTTGAATTTCTTGAGCACATCATGAGTGTACTTCTCTTGAGATATGAAGGTGCTCTCCCTCAATTGCTTCACCTAGAAGCCAAGGAAGAAAGTAAGCTCGCCAATCATTGACATCTCGAACTCCTTAGACATCAATGCACCAAATTCCTTTGAATGATCTTGGTTTGTTGACTCAAATATAATGTCATCGACATATACTTGGCAAACAAAGATCTCTCCTTCTAGCACTTTAGTGAATAGTGTGGTATCCACTTTCCGGATCTTGAATCCCTTCTTGATTAGGAAATCCCATAGCCTCTCATACCAAGCTCTTGGAGCTTGCTTCAATCCATAGAGTGCCTTGGATAACCTATACACATGATTAGGCACATTTGAGTCTTCAAACCCGGGAGGTTGTGAGACAAAAACAAGTTCATTAATGAAACCATTTAAGATGACACTCTTCACATCCATTTGAAATAATTTCATTTTGTGATGTGAAGCATATGCCAAAAGGATACGAATGGCTTCTAGTCTTGCAACCGGGGCAAAGGTCTCCCCAAAATCCAAGCCTTCAACTTGGGAGAACCTCTTTGCCACCAATCTTGCCTTGTTCCTCACAACCACGCCTTGATCACCTTGCTTGTTCCGAAACACCCACGCCTTGAAGTTGTTTAGCTCTTCATGCATATCATTCACCCAATCCGGATCCGCAAGTGCATCCACACTGATGAGGACATCACTGGCTTAGATATGACCATACCAACCACTTCTATACCAAAGGTGAAACCATTCTATATGAGGTTTATCATTGTTACATTTGATGAATGGATGCTGCACTATGAAGTGTGTATGTTTTCATTTTCAGAATTGCTTACATGGATCAAGGAAGGGTTAGATTGCATATGGAAAGCATGGATGGTCAATAAAGTTGATTGGGGACCAAATCCAAGTGTTCCTAACGTCCTCCACCAGGCCACCACGTCACTTTGGATCAAAGAAAAGAAAGAGTCCAACTCCAACACATTTTGGAAGTTCAATTCGGACTGCAAAAGAGTCCAAACTTGTGACGGCTGCCACGACTTCATACGGACTCCGATTGGGATGTTCTTGCACTTTTTGAAAAGCTTATCAAGTATACATTCTAACGAGTATGGACTCATACTTATCTCATATTAGATGCGTGCGCAGTAGACAGTTTAATCCTGACAGCTTTTCTCGCACCGCTCTGCGTCACCCAATTTTGGGCCCATGGCCCATGTATCAACTTGGGTCAATTAGGGACTCATCCTAGGGTTGTAGGACGACCCCAGGACCCTTGTGGTCGTACTCCCTCCTCCTTATATCCTCCTAGAGCCGCTACAAATAGATTGGGTTTTGTTTAGATGAAAGTTTAGCTGCTGCTACGTCCTTGTAGACGTGTGTGTCGACTAGACCATCCGTTCTACTTGATTCAGAACCCCACCTTCATGTGTATCACATATGAACCTTCATCTCTTATTTGCAATTGAGTGCTTGTTCTACTTGTTCTTGCTTGTTCTTCGATTGCTTGCAGGAATAACCCTAGTGGTTTGGTTGGTTGTGACCCGCAAGATCGTGAGCAACCGTTGGATTTGGTGTATCGATCGCTAAGGCACAGCGCCCTTGGATGGTTGTAGTCGGATAGTGAACGTCAGTCTAGTCAAATTGAAGTTATCTATTTCCACCGAAAGATTGGGACACCCATACACTCATCAAGTGGTATCAAAGCAAGGTTTCATCGGTGAGAGAATTCAGTTTGTTATTAATTTCCTATAGTCCAGAACAACCAATAAAAATAGTAGATTTGTTTTCCCATAATCCTATAAACCCTTTGAGCCTTCTACTAGTACTGATTAGTTCAGACTTGTTGAGTTTGGTTTGCATCGGTTGAGTCGAGCTGCTGGTCTTAGGGTTAGGCTTTTAGAGTTTCGAGTTCTTGTCACGTTTTGGTCACTATATTTGTATACATATCCACTGTCATCACCACCACCATACATATTTCCACTACACCATATATATCTTCATTGCAATCTATACCTTTGCTGCACCATACCCATCTCTGCTATTTTTTTCTACACCATGAAAATCTGATTTGGGCACATAGAGATAAATATCCATTGCAATCATTGCTACCATATATATCTTTGCTGCACCATATTCATCCACCTTTTTTCACATTGAGAAGATCTAATTTAGACACACAAAAATATCAGCATTGCTAGTTCTTTAAGAAAGAAAACACTTTGTTATGTGGCTTATTAGAATCTGATTTGTCAAGATCCAGTTTTGTTATAGTTGTGCAAAGTAAAAGAAAAGAAGAATAAAAAAATCAGAAAGAAAATAGAAAAAAAGAAGAAAAGAAGAGAAAGAGAAAGAGAAAGAGAAAGAGAAAAGAAAGAAAAGAAGAGAGGAGGAAAAGAAAGGGAGTGTTTTGCTTCTTGTTCTTCTGCCTTTTTTTGTTGTATCGTGTATTCATTTGTGTCTAGGCTCGCGTCTCTAGCACGGTCTAGCCTAGGACCAGCACGGTACCATCATTGAACGATTTGTCGATTTGCTTTTGCAACTAATGTGGTGCTGCTGGTTTTGGGTCTCGACATGTCGGAGGTCAATGTCGCCCTTCTCGTAGTGATCACACAAAAAGTGAAAGTGGACCTCAATGTGCTTGGTCTTAGAGTGAAGCATAGGATTTTTTGCCACACTAATTGCACTCATGCTATCGCAAAGTAGAGTCACCTTAGTAAGCATGAGACCAAAATCTTTCAAAGTGGCAATCATCCAAATCAACTACGAGCAACAGCTAGCCGCGGCAACGTGCTCAGCTTCGCACGTCGACTGTGCCACGCTAGACTGTTTGCGAGAAGACTAAGACACCAAAGAAGACCCGAGAAACTGGCAAGTCCTAGAAGTGGACTTCCGATCAAGACGGCAACCGGCAAAGTCGGCATCAAAATAACGACAAAGCGCAAGAGAGGAAGAGGTGGAATACCAAAGTCTAAATTCGGGAGTGAAGCGCAAGTACCTCATGATGCATTTTACCGCCTGCTTGTGCAAAGTCCGTGGGGACGCCTGAAAGCATGCACACAAGCAGATGGCAAACTGAATATCCGGTCGAGTCGTTGTCAAGTACAGAAGCGACCCGATCATGTTTCGGTACTCTGTCTTATCCACCACCTCTCCTTCCTTGTCCGCATCCAAGGCAGTCGTGGTCGACATGGGCGTTGAGAGGGGCTTTGCCTCGCCCATGTCAAACTTCTTCAGGATGTCCTTCGTGTACTTGCCTTGGTGTACAAACGTCCCTTCCCGGGTTTGCTTGATTTGCAACCCGAGAAAGAAAGTCAACTCTCCCATCATCTTCATCTCAAATTCCCTGCTCATAAGATATGCAAACTTGGCAACAAGAGCATGAGAAGAACCACCAAAGATGATATCATCCACGTATATTTGGACAAGGAGAGTGTCTTTGCCTCGCTTGAGGAGAAACAACATCTTATCTAGCGATCCCATATTAAAACCATTAGCCAACAAAAAAGTTTTTAGCCTATCATACCATGCTCTAGGGGCTTGTTTCAAACCATACAAAGCCTTGTGAAGTTTAAAAACATGGTTTCGAAACTTGGGATTTTTGAAACTCGGAGGTTGTTTAACATAAACTTCCTCCTCTATGTAGCCGTTTAAGAAAGCACTTTCAATGTCCATTTGAAAAAGTTTAAAACCCTTAGAAACCGCAAAAGCTAGAAGCATTCTAATGGCTTATAAATGAGCTACGGGAGCAAAGGTTTCCTCATAGTCTATTCCCTCCTTTTGACAACATCCTTGCGCTACCAACCTAGCCTTGTTGTGCACTACCAACCCATCCTCACTTTGTTTATTTTTGAAAACCCATTTGGTACCTATGGGGTGGCAACTGGGTGGTGGAGGAACTAAGACCCAAACGTGGTTTCATTCAAAGTTTTCTAACTCCTCATGCATGGCATTAACCCAGTCCGGATCCATCAAAGCGTGTCCAACATTCCGGGGTTCAAAAGAAGCGACAAAAGCCGAATGAGCAAAGTGAGAGAGATAGGACCTGGACCGCGTGACTCGACGGTCAATGTCGCCGATGATGTTCTCCGGCGGGTGCTGCCACTAGATGTGGCAGGGAACAGCCTGGACGAAGTGGCCTCCCCCTCGATAGTAGCTAGAGCTCCATCAGGTGCAACAGGCACCGACTCAGGAAGTTGCTCGAACGGCCCCCATGTAGAGGAAGTAGTCGGCTCGGGACCGTGAGCCGAAGTGGACGTCGCAGGGTCGACGAGGGCAGCCAGTGGAGTCGGCTCGGGATCACCCCAATCGACGTCGTCCTGCTCCTCCTCCACAAAGATGCTAGTGTTCTCCTCATCATCACCTGCAAGCTCAAAAGCGGTGGAAATATAGGGCATAGTCTCATCGAAGGTAATCTCACAAGTCTCCATCACTCGGTTAGTCTCAAGATTAAGAGCACGATAGGCACAAGAGTGAGTGGAATAACCAAGAAAGATACCGTTAGAAGACTGTGATTCAAATTTTTCCAACTTACCGCCTTGCACCCATAGGTGACTTACCTTGGGTGGTCTCCCAGATCGCAACTCATAAGAGGTTTTCTTCTTGAAAGTTCAGAGAAAAATGCGATTGGAAACATAGGAGTCCTATGCGCATCGAGCATCGTCCTATGCTCAATACCGCCTAGGAGTCCTATGCTCATCGAGCATCATCCTGGCCATCTCAACAAGGGTCCGATTCTTGCGCTCAACAACACCATTCTGCTGAGGAGTGTGAGGTGAGGAAAACTGATGATCAAGACCCAAAGAAGAGCAAAGAGTTGCAAAGTGAGCATTCTTGAATTCTATGCCATTGTCACTGCGGATAGCTCTCATGGAATTCTTAGGTAGCTCATTTTGCAATCTCAAAATCAGATCTCGAACAAGTGGAAAAGCCTCATCCTTACTATCCAAAAAGAACACCCAAGAGTATCTCGAATAGTCATCAATGACTACAACCACATACCACTCCCCTCCTTCCGACCTAACCCGAGCTAGACCAACTGTGTCCATGTGTAAGAGCTCGCCAGGTCGAGTGATCATGATCTCAGTCACAGGAGGATGGGAAGCGGCAACCATCTTGCCATTCCTGCAAGGATGGCAAACCAAATCCTTCTCGAACTTTAGCTTTGGCAATCCTTGGATAAGGTCCATTGAGCTAAGCCTTGCAAGCAAGTCAAAACTCAAATGTACCAATCTCCTATGCCACTTCCAAAGCTCGGAGAAAGAACCGGCATGGAGACAACGAGAAGGTCCGGAAGAGATAGAAAAATCCGCACAAAGAACCTCCCCGAAGGGCAAAATCCGGCAAACAAGATCGACCCGAGAGTCCAAAATCTGAGACAAGTTTGTCTTAAAGCTCACCTCAAAACCGTCTTCAAGGAGTTGCGAAACCGATAGAAGGTTAAAATGCAAATTTACAACCAAAGCAACATCCTTGAGGATAAAATACGAATTGACTCGGATGGACCCCCGGGAGACAACCTTACCTTTACTCTTGTCCCTGAATGTGATGTACTCAGTGTGGCGCACGGGGTCGAGGCTGGAGAACCACTTGGCACTTCCGGTCATATGGCGTGAGCATCCGGAATCCACAAGCCAAGCCTCCTCCAGTCCTCCTTCCTACATCAATAGAAAGACATAGGGTGAGCAAATGGACCAACACTGGGGTTAGTAAACTGTGAAGGATACCAGTGTTGTCCCACTTGCCCAAAGAAAGGGTTAGGAGAAAAACCAAACATCTCCTGTCCCATGGGGGGATAGCGATCACCACGATAGGGAAAACGTGGTCCGCTAGCGAAGGGAGGAGTGAAGCCACCGCCACGAGGCCCATAGTCGTATGGGTCATGATCGGTACCTTGCTGGGCACGACCATCACGTGGTCTCGCCTCCTGAGGCCTAGCACCTTGAGGCATTGTACCTCTAGGCGTAGAAGTGCACCTCTGATCTTCCGTTCCACGCACCCCAACTGGTGGGTGGTACATGTCCCGGTTGTTCAACTCAAACTGCCTCCGATCATCTCTCTTCCTCCTAAAGCAAAACTCAGCCAAGTGCCCATCCCGCTCATAATACTCACAATGATACCTCACCGCACTCTTGGTAGGCACTCTCTTGTTGGGTTGGGTGGCTCTAGCTTTCTTAGGAAGGGGATCACTAGAGATGTCTGGCAGTGTGTCAAGTGGGTTGTGAAGGTGGTTCGGTTTGGCAATCCACACTTGCTTCTGTGGAGTGGTTTTGGGAGGCTCCTCAAACACAACATATCTCACAGGAAACTCAGAGGGGTTGGTAGACTTAGGTGGAGTAAACGGTAAGCTTGGGAGTTGTGGTGGGTTTCTCACTCTCGCTCAAACCACTTCACTCACCGATCTTACTGAACATGCTATCGTCCTTCCCACCTATAGCAAAGCCTACTCCGGTGCTGCCAGCCCTTTTGCATTGGCTAAGCAACATCCCCAACTACAACTCTCGGAAAGACACTCAGCTCAAGATGGACCGAAGGTATGTATTTTCCTCCTCGGTACACATCTTGTCGTGTCTGCACGACGCGATCTCAAGCTCCAAAGCCTCAAAGCGATCCGTCTATCTAGTGTTATCTAAGCTAGCCTTCTCTAACACAACAATCCTAGCATCCTTCTGTGCCAGCTTAGAACGCAAGCCTAAGCAAGACTTGCATGCACTAAGTAAGCTAGGCCTAGCCTTCATCTCACTGACCTCCTTAACTAGAGTGTCATACTTGTCCTGGAGAGTGACAAGATCAGACATGTGAATGGCACAAGCATCACACTCTACCTCCTCAGTAACCACCACTGATGCTGTTGACACCATTTTTTGACACGTGTCAAGTGGGCTGAGGCTTGACTGGTCAATGGCCGTTCTCCATCGGCATCGGGAAAATTCTGAGTCAATGTTGCCGATAAGACTGCTGTAGAGGGCCAAGTGCGTTGCCGATGAAGGCTAGATGATCTTTGCCGACAAAGGTTAATTGGTGAAGTTTTACTGGAGCTGATTGCCAATGAAGAGTCATTGCCGATGCCTGGTGAGGAATCATTGCCGATGGCTGATGAAGAGTCATTGCCGATTGCCGATAAGGGCTCATTGCTGATTGCCGATAGAAGGTGGTTGCCGATTGCCGATGAAGAAATGCTGCCGATTGCTGATCGGGAAAACGTTGCCAATGCCGATAGGCGTGACTTAGCACTTAGTGGCAGCAGAGGATTGCATGTGGCCAAAGAAGGAAGGTGCGGATTGAAGGGGTCTGCCGATGGACAGTTTCCATCGAAAAGAAGTATAAGGAAACTGGTGTCTTGTGCTAGTATTATTATAGTAGTTTGAGTTCGACTCTTGCATGGGTCGTTTATTTTCCTTTAAAATAGGTGTGTTTGTTTAGGAAATAAATATTGTTATCCGGCTCCTGCGCGAGTCAGTTTCCTTAGAAGTAGGAGTTTGTTTTAGAAAGGATATGTGTCGTGTCTTTGTACAACTCTCCATGCGGGAGTATAAATATGTGCCCGAGGGCCATGGAAATAGACAATCCAATTCAAAACAAACCAATTTTATCTTATTCTACTTTTTATCGCAATTTACCCTTTTACTGCATTAGCTATAGTTTTCAACGAGTTCTTCAAGCTTTCGACGGGCTGCATCACCTTGATCTCCGTCAAATCCTTGTTAGTTCCACGTGGGAGTACCTCGGAGCTTTGGCAATCCGGGCGCATCGCTGTTTGCCTCGTTCAGCTCTGCTCTAGTTATCCTTGATCAATCTGAGCCTTGACGTCTAGGCGCATCGCTGTCATCTCGTTCAGTTTGTTCTAGTTATCATCCTTGTCGATTGATTGGTCAAATCGACTGGCACGCCTCCGGAATACCGAGCTTTGGGTAATAGCCCGAGGTGTTCACAGATCTGACGCTTTTTGTGTCAACACCTCTTTTGGCACGCTCGGTGGGACACGATTATACAGATCTACACATCCTGCATGGCTGATCACGCCGATGTCAACCAGAGGAATGTCATTGAAGTTTCTGAGGCCGATCTGAAAGATGATCAGAGGCAGGCCATGGAGCGGGCTATGGAGGAATACAAGCAGCTGTATCTCAAATCCTTCAGCCTCAGCAGGAGCGGCGAAGCAATTCAGAAGCAAGATCCGCCGTTGCCACGGCAGGTCACGTACGACGCCAACCCTGGCAAGCTACAGGAGATTGTTAATACTGCTGTAAATCAAGCACTGATCAACCACTCCAGCGTGCTGTCCAATACCGTCTACAATGCCGTTGCGCAAACATTCAAAGAAGGACATGCACCGCGATATGTCGGTCCAGCGTATCACCAGCTTGGATTGGCATCTACGAGCCCATCGGCGGCCCCAATAGCGTCTTCCACCCCTGTGGAACCGTCTGCCGATGTGGCTACATCACCAAGACCGAACGCTGGTGACACTACCAAGTTCAACGCAGATCCAGCCGCGTCGGCAACTTCAGGGCCAGCCCCCGCTAACTGGTGGGGATACGGTATGCCTCCGAACCTATATGCTGGTTCTAATCTGGTGCAGGGAGACGGTTCAGCCTGGAAGGACTCTACGGCATCGGCAATGCAGTCACAGCCAATGGCCCATATTATGCACAACTCTGCACCTGCTCCAACCATACAAGTGCCATCAGATGATCTCCAAGTAATCCCCAAGATACCTCTGATGCCACCATCGGCAAGCTCTGTGCCGATGCAACATATTATAACCACCGGCAGTCAATCTCTGGTGGTGAATTCTCAAGCTGGAGTGCCGGTTCCCCAGGGTAATCTGGTGATTAATTGCTCTAGAATTCAAGAGCCGCATGCTCCGATCAGCTATCAGCCATCGGTAAGTCATATGCCAATGCTTTATAATCCTAGATGGGTCAACCAGCCGCCAGCTCAGCAGCCTGGCGCACCGATGTATTATTATGGAGGCCCAGCTTACACTCAGAGCGGACCATCGGTACAGCAACCGATGAACGTGACGGTTCAGCCAACTCCGCCAAGTATGCCAATCTATCCATCGGTAAGTCAACCGATGCATAGTGTGCAGATGACTGGTGCTGCGCCCGCGACTACTGCACATCTTCAAGAGGCGCGTCAGCCAACTCCACCAGTCGACAATCGGCTAATGAGTCGGCAAGAGCAGGATGCGTACTGGGTCGGTAAGATTGCTGAAGTCATGAAGGAGCAATTCGGCATCAAACCCAAGGTCAACACGTACTCTTATCGGACTCCGTATCCTCCCGCATATGACTTGATTCCTCTTCCAAATCGGTACAAGGTGCCCGATTTTACCAAGTTCTCCGGCCAAGACGACACATCAACGATGGAACACATCAACCGCTTCATTATCCAGTGCGGAGAAGCTGCCAGCAGGGAGGAATTAAGGGTGAGATTGTTCTCTTCATCATTGTCTGGATCGGCATTCACATGGTTCATATCGTTGCCTCCAAACTCTATAATTACATGGGCCGATCTGGAGAGGCAATTTCACAAGTACTTCTTCGCTGGCATACATGAGAAGAAGCTTACCTATTTGGTCAAGATGAGGCAACGCAACGACGAATCGGTGGAAGGCTTTGTGTAGAGGCTACGGGACATGAAGAACAAGTGCTACAGTCTGGTGCTTGATGATCGACAACTGGCAGATTTGGCCTTCCAAGGATTGTTGCCGCACATCAAGGACAAGTATGCGTCCCAAGAGTTTGACAGTCTGAGTCATCTGGTGCAGAGAATTGCCGATCAAGATATCAAAGCCTTTGAAACCAGGAAGACTTGGAACAAGAAGGTGACCTTGATCGAGAAAGAAGAAGACTCTGGATCGGATGAAGAGTTGAATGTCAATGCGGCCGAATGGGTGAAGGATAAGAAGCCTGTGTCTTGTCCGTTCGGCCATAAGGAGGCTGAGAGGTTCACCTTCGACATCACCAAGGCCGATAGGATGTTTGACTTGTTGCTACAAGAGGGGCGAATCAAGTTGGCACCCAATCAAGTGATTCCATCGGCCGAAGAGCTCAAGAAGATTAGGTACTGCAAGTGGCATAATGCGACCTCACACAGTACCAATGACTGCAAAGTATTCAGGCAGCAGTTGTAGTCGGAGATCGAATCTAGGCGTATCAAGTTTGAAAACTCTAAAGTCCAGAAACCGATGAAGATAGATCATCACCCGTTCCCAAACAACATGGTGGAGATCAGTGAAAAGACCAGAGTGCTGACATCGGAAGCTGCCAGAAGGAACTCATCGGTAGACCCTGACTACCAAGTGCCTAAGCACGACGCAAGGAGGTTTGCCGATGATAGAAAGGGTAAGAAGGTTGCCGATGAGGGTAACGGCGCCAACAGGGCTCCTGGAGTGGTGATTACTCACAAACAGCCAAGGCGATATCATCGGCAATCACGTGAAGAACAGTATCGGCAAGAAGAAGAAGAGCGTCGGGAATGGCTTCGGCATAAGGACCACTGGAAGTGTCCCTTCTTTGTTCATTGCTGGGAGGAAGGTATCAAGCTGCCCACTACCAATAACTATCCAGAATGCAATGGGTACTACACAGCCGATCGGTCAGGTAAGCGACCTTGTTTTGATGATCAGGCACCCAGGTACGCCAGACCGCTCAGTGAGAACAGATCGGCACATGACCAACTAGGGGGCAAGCTCAGTGCCCACGATCGGCTTGGCAGGCGTGTTGACCGGAGGGAGCTGGAGGAGATGGCCAATGCTAGAGTGCCCGATGAAGAGATATTCTCCAGAGATCCCAACATCGGAAGAAGTGCCGATGCAAGCGGTGAAAAGCAGCACCAACCCGTCTGGAAGACCAAGCTTCCTCCATGGTGCCCTAAGGGTTTGACTAAGACCCAGAAAGGAGGATTCAGCGCCAGCGCTGCGACGACCTGTATGACAGTATAGAACCCTCAGGAGAGAAGCAATGGAGGTCGAAGCGTAAGGAAAGGGGCCCATTGGCAGATATAAACATGGTTGTCATGTTGCCGATGGAGTTCATGGCGCCCGTCAGTGATGATGAAGAGGCTACCGATATGGCACAATTGGTGCTGGATCCGATGACGGCCATCTTCGAAAAGCCTGCCGAAGACGAGAGGCAGCACTTAAGGGCTCTGTTTGTTAAGGGCAAGGTGGATGGTTAGCCGATGACCAAGATGTTGGTGGATGGTGGCGCGTCGATCAATATAATGCCCTATGTCGTGTTCAGGAAACTTGGCAAAGGTGATCAGGACTTGGTCGAGACCGACATGAAGCTCAAGGACTTTGAAGGCAATGTGTCAACCGCCATGGGAGCCGTATGCGTTGACTTAACCATCGGCAGTAAGACTTTGCCAACAACGTTCTTTGTAATCAGCGGCAAAGGCACGTACAACTTGCTCCTCGGAAGGGATTGGATCCATGCTAATTGTTGTATCCCTTCTACTATGCATCAGAGCCTGGTACAGTGGATCGGGGACAGAATTGAGGTCGTCCGTGGCAAAGTCCCGTCTACTGTTGCATCAGCAGAGTTGGACACTTATGAGCAGACTAGGTGTATATCTGGCGAAGTCTGGGATAAAGAGTTCCTCAAAGTTGCAGATTACCGTATCAAGCCGATCCAAGCAGTCGGTCCTGAGGAGGAGTCTTAATGGATCAATTCGCCGATGACGGAAAATTGGGGCAGGGTTTTACGTCTGCCGATGATTTGCTCGAGATCGACATCGGCGATGGTAGTAAACCTAGGCCTACTTTTATTAGCGCTAAGTTAGATTCCCAATGTAAGCAACAGTTAACCGATTTGTTGAAAGAGAAAAAAGATTGTTTTGCTTGGGATTACACAGAGATGCCTGGTTTAGACCGATCGATAGTTGAACATCGGTTACCCATTAAGTCTGGTTTCCAGCCACATCGGCAGCCAGCACGCCGATGCAATCCTACTATCTTACCCGATATTAAGGCTGAGATTACCAAGTTAATCGAAGCTGGATTTATTCGGCAATGCCGATATGCCGATTGGATCTCTAACGTGGTTCCTGTGTATAAAAAGAATGGAAAGCTTCGTGTTTGCATTGATTTCAGGAATCTGAACAAGGCTAAGCCGATGGATGGCTATCCGATGCCTGTTGCCGATCTGCTGATCGACGCTGCTGCTGGACATCAGATTATTAGTTTCATGGATGGTAATGCTGGGTATAATCAAATATTCATGGCTGAAGAAGATATATCCAAGACTACTTTCCGATGTCCAGGTCACGTTGGCTTATTCGAGTGGGTAGTCATGACTTTTGGCTTGAAGAATGCCGGTGCTACTTATCAGAGGGCAATGAATTTTATCTTTCATAAGTATATCGGCACAATAGTTGAAATCTACATTGATGACGTGGTGGTTAAGTCTGGAGACTTCAAAAGCATCTTGCCGATTTGCGAAAGATATTAGAGTGCACGAGGGAGCATGAGTTGAAGATGAACCCTAACAAGTGTGCATTTAGCGTATCAGCAGGACAGTTTCTGGGTTTCATGGTGCATCAGAGAGGCATTGAAATCGGCAGAAAGTCTATTGATGCAATTAACAAGGTGGTTGCTCCTGCCAACAAGACCGAGTTGCAGTCTCTGATCGGCAAGATTAATTTCATTAGAAGATTTATATCCAATCTGTCTGGTAAGATTAAATCTTTTAGTCCTTTGTTAAAGTTGAAAGCCGATCAAGAGTTTATATGGAAAGAAGAGCAGCAGTCAGCCTTAGAAGAGATTAAAAGATACTTGGTAAATCCTCCAGTCTTAGTTCCACCTCAACACGGGAAGCCTTTCAGGCTATATTTGTCTGTCAATGACGGTGTTATCGGATCAGCCTTAATTCAAGAGTTTGAGGGGAAAGAACATGTAATATATTACCTGAGTAGAAGATTGGTGGATGCTGAAACCAGGTATTCGGCCATAGAAAGATTGTGCTTATGTTTATACTTCTCTTGCATTAAATTAAGACATTATTTACTGTCGGCCGAATGCACGTTGTCTGTAAAGATGATGTGGTCAAATAAATGCTTTCAATGCCGATTTTGAGTGGACGAATCGCTAAGTGGATTTTGGCACTATCAGAGTTTGACCTAAGGTATGAATCGGCTAAGGCCGTTAAAGGTCAGGTGATGGCCGATTTTGTTACTCAGCACTGCCATGTAGTGAGCTTTGTTGAGATTGCTCCTTGGGCTCTATTCTTTGATGGGTCTACATGCAAGGATGGAGCAGGTATCGGTATTCTCTTGATTTCACCCCGAGGACAGAGATACGAGATTTCGTTGCCGATTGTTGCTACTTCAACAAACAATCAGGCAGAATACCAGGCTTTACTTAAGGGGTTGGAGTTACTCAGGGAAGTGTGTGCCGATGCGGTTGAAATCTTCGGCGATTCTATGTTGGTGATTAACCAATTGATCGGGATGTATGAGTGCCGAAGTGAAGTTTTGATTGCTCTTCATGAGCGGTGTTTGCAGTTGTTAAAGGAGTTCAAAGAATACCGCCTTGAACACATTCCGAGGTTGCATAATGAAGAGGCCAATCGGCTAGCAAAGAATGCCTCAGGATATCAGCCAATTCAAGAAGTCACGACATCGGTAACAGTTGCCGATGACTGGAAAAAGGAGATTGCCAATTCCTTGAGGGATCCATCCAGGAAAGTTGAAAGGCATCTAAGGTTCCAAGCTACTAAGTATGTGCTCCTTGATAATGAGTTGTATTATCGGACAATTGATGGGGTTTTACTTAGATGTCTTGGCAAAGAGGAATCGAAAG
Organism: Microstegium vimineum; assembly: GCA_022036555.1. NCBI lineage: Eukaryota > Viridiplantae > Streptophyta > Magnoliopsida > Poales > Poaceae > Microstegium > Microstegium vimineum. The sequence goes on along the minus strand of CM039120.1, from coordinate 24,295,420 downwards.
AGTTGATGGGTGAGATCCATGAAGGTGTATGCGGAGCGCATCAATCGGCATTTAAGATGAAGTGGATGATTAGGCGGAATGGATATTATTGGCCGACAATTCTTGAAGATTGCTTCAATTATTTCAAAGGGTGCCAGGATTGTCAGAAGTTTGGTAATGTGCAAAGGGCACCTGCATCGGCAATGAATCCTATAATCAAGCCTTAGCCGTTCAGAGGATGGGCTATTGATCTCATCGGCCAAATTTATCCGCCGTCGAGCAAGGGGCACAAGTTCATACTCGTTGCTACCGATTACTTTACCAAGTGGGTCGAAGCAATCCCCTTGAAGAAGGTGACATCGACAAATATGGTGGATTTCGTTAAGGAGCACATCGTTTACCGATTTGGTATTCCTCAGACTATCACTACGATCAAGGGACCAGGTTCACATCGGGGGAGTTTGATGACTTTGCTGCTAGCATGGGTTTCAAGGTGTTGAATTCTTCTCCTTATTATGCTCAAGCTAATGGTCAAGCTGAAGCGACTAATGAAGGAGTCATTAAGCTTATAAAACGCAAGATTGAGGAAAACCCTAGAAGGTGGAATGTGGTATTAAACGAAGCTTTGTGGTCATATCGGATGGCTTGTCATGGTGCAACCAAGGTCTCGCCGTATCAGTTGGTTTATGGACACGATGTTGTCCTACCTTGGGAAGTTAAAACTGGTTCTAGGCGATTATCTTTTCAGGATCAATTGACGACCGATGATTATATTACTCTGATGAAAGATGAGTTAGAAGATTTGGCAGGTCATCGGTTGAGGGCATTAATTAGTATTGAAGAGAACAAGAAGAGGGTTGCCCGATGGTATGACAAGAAAGTAAAGGTGAAGGAATTTGCCGATAGTGATTTGGTTTGGAAGTTGATTTTGCCGATTGGGACTAGGAGCTCTAAATTTGGAAAGTGTTCTCCTAATTGGGAGGGTCCTTATCGAGTAAAACAGTCTGCTCCTGGTAATGCGTACATTTTGGAAACTCTCGAAGGAGTGGCGTTTTCTAGGGCGATCAACAACAAATACTTAAAAAGATATTACCCTAGCATATGGGTAGATGCATAGTGCTCAGTCGGATGCCGATGAAAAGAAAAAATTATAAAAAACATCGGTAAAAACAAACTAGCATTATATTACAAGACGACATCAAGTATCAGGTTACATCCTTGCCGCTACAACAGAAATTATAATTAGGAGTGAATAACTGATATCGCACGCAGGCAAATTTGCTCTATTTCGTCCATCTCCTTGGCGTCGGCGTCGGCAGAACCCTCGACCGGCTTGATCTTTTTCTTCCACAGTATAGCTTGCCGCGCGTTCTGGTCCCTTTCTTGCCGTAGGACCTTGATGGAGTCGGACAGTTGGGCTTTCTGCTGGTTGGCTGCAGTCAGATCCCCCTCAACCTTCTGCAGCTCCGCCAGTAGTTCCTCCTTCCTTGCCGACAGTCGGGAGATTTCTTGGTCAAGGTTGCCGATGGAGACTTTTGCTTGACCGATGCCTTTGTGCTTCTCATCGGCAATGTGTTTGAATTTGAGCTTCTCTTCCTCGCTCTTGGCTTGAGCGGCTCTATCGGCAATGCGATGGGTAAGCTTCTGGCATTGGATTTGCTTGATGTCGAGGAAGGTTGCCTGGAGAAGGACTTTTGCTGCATCGGCAGAAAGATGGCTTTGGATATCCTTGAATGCAGTCCTTGCTGCCGATGAGTCCTGGATGAGTTAAGATGTGTCTTGTAGCAGCAAGGAGAGCAACTCTTCGAGTTTGGACTTGATTTCTACCGATAAAGCTGGGATAGAACTTTCCTCTTCTTCATCGTCGGGGAAGTCGACTGCGAAGGAGAACAGACTGTCTGCTTGAATGCGGCTTGGGCGTTCATCTTCGTCCTGAGGGTTCAAGCTGTAGGAAAAGAGGTTGTCCGGAGAATCTTGAGCTGAAGACAGAGAGGTTAAAATATGCCGATTGTAAAACTATACTATAGGCTTTAAGGTAATCGACTTACCATCTTAAAGCGGATCTCCTGCCTGGGACTTGGCATACTGGATGGTCCAATTTCATTCTGAACATCGGCAGCAGATGCCGATGACTGGGCCCTTGTTGGAGAGGCAGCCGACGCCGCTGGTGCTGGTATAGTTGTAGCCGGCGTCGCCTCCGATGTAGTGGCAGTTTCTTGTGGCGGTTCCACTCTGACATCGGGGACTTGAGTCGACATTGCCGATGCCGACGTCGCTGCTGCTGCGGGAGGTTGAGTTGTTTCTTCGTCGGGTAGTCTGGCCGACTGTGCTGATGACGATGCCTCCGCTATCGTGGCGGGTGGAGCTACCTCTTGAACCGGGACGTCGTCCATCGGTTGATCAGGTGCACTTGCCGATGGAGGCTCTGCCGATGACCCACCAGTGGTTGGCGCGACTGAAGCCGATGGAGGTTCTGCCGATAATCCGCCGGCAGTTGGTACGATTGGGACCGGAGGCAGTCCTGCTGGCGGCGCATCGGCAGCTGATGGCGTAGTCGGAGCCGATGGTGGAGGAGAAGCCAGCCTCAAGCGCCTCTTCTTCGTTGGTGCGACAGCAGGGGAGCCAACCCGTTTTGACGAAGACCGGGGGGCATCGGCAGCTGGGCTGGAAGGTGTTTGCCTGCTGGAGGTAGATGCCGATGACCATAGTGCCTAAAAATGCAAAGTAAGTTATACAAGATAAATGTTGCCGATGAAGCAGTATGTAATCGGTACAAGCAAAGATGAGTTTACTGCATAAATTCGCGTCAAGGCAACAGCGGCAGCCGATGTAGCCTGAGCTTTTGTAGGTGTTGGCGTAGGTACCTGTTGAGGCGTGAAGGCGGCCAGCGTCAGAGCTTTGGTGCCGATGATCGATATGGGGCCCATTATCCGAAGAATAAAGGGCCTACCACTGTTGCTCGTTGTGGGGACTGGTTCATCGGCCTGTTAGGTGCAGAGGAGTTAGGTGATGATACCGATGACAAAAATAAAGTAATAAAAGTACATCAGATAGTAGACTTACTGCGTCATCGGGGATGGTGTAATCGGCATCAATTAAGTGCCGATAATAGTGCGAAGACTTGGCAAGTAGCTGGCACTTCCACTCTTGCCACCAAGACTTGAATTCGTTGGTGATGAAGGAGGTTGGTGACCAGGAAGACAAGTCAAGGTCCGACAGATCGGCATCGGCAGGAAGGCTGATGACTTTATTCCAGTCCAGATTGCTGGAGATTGTCTGCCTGGGTCTTACCACCTTGGAGAAGCAGAGCTTGATCGGCAGTTAGCCAAATGCCAGTTGTCTCACTGCTGCCGATGGATAGTAAAACTCATAGGATGGTGAAGCATTCTTCCCAGATCCAAAAATATTCACTGGGATGGCTCAGGGAGTGATGCTGGCTCTCATGATTGCTTGGTTCTCAGGCAAGCTCATGTCAGACAAGTTGAACAGCAACGGGAACTGGTTGTGTTCGTCGAGATATGGCCACCATGCCCGCTTCGAGGAGGGAAGTCCGTTGTAAAACTTCTGGAAATAGTAGCCGAAGGGCTCCACATCGGCATCGGTACCTGGCAGCACTATGATAGCCTCTCCAAAGTTAAGCGGAGGGCGAGTTGCCGATTCGTCATCGTCGTATCGGTAATCTTCTGATATATCCCTCGGAAATTGTTGGGCAAACAGATCAAACTCGAGAGCCTTGTGCATATGTGCATTCAACCATAGATTGACAAACCACCAAGGGCCTCCAAGATTGCCGATGGGTTCTCTTAGCAGTAGCTTCTGGTACACTTGGTGCAGCAATCGGTATACTAATCCAAGAAGGTATCTGCCTAAAGGAAGCCTTGTTCCATCGGCAAGTAGCTCGGCTGCTGGAAGGTGCATAGTGGTCGGACCAACGGTTTTGCCGTAGAAGACAAACTTCTCTAGCCACATGTTCAGGTAGATGGCATGCTCCCGTTGGTTTACCGATCCGGTTTTCTGGTTCTCCTTGACATAGCCCGTCCAACGGCCGATATTCCGGATATTCATCTTATGCTCGGCTTTTCTGTTGAAGAGGGTGAAGGTATCGGCGGAGGTGATGTCCAAACCGGTCAGCATGTAGACATCGACAAGGGTTGGGGTAGCTGGTCCATGCCTAAAGAGGAAAGCGTTCATACTATCGGACCAGAAGTATGATGCTGCTATCATTAAGTTTTCGTTCTTCTCCATGTTGGCAATTGAGAGCCTGACACACTGATCCAGATTACGCTCCTGCCAGTACACTTGTTGTGATCTGATTATTCTTAAGTACCAGTTCTTCCATCCCTTAGTAGGCTTGGGCCATGAGCGGAATGTGTCCTTCCACAGTCCTAGATCAAAGCTCTCAGATCTGAGCGGTACTCGGTTGGTTTCTGCGTTAATGATGAAGGTGGGGTCTGGATTGCCCATTGGACCTAGGCAGCTGAGGTTGGAACCGGCGAGGGGAATCACTACCTTATTGTACAGTTCCTAGGGTTCGAAGAAGGAGGAACGAATCAGAAAAAGAATGGGGATAAAACTAGGTTTTTGCGGGGAAAAGAACCATGCAGAGAGGTTGGATTGAGTGGAGAATGAGTCTTACCTTCGGGATGTCGACTTGGATCGCCATTTGGAGTCAGAGGGATGCTTGGTTCGTCCTTGGATTGCGAAGGAGTACTGTTGCTCGAGCTTGTGTTCTTCAAAGCGGCCGGAGGTTGAAGATGAAGGCAGGAAGGTGAAAGTAAAAATGGGCTCGGGTGAAAAGGGCGGTGTGGATCCCGGTAACTTTTATAAGCCTGTTCAGGGGTATTTTGGGGTTCTGTTTCACACTATGCGGGAATGTGGAGAGGCCCGCGGTAGATACGCGCGGTGATCGAGGTGGTCTATAACTGTTTGTGCTACAATCGAGGGATTTTATTATTAAATTGCAGTTCCACACACGGGGATCGAGGAAACCGTACGCCTATCTCGGGGGTAACGGTTACAGCAACAGCTACAGCAACGGCTACAGTGGAGAGAATTTTGGCACGTAAAGTTATACGTTCCGAAACTGGGGGGCATGTGTTGACACCGTTTTTCGACACATGTCAAGTGGGCTGAGGCTTGACTGGTCAATGGCCGTTCTCCATCGGCATCGGGAAAATTCTGAGTCAATGTTGCCGATAAGACTGCTGCAGAGGGCCAAGTGCGTTGCCGATGAAGGCTAGATGATCTTTGCCGACAAAGGTTAATTGGTGAAGTTTTACTAGAGTTGATTGCCAATGAAGAGTCATTGCCAATGCCCGGTGAGGAGTCATTGCCGATGGCTGATGAAGAGTCATTGCCGACTGCCGATAAGGGCTCATTGTTGATTGCCGATAGGAGGTGGTTGCCGATTGCTGATGAAGAAATGCTGCCGATTGCCGATCGGGAAAACGTTGCCGATGCCGATGGGCTTGACTTAGCACTTAGCACTTATAGTAGTTTGAGTTCGACTCTTGCATGGGTCGTTTATTTTCCTTTAAAATAGGTGTGTTTGTTTAGGAAATAAATATTGTTATCCGGCTCCTGCGCGAGTCAGTTTCATTAGAAGTAGGAGTTTGTTTTTGAAAGGATATGTGCCGTGTCTTTGTACAACTCTCCATGCGGGAGTATAAATATGTGCCCGAGGGCCATGGACATAGACAATCCAATTCAAAACAAACCAATTTTATCTTATTCTACTTTTTATCGCAATTTACCCTTTTACTGTATTAGCTATAGTTTTCAACGAGTTCTTCAAGCTTTCGACGGGCTGCATCACCTTGATCTCCATCAAATCCTTGTTAGTTCCGCGTGGGAGTACCTCTGAGCTTTGGCAATCCGGGCGCATCGCTGTTTGCCTCGTTCAACTCTGCTCTAGTTATCCTTGATCAATCTGAGCCTTGACGTCCGGGCGCATCGCTATCATCTCGTTCAGTTTGTTCTAGTTATCATCCTTGTCGATTGATTGGTCAAATCGACTGGCACGCCTCTGGAATAACGAGCTTTGGGTAATAACCTAAGGTGTTCACAGATCTGACGCTTTTTGTGTCAACAGATGCCTTAGAAAACTCTAGCTCATGCAGCGCGCTAAGATACTTAGCCTTGAAATCATTCCTCTCGCACGCAACACGCCTGAGCAAAGCATCCTGACTCATCAAGGTGTCGTTTAGGGACTCAAGCTCGAGAGAGAGGGATTCGATGGTGGGTGATACCTTGGGTGTGTCAAAGTCGTAGTCGGAGTCATCCTTGTGCTTGTTGACCTTGCCTTCTTCAATCACCATGGTACAAAAGCCACCATGCTTGGCGTCGGCGTAGAAGCATAGGTCATTGAGCTTATCCTCAACCTTTCCCTTCGACTCATCATCGCTTGAGGAAGCACCTCCGTGGGAGGTGGCATCGATGTCGCTGAGTGAGGCGAGGAAGTCTCGGTGCTTGGCCTTCACCTTGTAGATCACCTTCTTGGAGGACCTTCGGTTGTAGCCGCCCTTGGCCTTGTGATTGTCCTCGAAGCGGTGCTCGCGCTTGTCCTTGCACTTTGTGAAGTCACCCGTAGCTTTCTTGGGGCAGTTTGCGATGAAGTGATCCTCATCACCACAACGATAGCACCCCTTGGTCGAGCCACCACGTCGTCGGTTCAAACGGTTGTTGTGAAACTGTGAGAACCTAGTGATGACCAACGCCAGCTCGTCATCTCCAAGGGCCTCCACTTGTTCCTCTATCATAGACATCAAAGACAAAGCGAACAAAGAGTGTGAAGGGTCAGAGGAGGAAGAAGATGTACCCCGTGGCTAGAAACCAACGCCATAGATGGTTTTGACGGGTTTTCAAGCTTGGCTCGGGTCTGGTAGTCAATATTTGAGGACTTGAACTTGCTGAACAGCTCGTCCACGGTCAGGGCATCATAGCCCGGTGACTCCTAGATGGCAGCCACCTTCATCTCCCACACCTTTCGATCAAGAGCATGCAAAATCTTGATAGCCATCTCATGATCATCATAAGGCAAGTTGGCTCGATGTACGTGTCAAAGAGTCTGGACATGATCTGAGGGTTGCACTCATGATATCGCACAAGTGTTTGCTAGATCTTTCGTGCCGTAGTGAGACTCAAAACCCACTCAAACTCAGGAAGAGACAAACTCGAGAAGAGAATGCTACGGGCTCTTGCGTTGGACGCATGTTGCGTGACTTGGAGATCGGTGATTCGAGCGCCAAGAACCACGTAGTCCTCATTCTCACAAATTTCCCAGATTTTCGAATCAAGCCCTTGAAGATAAGCAGACCTGCACACCTTCCAATAGGCGAAATTCGTTTCATCGAAAAACAGAGAATTTATAGCACCTCGCTCCATGTCGCCTTCGCGGATCAAGAACCGTGTAAGGTGGATTGATCCTTAATCGGCTCTGATACGAATTGAAGGACCGAGAAAGCCGACCAGAAGGGGGTGAATGGGAGCCAAATAAAAATTTCCTTTTGGAAACTTCTATTCCTTGAATCTTGTCCCAAAATCACACCAAAAATGCAACTTCGAAAACTTCGACTACCTCACGACCTAACGAGTAGGTGGACACCTTAGGAGTGGTCCTAAAGATGCAGCGGAGCGGTCAGAAAACCTCGGCGAACAAGCCACGGAAGAATCAAAACAAATCAGCAAAGACTGCAACTTCTCGAACTGTCCGGCCTTTGGGCCCAGAAAGGCCGGACTGTCCGCTGTACACTGCTCAGCCCACTACGGACTGTCCGCAAATCTGCCCGGACTATCCGCCGGCTAAAAGGCCGAAAACCCAAGATTCTGGACAACTCCCTGGTCGAGTCCTAGACTGTCCGTGCTGGGGTGTCGGACTGTCCGCGCTCGGTAACAAGGGAAGCTCGGACTGTCCGTGGTTTGCACCAGACTGTCCGCCAGCAAAATCCTCAAAAACACATTGTTTTGTGTAGTTTTTGGATGAGCTACGGAAGGTTCCCGGACTGTCCGGCGTAGAAGCTCAGACGGTCTGCCACCAGCTCAGCAGAAACACCTGAGAGCCTTTGGCTCAACCCTGACCCACGGACTGGACGCCAGGCACTCGCGGACGCGGACTGTCCGCCACTGTCCGGACAGAAGCGATTTGGGGCTGATTTTGAATCCCCTCCCCCAAATCCTTCCACAAATCTTTACCAATAGCCACCAAATTTTTTGGGCATGATCCCAAGGCTATGGAGGAGCTATCCCTAGAGAATCATCACTCAATTTGGATCGAATCAACAGGCGTAAGAGGATTTCGGGAAAAACTCCAAAAACAAAGAACACGAAATAGAAATTTCCCGATCTACGTGCTCAAGAGGTTTAGGGAAAAGCCCTTCGGTGCAAATCTTCTACTCGTGATCCTGCACAACTTGGTTCAAACGGAATCACAAAACTCGCTCTCAATCAAGAGAAATCATTGCATGAACTTAGAGGATTAAGAGGAGTAAAAACGCAATTAGCGAAGAACACAAGTAAATGAGACACAATCACCAAATCAAAGCCGCCATGGCTTACGGAGGGTAAGGCCTCCGATTCCCAACAAAATCAAAGTGCAAATCCTTATACTAGGGACCTCATGAACTAGAGAGAGAAACTAGAGAGAGAGTAGTGGTGCAAATGACTAGGGTTCAAGAGGTGGGATGAGGATACCCCTTCATCCCCTATTTAACAGGGCTTTGGATATTTCCAAAAGACCCCCTAGATACATGAGTGAACTACCTAGCCTAAGCATTGCAGTCCAAGCTCTGGAAAATATCTTCCTCGATTTGAATGGACGGCCCCGCTTCTGCCAGGAGTTACCGTCGCCTCGACGCAACCTCCAGGATTCCGCCACGTGCCATCCCCGCTTCCTGGGAAGCTCTGCCCGGGTTTTGAGGCCCAAACCCGCGAAACCCGCCAGTGGTAGCTTTGGGCTCAACTACCGAACCCCAAGTTTTGAGGCCCAAACTCGAAAACCATCCTCCGATGGTTTTGAGGCCCAAACCATCAAACCGCTCGACTCGAGCCACCTTGTCCTCGCTCGGTCAGACTCCGAGTCCCATGAGCCTCTGCTCGACGCGCTCATTCGTCGTCTTGACTTGGTCAACTCGGTCTACCTCCATGTCTTGTCGCACTCGCCGGTGCCAAGCACTAGCCACCACAGCTAGTCCGCCGGCACCCATGGTCCCTCAGTCCGAGCCCCGCTTCCGCCCTTCACCGCTCTCAGTCCATCGGCACGGAAAGCCTCTACTCGACCTTCTCTATGCCATTGACCACTGTCACTAGGCATAGCACCTGCACACCACAAGCCGATAGATAGGCACCGATTTGCTTTCGCAAAGGGTTAGAATTAAGCCACTCAAACTGAAACGCTCAAGTGTTGGTCAATCACTCATCACAAAACTGAACTACATGGGTACTTATCCACCATGTGTTCGCAAACATCAATTCTCTACTCATACAACCTTACCCTTGGTCTTTGCCTATTTTTCCTATCATTTTTATGCAGGGTAATGTATGAATAGGTTTGATCTTCCAGACAATTTTGTTGAAAATCCCAAAGCATTAAACAGAAGGACAAAAGCCAAGCTCAAGAAAGTAACAGAATCATCATCATCAACATTTCACCTTGAAGCTTCACCTAATCAAGAAGATCATCAAAACATCGTTCGAAACTTGACACCAGAGTTCGAAGCCATGGCAGACAAGTCAATCCGTGAGTTCTCAGCCCCCACCACGGACATCATCCGCACTGGACCTACTGCGAACATTGATCGGTCATTTGAGCTCAAGCCTGCACTCATCAACATGGTGGAAGCAAGCTAGTTATGTGGGAAAGCACACGAAGATGCTAGTGCTCATCTCCAACACTTCCTGGAGATTTGCAGCGCATTCACTATCAAGGATATCCCCAGAGATGCCATACTACCTCGCCTTTTCCCATTCTCACTCTTGGGAAAAGCAAAGCAGTGGTTTTATGCAACCAAGGAGAAGAACACCACATGGGCACTATGTTCCACCAATTTCCTAGCAAAGTTCTTTCCATGGGAAAGACCAATGCTCTCCGTGGAAAGATTGCAAGTTTTCAGCAACAACAAGACGAGTCCGTTCCAGAAGCATGGGAGCGCTTCCAAGACTACATCCTAGAATGTCCCCATCATGGAATGGATAATTGGTTACTTATGCAGACTTTCTATCATGGACTCAGCAACAACACTCGTGAAACCATGGATGCTGCTGCCAGAGGAGCATTCCTATCACTTACAATACCACAAGCCACAACTCTTGTGGGGAAGATGGCATCCAACCAAGGTTAGAGTGAAGAAAGAACTCCAACCCGCAAGAAAAGTGGAGGTATGCACCAGCTCAAAGAGGTAGACATGCTGTCAGCTAAGCTAGACCTGCTCATGAAGAGTCTCGATGAAAAAGCTGGAGAGAAGAAAGAAGTTATGAACATCTATGACTCTCACATGACATGTGAAGAGTGTGGAGACACTGGACACTCAGGCAATCATTGTCCAAAATTGCAGTAGGATGTAAACTACATCAACAACAACAATTACAACCGTCCTCGGCAAAACCAAGGTTGGAATCAACAACAACAACAAAGGCCTAACTACTTAGGTAATTATCAAGGTAACAATTCCTATAATAATCCTAGTTTTCCACCTTTGAGAGAGTTAGTAGCTAATCAAGGAAAGTTAATGGATAACATGTCTAAGAAATTAGCATCCAATGATAAAATACTAGAAACTATAAATAATATAATGGATAATTTTTCTGTTGCCATCAAGAATCAAATTAGCTTTAATAAAATGATTGAATCTTAGCTAACCCAAATAGCTGCTGCTGTTCCTACCACTAACCCCGGTATTCCATCACAACCGGAAGATGCAAATCTTGTAGACATATTTGATGCAGATGCTTATTAGAACAACCCCACTGAATGGTGGTGTGGCGACTCTATGCCAACCAAGAAAGGAGATGCAGGACGGCCCGTCATCCCAATCTCCATTGGCATCACAGACTTTCCTGAAGCACTTTACGACTTCGGCGCAAGCATCAATATCATGCCCAGAGTAATCTATGAGAAATACTTTAATTATCCTTTGTCAGATACAACCCTGTGTTTGCAGCTTGTAGATCGGACACTGTGCTACCCAAGAGGAATACTAAAAGATATCCGTGTCCGGATTGGTACCTCATATGTCCTAGGAGACTTCATGGTGATAGAGACCGGTGTTGATGAGAGGTCACCCATCATCCTAGTGAGGCCACTCTTGAACACTGCTGGAGCTGTCATCTACGCTAGCGTTGCCAAGATCAGTTTCTTCATCAAAGAGAAGAAGGAGACATTCTCCTTCAAGAACAAAACCATACAAGCTCTTGAACAACCTCAAGATGAACCAAAGAAGAGGACCAATAGAAGGAACAAGCAGAACAAGCAGAACGAGTAGAACAAGCAGAACAAGAACAAGAAGCAAGTACGGACAGAACCAGTAAAGATGGTCACGACACTCCACAATAATCAAGATCACCAAATGAGATCCCCTCATTTGATCAAGAAGGACGACCCAGGTGTCCCAACCATTGAATGTACAATCAACAGATGCTCCTTCCAGAAAGCAATCTGCGACACCGGATCGGGCATCAACATTATGGACAAGTTGACCTATGAGTTTCTGTATGGTACAATGCCTCTACATCCAACATACACCAACTCCAGATGACAGTTCAGACATGCAACGTCATCGAAGGCATAGCAAAATATGTCCCCATCTAGATTGATGACCACTTCATTCCTACAGACTTCCTAGTCGTTGATATGGGAGAAGATGATTATGATCCACCTATCATCCTTGGAAGACCGTTCCTAAGCACCACCAAAGCTATCATCTATATCGGGACAGGAGAAGTGCACCTACACTTCCCCTCTGAGAAGGTACGTCATTACTTTAATGCTAACTACATTGTTGAAGAATCTAAGCAGAATAGAACGAGAAGAAGACGTCGCTACCACAACCAGAAGAAGCAAAACACCAAGGATGGATGGGCAGACTATAAAGGAGAAGTATCAAGATATGAAGAGAGATACCCTGAAGAAGAAGAAGAGTCAATATACGCAACTCCACTGTCTATGCCAAACACACCACCAACTTCAAGGTTGGGGAATGAAAGATCACTCTATGACTACCCCAGGCACGAGAGCGGAGAATCTTGGGAAGAAGCAAAGGTATGTCCCTTCAATTTTAATAAGTATCCAGAAAAGAGAGCATGTCCTAGGGAGGCCACCGCACCAACACAAGTGTGGAGAGAAAAAGAAATCATACCAGAAGAAGAAGCACTGCCGGAGGCGCTAGCTACGCCGTCCAATGAGCCCAAGGACAACTAAGGACGTAAGGAGTCCTGTTCGGAGGACTTAAACAACCGAACGCCGTGCCAAGAGGTAAAACTTGGTAGTTATCTTTTTCCTTAATTATTTATTTTCCCAAATTAGTTAATCATGTTTACACCATCTTTAAAAAAGAAAATAAAAATGTTTAAAACTATTAAGCCTCATGTGAATAGACTCATGGCATAAAACCCATGAGTGTACTCGCTGTGGTGGCATTAAAATAAATAAATATTTTTTGTCTTATAAAATATAAAAATATAAAAATAGTGAGTTTATGATCCTGAAATAATGACATCCATTAGAGGAAGCTCAACATGATCCAGGCTAGAAATTTATGACTAACAGTTAATCATTCCACAAGCTTTGTTGTCTATTTGAGCTTCACAGAATGCAAGGATCAATAGAGAACAGCAACCAGAGGACATCCTATCCACTGTCAGAGTACTCTGAAAAAACAAGGACACCTCTGCTACCTGCCAGTTACATCAGAAGAAATTACGTCAAAATCTAGCTTGGGGGAGAGCACCCCCACTACTCAGCTAAGTATTTCTACCAATCAGTTTTCATACCTATACTTTACTAAAAAATGCATAATCATAGAAAACCCAATAAATATTTTTTCTGTTTTTATATATATATATATATATGTCTTTGCTTAGTCTATAAGTTTGCTAATAAATAATAGGAGAAGAATAAAATAAAGTAGCTATGCTAAAATAAACCCCAATAATAAACTCTTAATATGGAGATGATGAATAGTTGCTCTGCCTAATACCTTTCATGTACCTAGTTTTCAAATTTGAACTCTCTCTCAAGTTTAGGCATAATTGTTATGATTTGAATTTGCTCTAAACCTGAACTTGTGGGAAGAGTACCTGATCTAAGTCTAAGTCGTTGATGGATATGATATGGGAAGGTTTGAGTTGCTATTTATCTGTTCCTAGAGATACTAGAATTCTGGAGAATTTTATCTTTTGAAAACTTTAAAAACACTACATGATGAGTTCTTGTATGACGAGAGTTTAAATGCCTACCACAGCCATATATACATGCTTACTAGATTAGGAAACCATACATATTTACATACTGCTTATGACCATTGAGTGTGGTCAAGCTGTGTGACCCTCGGGAACTAGTCATGCGGTCTGAATCAAGATTCACGTAAACTCCACACACATATGCTGCTTCTATCTTAGAAGTACACATCCACATACATTCCACCCATACACGTTGTTTCTATCCCAGAAGTACGCATCCACATATATCCACTCATTTCCATCTCCAGATCCACCCACCAAAAACATTCTACTCCTAATCCGGGAGAGAATAGAAACACATAAATATTCTCCTATTCCTGTTTTCCCCTATGAAATAAATGCTCCAGTCGCTTTATTGGTCTACAAGGATGAGTGCTCTTAAAAAAAGTGAGAGACGAGGAAATAAAAAGGGGCAAGTGCCCGCCAACCTCGGAAAAATAAAAAGTGAGAAGAGAGGTAAAAATGAGCAAGTGTACGACAGTAGAATTAGGGGTACAAGATACCCACCTAAAAAAATTAATTATATATCGAGCATCTCATTCCCTTTGAAAGGTTTCAAATATAAGAAAGGTATATCCATCAAAAAGGGAGCAAAAGTAGAATTAGACTTTCACCTCTGCTATCATCATCATCATCATTTACCATCATCACCACCACCATCATCATCATACACCATTCTTCGCCACACATGCACATCTTGATTTGACTTATTGACCTGTTCCTTTGGATCCATGGTTTGACTATGCAATATATGTCTTGTAAGTATGTATATGCTATCTCCCACCTATGAGCTCCAGATATAAGCCTTAGAAGTAGGGTGAGAGAGAGAAGGCAATGTCACAATGCCTTATACCACATATTTGAGAGAAGGAATACACCATTAATGCCTTGGTAAGGATCCAAAAATACCACAAAGGAGAGATTTGAGAGAGTCATACAAGGAGTCTCTGAGTTTTATTTTGAAAATCTACAAAAACTCCGGAGCTATAGTTGATCAAAGAGCAAGGTACATGGTCCTTGATTGGACCGTTCTCTCTTTCAACTACCCAAGACACAGGTGACGGTTACAAGCCCCATGGTGGAAGGTAAAATGAGTAAGTTTTAAATCTTAATAGTTGATCTAATCCGGAGATGAGATCTTATTTGAAAGCATGTGTACCTTTAAGCCGTGAAAGCATTGCAGCAACTCCTGATCCATCACTGAGTCTATCTTTGCTCAGGGACGAGAAAAAGGTAAGCTTGGGGGAGTTTGTTGATGGTCCTTAAATACCAAATTGAACCGTCAACTAAACAAGGAAAATGATCTATATGAAACCAACACCTAGAAATAGGGTTTATACTAATAGAATTCCATGAGTTTTGGTGAATGTCTATTTCTGTAGGGGGATATCAGGAAACATGGAGGAAAGGCCCACATGTCAGCATTACATAGAGATAATTATCATCCGCACGAAAAAGAATACTTTAGAAGGGTCAAGAAGGCACAGGAAGAAATGAGAGGCCGAGCGGGCCTAGGGGCAGGGCGCTCGCCCTACCCCCTGGGGCGGCCGCCCTAGGGCAAAGCCCAATGAGGCTCTGTCTTGTGGACCCTCTCTCCACTGCCTTTGAGGTTGCATCTAAGCCCTCCATTAAGGTCAGTTTGATCCGACGACCGCCGTTCATTTGATGAGGCTATATAAGGAGGCCCCTAACCCTGAGGAGAAGACCTAATTCTCATTATTCATTAGCCATCTCAAGAGCAGAAGTCCCTGATCAAGCCCTAGAGCCACCACATCAACTAGATCTCTAGTTTAGCATAGCTATATAGGATTAGAGCTAGAAGGAGTCAATCTTCGATTGGTTTCTGGATCTGTAAAGAGGATTATTGGTAATTCTCTCTCTAGTTCTTCCTTGTTCATCATTTGTTCTTCAATATTATGAATATGACTTTGCTCTACTTCATTATATTGTTTATGACTTTACTCTATTTGATTATGTTCACAATTATATTGTTCTTAGTTTATTATGATTATATGCTTGGCATAGTTAGATCTAAATCATATGCATGTTTAGGATCGTATAGCGTTTATCCATCAACGCTATGGGTAAATGATAGATATTGTGTAGGCATAGTTCCTAGACCGTATTTATCTGCGATTGTACCCTACATTCTGGATCGTGAGGTAGTTCGCGGGAGTGACAGTCCTGTTGAGTCCTTTGTAGTCCTCCTCCCGTTTGTAGGGCAGGCAGAGCAGTACTATTATGGGGAAGTGATTTCTATGTTTCTCATCTTCCTTAGTAATACTCACTACACATGAATATCTCTTATGTCGCCATGATTGCCAAGTATAATTGCACTAATCATAATATGCTAGACTGTATAGTTAAGAGTGACTTAGGAAATATCTTTGTAGTTCGTCCTAATTCCATGCTAATGGCTTGCGAGAATATCTGTTGAGGTGCTTATCATTATCTTATGTGGCTACATATATGCTGATCAATATTTATCTTTTGTCACTATTCATTCATTATCTATATCTTATGTGACACTTATCCTATATTGAGAGAGATAGATGAAAACTCTCCATTACACATGTAGTGATACTCATTACTCATTCCTCATTTATTCCTTAGTATCCCTTCCCAGTGGTAAAAATATAAATAACGATACCTGGAATACTCCTGGTTAAAATGCTACATCTGTATTATCTGTGCGCTTGCATATACACATGTATATTTATTTATAGAAGAGCAAATGCATATTTCAATACCGCATCTCTCTGTCATGCTGGGGATGACAACCTGGCTTAAGTGACACGAGAGGTGGTTAACTATTTTTGGCGCTGTTATCAGAAATAGAAATTATTCTACTTTTGGTAACAACGTTAAGAGATGTCAACAATGAGCAAAATCAGACACTACAACAAGGTCAACTCGGCATCACAACAATCAAGAGAATATGACAAAATTAGAGCAACTCGGCATCACGTCAATCAAGAGGATATCACAAATTCAAGATGAAGCCTCACTATACATTAAATATAAAGTGTACCAAATATATATATTACAAGCCCAACACAGGGCCACGACTGTTTAACACAACAAAAGTTTAAAGTGAAGGAGGCAACACATTTAGCTAATCAAGAAGTTGACCAGACAAACCATCAAGCTCAATCTTCACCTCATCCCACCTCACCAGGAGCTCTGCATCCATTGACTCTTCACAAATATGATGAAGAGGGACTCTAGGGGAAAAAACTTGAACAAAAGAGATAACATTGTTAATGCATTGATGGAAGCCACCCTCACAAATTCATGAAACCGGGTAGACAACACTAGTATTATGCTCTTAATCCCATCACCACCATCCCCTGGCGGCAAACAACATCAATTATAGGCTTAACAGCCTCACACAATGTCTTAAACTGTTCACGAGTAGCTATTAACTTTCCCTGTAAATCTTGAACTGACTTCATCGCCTGAACAATATCACAGTCAGCACCAGACCGAATCAATTGAGCCTGAGCAAACAAATCTGGGGCTTCTTTCAAAGTTTCTTCAACAGATATACTTATAGTCTCAGCTCTGTTTTCAGACGACCGAAGCGTCTCAGTCATCGCCTGCTTATCCTTCCTCCAAACCTGCCACTTACGATCGGCGGCTCCAAGAAAAAAGCAAATTCAGAAGAAGAACAGATGAATAAAGGAGGCGAGAGCAGATTAAAAACTAACCAACAAGTTTGGCTTTCAAATCAGTGATTTCAGAAGCAGCAATAGCTTCAGCACATTTATGTAGCTCCTTTTCCTTAGCTAACTCAACCTGAACTCGAGACAACTCAGATTCAGCCTTTTCAAAGCTAGCCTTAATAGGACTAGCGGATCTCTCTTCTTGAGGACCAAACAAAATGTCTTGGTCTTGATAGAGAGTTTACAAAGAAAACAACATGAAAGAAAACAAGAAGCACACATATAAGACAAAAACAGAAAGAAAAAAAGGTACCTTGAGCTTAACACCGTACGCCTCGTAAAAATCATCCCAAGAAGCGAGCAGCCTACTAACTCCGTCAATGCGACCAAGACGAGAAGCGTTAATCACTCCTGGAGTCAGTGAAAGGGTAGTGAAACGAGGTGAAACAATTGGATCAGCCGCGGAGGCCACCCGCGTACTCGCCTCAATAACATCCACCGGAAACAACCCGGAAAGTTGCAAAGCACCAACAGGGCCACCCAGAACCTGGGAAGAAGACACAAGGATTCCACCACTCGGTTCCTCAATTTTTGCCTCAATATGACTCGGAGAAACTTCAACATTGAACAACAACCCCATTCAGGGACAAATAGCATAAAAGGAAGAAAGCAAAAAGAACAAAGGAAAGAAATTTACCATCAACAGAAACCCGCACTATCTTTTTAGGGTCCAGAGTCTTGGAAGAAGAAGAAACAACCATAGGAGGACTACAATAAAAGAGCCCAGACCATTCAAGCAAAGGACAACAATCACGAAAATTCATATAGAAAGGAACATTAACGAGGAGCTTTCTTAAATTGGGCCACCGACTGAGAGGAAGATAAGTTGGGAATATTAAGAAAATTAAAATCATCATCAAAGTATGACGAAACTGGGAGAGCAGAAAGGACATGACTAGACATAATAGATACACCAAGAGCAGTGCCAGACTACATTCGACTACAAGACAAAATGAAAATTATAGTGAACAGGGGCATGATATAATATGAGGAAATAGGAAATTAGAGAGAACTCACGTGCGAGGAGTCAAGGATCATCATCACCTGACTCATCCTCGGTCGAAAGAGTAGATTGACCATCTAGAACAAAAATAAAGTAGGTCAACAGATTTGCAACGGAAAGACAACTCGAGATAAAGATAAAACAAAGATTTCACCTAAAAGGACATCACTTGCGGGAGCCTTTTGATGTGTGCACTGCTATTTTTTCAGTCACGGTGGTTTAGCGGTAACCTCTGATCGCGCTTCCTAGATAACAACTCATACGGAGCAATTCTTGGATCAAGAGAATATGGAACACAAAAAACTGACTGGTAGGAAAACCAAGAATCAACCTTACAGGAGACAAAACCTTCGCAGAGGGCACCACAACAGAACCCAAAGCAGTGTTAGCATCATCATCACCAGCTGCCTCACCCTCATCAGCAATGATAGGCACATCAAGGACAAAAGCACAACCATAACCCTAACAAAAAATAAAAATAAGCACAATAGACTCAATTGGGAATATGAGAACAATAGCTGGAGACGATACTTATCTCAGGAGGACGGTTGTCGGCACTATATTCTGGAATCACCGCAGGCAAGGAAACAATATTTCCAAGCACTTTCTTCATGGTCTTGAGAATGATCTCATCTGTCAACTTGACCTCAAGAATAAGGCAGGACGAGTCGAAAGGGCTAGTATACTCAAAACCAAAATGTTCCCTCTTCATGAGAGGCTGAACTTGGTGGCGCAAAAAGCTAGCAACAATCCCATTACCCATCAAACCATACTGCTTAAGAAAATTGACGCGATCGATCAAAGGCTTAAGAGCCCGTGTCTCGGAAGGGGAGATCTCTTTAGTCCACGAAGGAAGAGAAATTGGAAGAGAAGAAAAATCACAAGCCAAGAGGGATTGGCTGAGAGACATGAAACCACTTCTCAGCCCAATCCCGTACATAATCGAAAAGAGACAAAGAGGGGAAAGCCTCCTTATGTCCTTGCCATGACTAGATAAGACAACAACCATAACAAGGGGTTTCCGACTTATCAGAAAGACAAACCGAAAAGAAATAACGGATTAAGAAATTGAATGCAATTGAAGTCAAGGAATTGGATTAAGAAATTGTATGGTGGAAAGCAGAGTCCACATTGAACAAAAGAAACAAAAAGAACAGACTGACTAGGGGCAGGCGTCGGGACCAAGTCTTCACCTAGCAATTCATAACCAGAAAAAACCTGACTTTAGAGCGAACCCTGACCAACCAGAAGATCAAGGTCAGACTCTTACATCGAAGGCTTTGGAAACTCCTTCAGCGCACTCTTCATTACCAAGAATTTAGGATTATCAACTATGAACACATGGTGGATAAGTACCCATATAGTTCAGTTCTGTGATGAGTGGTTGTCCAACGCTTGAACGTTTCAGTTTGAGTGGCTTAATTCTAACTCTTGCGAAAGCAAATGTGTGCCTGTCTATTGGCTTGTGGTGTGCAGGTATGCCTAGTGACACTGGTCAATGGCGTGGAGAAGGTCGAGTAGAGGCTTGCCGTGCCGATGGACTGAGAGCGGTGAAGGGCGGAAGCGGGGCTCGGACTGAGGGACTATGGGCGCCGGTTAGACTAGCTGTGGTGGCTAGTACTTGGCACCGGTGAGTGCGAGAAGACATGGAGGTAGACCGAGTTGACCAAGTCAAGACGGTGGACGAACGGGTCGAGCGAAGGCTCATGGGACTCGGAGTCCGACCGTGCGAGGACAAGGTGGCTCGAGTCGAGCGGTTCGATGGTTTGGGCCTCAAAACTCGGGGTTCGGTAGTTGAACCCAAAGCTACTGGTGGCGGGTTCCGCGGGTTTGGGCCTCAAAACTCGGGCGGAGCTTCCGAGGAAGCGGGGATGGCACGTGGCGGAATCCTGGAGGTTGTGTTAAGGCGACGACAACTCTCAGCAGGAAGCGGGGCCGTCCATTCAAACGAGTGGCTGAGAGTTATCAACTTGGATTACAGTGTCTTAGGGCTAGGTAATTTGGTCATGCATCTAGGGTGTGTCTTTGGGAAATAGCCAAAGCCTCATTAAATAGGGCATGAAGGGCTATCCTGATCCAATCTCTTGAACCCTAATCACTTGCCCCCTCTCTCTACCCTCTCTCTAGTTCATGAGATCCCTGGGTTGATTTCACCAACCTCTGTAAGAACTTGAGTCTCTTGCGAAGAATCGGAGGCCGTAACATCCATAAGCCATGGTGGCTTCGATTTCTTGATCGTGTCCCCGTTTTGCTTGTGTTCTTCGCGTTTTGCTTTTGCTCCCTCTTTGTTCCCGAGATGATTTCTCTTTGTAGGGAGTAGCTCTTGAAAATACGTTTGAACCAAGTTCTTCGTACTTGTGAGGAGCAACTTTTCACCAAAGTAATTTTCCTAAAACCTCACGAGCACACAGATCGGGAGATTTCTTTGCGGTGTTCTTCGTTTTGGGGTTTTCTCCTGAAATCCTTTCGTGCCCGATTAACCGACTCAAATTGAGCGATGATTTCTTCGGGATTGCTCCACAACTGCACTAGGATCATGCCGACAAAGTTTGATTGTAGGTGGTGACCATTTGATTCGGTTTTGGAAAGATTTGGTGAAGAGAACCGGGGCTTTCGCGGTTCTACGCTTTGTTTCTGAGCATCGGACGCTCCGAGCTTTTGCGTCGGACACTAGGGCGTGCTAACGTCAACGTCCGTCGCGTGACTCTTCTGCGCAGGTTAAGTTTGCGTCGGACCATCGTCCGTCGCCTGCCCGCCAGAGCGTCCGTTGGTTTTGTGTTTTGACATGCTGTCTGTGTGATTGCGCCGGACGCTCGCCTACGTCCGTCGAGGTACGGCTAGACGCGTCCATCGCCTGGAGGTCCTCCTAGGTTCGGCTCTGTGTTGGCATCAGACGCTAAGCGCAACGTCCGTCGCTTCTGTCCCAGCGTCTGACGCTCAGCATCCGTCGCACTGCGACAGAGCATCCGTCGCCTATCTTCACTGCGTATGTCGCCTGTCTGTTCTGCCTATTTTTCCTAGGTTCTTGCCTCTTTTCCTTAGGGGTTGAGAACCTATGTTTTGGGGTTTCTGGTGAGTTTTCCTCCACTGCCGGTGAGCTCTCATTTCTCCAATTTCATCTGAATATTTCAAGAGAAATTTGAGGCTCCCATTCACCCCCTCTGGTCGCCGTTCTCGGTCCTTCAATTGGTATCAAAGCCGGTTAAGAATCATTCCACCTTACACGGTTCTTGTTCCGCGAAGGCGACATGGACCGAGCTGCTGGCAAACCTCCGTTCTTCAATGGAACAAACTTCGCCTATTGGAAGGTGTGCATGTCCGCTTACCTCCAAGGGCTTGATACGAAGTATTGGGAGATTTGTGAGAGTACAGACTATGTGGTTCTTTGCGCTCGGATTAATGAGCTGCAAATCACGCAACATGCGTCAAATGCAAGAGCCCGTAGCATCGTCTTCTCAAGTTTGTCTCTTCCTGAGTTTGAGCGAGTTTCGAGTCTCACTACGACACGAGAGATCTGGCAAACACTTGTGCGATATCATGAGGGCAACCCTAAGATCAAGTCCAGACTTTTCGACACGTACCGTAGAAAGTACGAGAACTTTGCTCAGTTGGCCAGCGAATCTATTGACGGGATGTTCACTCGCTTCCAATCTATCGTCAACAAGATGCGTACTAATCGAGCCAACTTGCCTTATGATGATCATGAGATGTCTATCAAGCTTTTGCATGCTCTTGATCAGAAGGTGTGGGATATGAAGGTGGCTGCCATCTAGGAGTCACTGGGCTATGATGCCCTGACCGTGGACGAGCTGTTCAGCAAGCTTAAGTCCTTGGAGATTAACTACCAGACCCGGGCCAAGCTTGAAAACCCGTCGAAACCTTCTATGGCATTGGTTTCTGTCCCCGGCGGTACATCTTCTTCTTCCTCTGACCCTTAACACTCCTTGTTTGCTTTGTCTTTGATATCTTTGACAGAGGAGCAAGTGGAGGCTCTTGGAGATGACAAGCTGGCCCTAGTCATCACTAGGTTCTCACGGTTTCACAACAACCGTTTGAACCGACAATGTGGTGGCTCGGCCAAGGGGTGCTACCATTGTGGTGATGAGGATCACTTCATCGCAAACTTCCCCAAGAAAGTTGCGGGCGACTTCACCAAGTGCAAGGATAAGCGGGAGCACCACTTCGAGGACAAGCACAAGCCCAAGGGTGGCTACCACCGAAGGTCCTCCAAGAAGGTGATCGACAAGGTGAAGGCCAAGCAGCGAGCCTTCCTCGCCTCCCTCAGTGACATTGATGCCTCCTCCGACGGAGGTCCTTCTTCAAGCGATGATGAGTCGAAGGGAAAGGTTGAGGACAAGCTCAACGACCAATGCTTCTACGCCGACACCAAGCACGGTGGCTTTTGTACCATGGCGATTGAAGAAGGCAAGGTCAGCAAGCACAAGGATGACTCCGACTACGACTTTGACACACCCAAGGTATCACCCACCATCCAATCCCTCTCTCTCGAGCTTGAGTCTCTGAACAACACCTTGATGAGTCAGGATGCGTTGCTCAAGCGTGCTGCGTGTGAGAGGAACAATTTTAAGGCGAAGTACCTTAGCACGCTTCATGAGCTAGAGTTTGCTAAGGCACAAGTGGTGGTTACCGAGGAGGTAGAGTGTGATGCTTGCTCCATCCACATGTCTAGTCTTGTCACTCTCCAGGACAAGTATGGCACTCTACTTGAGGAGGTCAGTGAGCTGAAGGCTAGGCCTAGCTTACTTGGTGCGTGCAAGTCTTTCTTAGACTTGCGTTCTGAGCTGGCACAGAAGGATGCTAGGATCGCTGTGTTAGAGAAGGTCAGCTCAGATAGCACTAGAGAGTCGTATCTCTTTGAGGCTTTGGAGCTTGAGATTGCGTCGTGTAGACACGACAAGATGCGTACCGAGGAAGAAAACACATACCTTCGGTCCATCTTGAGCTGGGTGTCTTGCGAAGAGCCGTAGTTGGGGATGCCGCTTAGCCAATGCAAGCGGGCTGGCAGCACGGGAGTAGGCTTTTCTATAGGTGGGAAGGATGACAGCATGTTCAATAAAATCGATGAGTGCAGTGGTTTGAGCATGAGTGAGAAACCCACCACACCTCCCAAGTTTACCAAGTTTTCCCCACATAAGCCTACCGACCCTACCAAGCTACCTGTGAGAGATGGTGTGTTTGAAGAGCCACCCAAAACTACTCCACATAAGCAAGTGTGGATTGCCAAATCGAACCATCTTTGCAACCCACTTGACACACTGCCAGACATCTCTAATGATCCTCTTCCTAAGAAACCTAGAGCCACCCAACCCAACAAGAGAGTGCCTACCAAGAGTGTGGTGAGGTACCATTGTGAGTATTGTGAGCGGGATGGACATTTGGTTGAGTTTTGCTATAGGAGGAAGAGAGATGATCGGACGCAGTTTGAGTTGAACAACTTGGAGATGTACCACCCACCAGTTGGGGTGCATGAACCGGAAGTTTGGAGGCACACTACTAGGCCTAGAGGTACAATTCCTTAAGGTTCTAGGCCTCAAGAGGCAAGACCACGTGGTGGTTGTGCCCGGCGGGGTACCGGTCGTGACCCATACGACTACGGGACTCGTGGCGGTGGCTTTACTACACCCTTCTCTTGCATACCACGTTTCCCTATCATGGTGATCGCTATCCCTCCGTGGGGCAGGAGATGTTTGGTTATCTCCTAACCCATTCTTTGGGCAAGTGGGACAACACTGGTATCCTTCACAGTTTACTAACCCCTGTGTTGGTCCATTTGCTCACCCTATGTCTTTTTATTTATGTAGGAAGGAGGACTAGAGGAGAGTTGGCTTGTTGATTCCGGATGTTCACGCCATATGACCGGAAGTGCCAAGTGGTTCTCCAGCCTCGACCCCATGCGCCACACCGAGTACATTACATTCGGGACAAGAGTAAAGGTAAGGTTGTGTCTCGAGGGTCGATCCGAGTCAATTCTTCTTTTGTCCTCAAGGATGTTGCTTTGGTTGTGAATTTGCATTTTAACTCCTTGAAGATGGTTTTCGAGGTGAGCTTTAAGCCAAACTTGTCTCGGATTTTGGACTCTCAGGGTGATCTTGTTTGCCGGATTTTGCCTTTCGGGAAGGTTTTTCGTGTGGATTTTACTATCTCTTCTGGACCTTCTCATTGTCTTCTTGCCGGTTCTTCCTCCGAGCTTTGGAAGTTACATAGGAGATTGGGACATTTGATTTTTGACTTGCTTGCCAAAGCTAAAGTTCAAGAAGGATTTTGTTTGCCATCCTTGCAGGCATGGAAAGATGGTTGCCGCTTCCCATCCTCCTGTGACTGAGATCATGACCACTCGACCCAGCGAGCTCTTACAAATGGACACAGTTGGTCCAGCTTGGGTCAGGTTGGAAGGAGGGAAGTGGTATGTTGTTGTAGTCGTTGATGACTACTCGAGGTACTCTTGGGTGTTCTTTTTGGAGAGTAAGGATGAGGCTTTTCCACTTTTTCGAGATCTGATTTTGAGATTGTAAAATGAGATACCTAAGAATGCCATGAGAGCTATCCGCAGTGACAATGGCACAGAATTCAAGAATACTCACTTTGCAACTCTTTGCTCTTCTTTGGGTCTCGATCACCAGTTTTCCTCACCTCACACTCCCCAGCAGAACGGTGTTGTTGAGCGCAAGAATCGGACCCTTGTTGAGATGGCCAGGACGATGCTCGATGAGCATAGGACTCCTAGGTGGTATTGGGCCGAGGCACTCAGTTATGCTTGCTATGTTTCCAATCGCATTTTTCTCCGAGCTTTCAAGAAGAAGACTTCTTATGAGTTGCAATTTGGGAGACCACCCAAGGTAAGTCACCTAAGGGTGTTTGGGTGCAGGTGCTTCATCCTCAAAAAGGGCGGTAAGTTGGATAAATTTGAATCACAGTCTTCTGACGGTATCTTTCTTGGTTATTCTACTCACTCTCGTGCTTATCGTGCACTTAACCTTGAGACTAACCGGGTGATGGAGACTTGTGAGATTACCTTCGATGAGACTATGCCCTGTGTTTCCACTGCTTTTGAGCTTGCAGGTGATGATGAGGTGAACACTAGCATCTTTGTGGAGGAGGAACAGGACGACGCCGACTGGGGTGATCCCGAGCCAACTCCATTGGTTGCCCCCGTCGACCATGCGACGTCCACTTCGGCTCACGGTCCCGATCCGACTACTTCCTCTACATGGGGGCCATTCGAGCAGCTTCCTCAGTCGGTGCCCATTGCACCTGATGGAGCTCCAGCTGCTGTCGAGGGGGAGGCCACTTCGTCCAGGCAGGCTCCCTGCCACATCCAGCGGCAGCACCCGCCGGAGAACATCATCGGCGACATTGACCGTCGAGTCACGCGGTCCAGGTCCTATCTCTCTCACTTTGCTCATTCATCTTTTGTCGCTTCTTTAGAGCCCCGGGATGTTGGGCACGCATTTATGGATCCAGATTGGGTTAATGCCATGCATGACGAGTTAGAAAACTTTTAACGAAACCGCGTTTGGGTCTTAGTTCCTCCACCACCTAGTTGCCACCCCATAGGTACCAAATGGGTTTTCAAAAATAAACAAAGTGAGGATGGGGTGGTAGTGCGCAACAAGGCTAGGTTGGTAGCGCGAGGCTTTTGTCAAAAGGAGGGAATAGACTATGAGGAAACCTTTTCTCCCGTAGCTCATTTAGAAGCCATTAGAATCCTTCTAGCTTTTGCGGCTTCTAAGGGTTTTAAACTTTTTTCAAATGGACGTTGAAAGTGCTTTCTTAAACGGCTACATAGAGGAGAAAGTTTATGTTAAACAACCTCCCAGTTTCGAAAATCCCAAGTTTTCAAACCATGTTTTTAAACTTCACAAGACTTTGTATGGTTTGAATCAAGCACCTAGAGCATGGTATGATAAGCTCAAAACCTTTTTTCTTGCTAAGGGTTTTAAAATGGGATCGGTAGATAAGACATTGTTTCTCCTCAAGCAAGGCAAAGACACTCTCCTTGTCGAAATATACGTGGATGATATCATCTTTGGTGGTTCTTATCATGCTCTTGTTGCCAAGTTTGCAGATCTTATGAGCAGGGAATTTGAGATGAGTCTCGTGTTTCAAATCAAGCAAACCCGGGAAAGGACGTTTGTGCACCAAGGCAAGTACACAAAGGATATGTTGAAGAAGTTTGACATGGGCGAGGCAAAGCCCCTCTCGGCGCCCATGTCGACAACGACTGCCTTGGATGCTGATGAGGAAGGAGAGGCGGTGAATCAGACGGAGTCCTAAAGCATGAGCGGGTCGCTTCTGTACTTGACAGCGACTCGGCCGGACATTCAGTTCAACGTTTGCTTGTGTGCACGCTTTCAGGCGTCCCCACGGACTTCGCACAAGCAGACGGTGAAACGCATCATTAGGTACTTGCGCTTCACTCCCGAATTTGGACTTTGGTTTTCCACCTCTTCCTCTCTTGAGCTTTGTGGTTATTCTGATGCCGACTTTGCCGGTTGCCGTCTTGATCGGAAGTCCACTTCTGGGACTTGCTAGTTTCTCGGGTCTTCCTTGGTTTCTTGGTCTTCTCGCAAACAATCTAGCGTGGCACAGTTGACATGTGAAGCTGAGTACGTTGCCACGGCTAGTTGTTGCTTGTAGTTGATTTGGATGATTGCCACTTTGAAAGATTTTGGTCTTGTGCTTACAAAGGTGCCTCTGCTTTGTGATAGCATGAGTGCAATTAGTGTGGCCAAAACTCCCGTGCTTCACTCTAAGGCCAAGCACATTGAGGTCCTCTTTCTCTTCTTGCGTGATCATTATGAGAAGGGCGAAATTGATCTCCGGCATGTTGAGACCCAAAACCAGCTTGTGGATATTCTCACAAAACCTTTGGATCAAGCTGCGTTTTTGCGCCTTCGGGGCGAGTTGGGTGTTTGCTTCCCTTTTTAGTTGAGGGACGCTCCTTGTGTATCATAGTTCTTTTTGTTTTTTATTTGACTTTTCTTTTACCTTCTTTATTTTGGTGTCTTTAGTTGTTATTTGGTGTCAGTTTGCATTTTGCATCTCATTTGCATTGGTGACATAGTTCATTTTAAGCTTCATACCTATAGCCGATATAATGAATCTATGCTCTGTTTGAGGTGCTTTATGTGTCTATGGTGTTGCCTAACTCAGACTCTCTTTGATCTCTTGATATGCAATAGAGCTAAGTTAGAAAAGCTTTAAAACTGAATTTAATTCCCCATGTCACCTCTGAAATGACACTAGCATGTGTAGGCTTTTGAAGATCCTTCTTGGTTGTTTTTGTATATAGCTTGTAACTATAGCTCTTCATTGTTTCATTCACTTCCATTGAGCGCCATGATTAAAATTGAACTCAAATGGCATTTGTGGCCGATTCTTGAATTTTGAACTTTGATGAGCTACATGTGTCAACAAGGGGGAGAAAGCATGCATTTCTCACCTACCAATTTTGATAAAGGGGGAGAATTTCATCCAAGGGCGTGTTAGAGTGCATCTCATTTGGTTTCATTGTTTTAGAGCGTCTTTGCTCAAGGGGGAGTTTTTGTGCTTCTTTTTCCTTAAGGCGTTCAATTGGTATCTTGTTATGGCTCTTCAATAGGTTTCCAATTGGTATCTTGCTCAGGGGAGCTTTTGCTAGATGTGTTGAGCCGTTGCCTCTTCTGGAGGGTCTAGCTTGCTTTGTTGGCTTTGACAGGTTTCGATTGGTTTCTTCAGCCTTATGAGCTTTAATTGGTATCTTTGAGCTCCCTTAGTGCTTCAATTGGTATTCTGAGTTTTGACAACTCTGATTGGTATCTTGGACTTGCTAGCGGTGTTGAGCCCATTTTTCTGCCTCTTCTTGAGGGCTAGTTTTGTTTTACTTGGTTACATCGAGTTGTTGCCCATGTCTTTAGGAACCAAGTTTTTGGACTCGTTTTTGCTTCTCTCAAGTGACCCCGTTTTGGCTTTCTTTAGCTTTTTGGTCATTTGGAGAGCTTTACCTCGTGGCTCAAATATGAAATGCACTTGTGTTGACAATGCACTCATCAAGGGGGAGATTGCGAACACGTGATGGATAAGTACCCATGTAGTTTAGTTTTGTGATGAGTGGTTGTCCAACGCTTGAGCGTTTCAGTTTTAGTAGCTTAATTCTAACTCTTGCGAAAGCATGTGTGTGCCTGTCTATCGGCTTGTGGTGTGCAGGTGCTATGCCTAGTGACAGTGGTCAATGGCGTGAAGAAGGTCGAGTAGAGGCTTGCCGTGCCAATGGACTGAGAGCAGTGAAGGGCGGAAGTGGGGCTCGGACTGAGGGACCATGGGCGCCGGCGGACTAGCTGGACCGTGGGCTAGTACTTGGCACCGGCGAGTGCGAGAAGACATGGAGGTAGACCGAGTTGACCAAGTCAAGACGGTGGACGAACGGGTCGAGCCGAGGCTCATGGGACTCGGAGTCCGACCGGGCGAGTACAAGGTGGCTCGAGTCGAATGGTTTGATGGTTTTGGCCTCAAAACCATCGGTGGACGGTTTCCGAGTTTGGGCCTCAAAACTCGGGGTTCGGTAGTTGAGCCCAAAGCTACTGGTGGCGGGTTCGCGGGTTTGGGCCTCAAAACTCGGGCGGAGCTTCCGAGGAAGCGGGGATGGCACGTGGCGGAATCCTGGAGGTTGTGTTAAGGCGACGACAACTCTCAGCAGGAAGCGGGGCCGTCCATTCAAACGAGTGGCTGAGAGTTATCAACTTGGATTACAGTGTCTTAGGGCTAGGTAATTTGGTCATGCATCTAGGGGTGTCTTTGGGAAATAGCCAAAGCCTCATTAAATAGGGCATGAAGGGCTATCCTGATCCAATCTCTTGAACCCTAATCACTTGCCCCCTCTCTCTACCCTCTCTCTAGTTCATGAGATCCCTGGGTTGATTTCACCAACCTCTGTAAGAACATGAGTCTCTTGCGAAGAATCGGAGGCCGTAACATCCGTAAGCCATGGTGGCTTCAATTTCTTGATCGTGTCCCCGTTTTGCTTGTGTTCTTCGCGTTTTGCTTTTGCTCCCTCTTTGTTCCCGAGATGATTTCTCTTTGTAGGGAGTAGCTCTTGAAAATACGTTTGAACCAAGTTCTTCGTACTTGTGAGGAGCAACTTTTCACCAAAGGAATTTTCTTAAAACCTGACGAGTACACAGATCGGGAGATTTCTTTGCGGTGTTCTTTGTTTTGGGGTTTTCTCCTGAAATCCTTTTGTGCCCGATTAACCGACTCAAATTGAGCGATGATTTCTTCGGGGTAGCTCCACAACTGCACTAGGATCATGCCGACAAAGTTTGATTGCAGGTGGTGACCATTTGATTCGGTTTTGGAAAGATTTGGTGAAGAGGACCGGGTTTTCGTCGTTCTACGCCTTGTTTATGAGCGTCGGACGCTCCGCGCTTTTGCATCGGACGCTGGGGCGTGATGATGTCAGCGTCCGTGGCGTGACTCTTCTACACGGGTTAAGTTTGCGTTGGACGGTCTCCATCGTCCGTCGGCTGCCCGTCAGAGCGTCCGTTGGTTTTGTGTTTTGACATGCTCTCTGTGTGATTGCGTCGGATGCTCGCCTGCGTCCGTCGAGGTACCGCCAGATGCGTCTGTCGCCTGGAGGTCCTCTCGGGTTCGGCTTTGTGTTGGCATCAGACGCTAAGCGCAGCGTCCGTCGCTTCTATCCCAGCGTCCGATGCTCAGCGTCCGTCGCACTGCGACAGAGCGTCCGTCGCCTGTCTTCACAACGTTTGTTGCCTGTCTGTTCTGCCTATTTTGCCTAGGTTCTTTCCTCTTTTCCTTAGGGGTCGAGAACCTACGTTTTGGGGTTTCTGGTGAGTTTTCCTCCACTGCCGGTGAGCTCTCATTTCTCCGATTTCGTCTGAATATTTCGAGAGAAATTTGAGGCTTCCATTCACGCCCCTCTAGTTGCCGTTCTCGGTCCTTCATCAACGCTCTTGAGAGAAGCTTCCTGATCAGCGTATTCAGCTTTACCCCTCCCCTTATTCACCATCAAACTCTAAGCAGGAGCAATAAGAGGAAAAAGACCATCTTGGCAGAAAAGATGTTAGGGTTTTGTGGCGGCAGAAAAATGGGAAATCTCTTCTACGATGGCGGAGGAACTAAATAGTAATTATAATGGGAAAGAGGCGCAACAGCTACCAAAACTACCGCTTTGTGAATCAAGCAACAGATAAGGAAATCAACGGTCAGATTAAATCCTAATAGTAAAGTTTCATAAGGGTCACCATAATTAAGAAACAGCACGGCCAGCTCAGAAAACAAGTCGACTACTACATAACCTTACAACATTTACACCCAGACATACAAAAGAACTCAGGGACACCAGAAAAGAACACAACTCTCATAAAGCATGTCTTTATTGATTATTTGATCAATATACAATACATTTACAATAGGATACAGAGCTTTACAGATATAGAAAAACAACCATCCGTTTTGTTAACAAGGAACCCAGTGGAATTTGAGGTTAAAATTCCACAAACTGAGATCCGATATTGCCATACAGGAACAAACAACTCGGGCGTGCTTGATTTCAAACGAAAGGAGAC
The DNA here is from genome assembly GCA_022036555.1 of Microstegium vimineum. NCBI lineage: Eukaryota > Viridiplantae > Streptophyta > Magnoliopsida > Poales > Poaceae > Microstegium > Microstegium vimineum. The sequence continues at coordinate 24,264,680 of CM039120.1, read as the reverse complement.
ACATCCTAGTCGCCAAAGGTGGTAGAAGAATAACTAGGAAGTCATCCAAGATAGACAACAACGAATGTAGCAAATCAAGAACAACCCGACACTACTACTCAACGCATTTCAACATGCACCAACTTAGACAATGCAACCGAAGACAAGACAATGGGTAAGCTGCAGCGAACAACCGATTTCAAGCAAAATACGCTTCAACCAAAAACGTAATAGGAAACAAACAAATGACTGAAGGGGCCTAGAAAACAAGGCAGTGCAACCCACACCAATACCATAACAAGGCTTACACCATTTGCTTCGGTTTCCTTCATAGCCTGTAACTAGTCTGCAACTAGTCCCTATCACAAGACCTACACCATTCACCATAACACAAGATATAAGGAAGAAGAGAAGTCTGGGGGCTCATCAAGCTCGCCAACTACAATATACATGTCGAACAGAACAAGAGAGGAAAGATTACATGAGGACATGGCCACCAGGAGAGCCAAGCAGGAACTATTTATAAAAGAACAGTGGGTGCACATACACCAAGTCTACAAAGAAAGAAAAAATCTAAAAAAGACTGTTTTGATGGACCATAAAGAGCACAGTAAAAGCAAAAGATTCGAACATGACATCATTGATGAAGTACAAATGGCTACAGTAAAGGCATGATGTCAACAGTCACAAGAGAATAGTACAAGGAAAGAACAACTCCAATACAACATATGGAATATCCAAGAGCATATTCTGCAACAATAATACAACCCATGAAGGATTACAACAACCCCACAACAAAGGAAAATGCGTCAAGAAACAACTCGAAAACATAAAAGAATGCTAATGCGGATGAGCACAACCAGAACATACTCTTGAACAACCCTACAAGATTACACATTTTACAAGCATGAAGCCACCATGACTACGAGCCAAGTACTCAGAGTATATCAACATTTACCAAAATACTGCAAGTCACAAAAAATAAAGGCAGAACCCAAGGCTACAGCAGGTCTACCACCAAAGAAGATGTAGCGCTTGATCAAGGCCCGACAGAATACAACAAGCCGGACTACCCACATAGCATGTAGAAAGTCCTGGCCCGTAGGTAGAAAGTCACACCCAGCAAATGAGATTGGACAACTCCAACTCAAGCTCTTTCAGCAGGAGTTCAATGCAAGCATTGATAGTCAAGATAATGGAGCTCGCCACTTCAACCAACTCCGGAGCGACAACGTTGACAGCTCGGACCTCAGTAAGCATACATATAAGGCATGGAAGCCTAGTCACAAGATTTCTTCTACCTGCCTTACCAAACTTCTCAGGAAAATCTCATCGAGGAGTTAGTCTACCTAGAACTCCTTTCACAAGAATTCTTCTACCCACCAACTCAACTATCAACAGCCAAGCGAAAGCCCAGGGGCTGCTCAGCTCTACTCATCAGCCTAGTCATCAAGCAAGAACACTACCACAAACTATTGCGAGCAAATCTTAGTATATCACATAATAGATGGTGAGAGAATTTATAGAAGAATAAAGCTAACGAAAGCAAACATTGAAAAGCAACCATCAAAAAGAAAGATTTCCATAGCCCGTGTGAAGAATCATGGCCCTATTGGTTTTGGTGATTAACGACAAGTAAAAGATTATTATGGCTAATGTGTGTTTTGCAGAGGCTATGCTTAGCTTAGCCATAGTGATCAAAGAGAATGGGCATCAATGGGTATCACTTACCCCCCAAGATGGATATCGTTCCGGATTTCAAAGAGACATGATGAAGACCCTAGAGTAATAGGCTAAGTTCCATAAGGTGATCAAGGTCACTTAGTATAGATAGGGCTTCTATTTGATATTTGACCATACTATTAAGAGGGGTCTAGACTAGTAGCTTGACTATGGTGACCGTAAGATATCCTAGAACAAATTCCATATTCATCGCGACGAAAACCGAAGTTGAGAGAGCCTTTCTCTGGGCGTCGGACACTATGAGCAGAGGCGATGGATGCTGTCCATCGCGCCACGGAGCATCCGGTGTGCTAACAGAGAGTTCCAGAGAAGGCAGATTCGCGACGGACGCGTTTGTCGCCTTGGCGTCAAACGCTTTGCAGCGTCCGTCAGTTTCACTCTGAGTTTCCAGAGAGCAACTAGTTTGCGTCGGACGCTCGGTGTAGCGTCCGTCGCAAAGCGACGGAGTGTCCATCGCCTGTTGACGTGAATAGGAACTAGCCGTTGGGGCTAGCGACGGAGCGTCCGTCGCCAACTTAAAATACCTGTTTCTCAGCCCGAGGGCTGAGTGTGTGGGGGAGTATATATACTTCACTCCTTGCCTTCCCACCTTGTCTTTGCTCATTTCAGTTGCTGAGTTTCTTGAGAAGGTTGGGAAGAGAGAAAGAGCCCTAGAGAGAGAGTGATTTGCATCCATCCATCTATCCTCTTCTCTAGTTCATCCAAGAGATCAAGTGTGCATCCACTCTAGTTGTGAGTCTTGATTGAGCCAAGTGAAGGTTGAAGCTTGTTACTCTTGGTGATCGACATCACCTAGACGGTCCGGTGGTGCTCGGAACAAGGTGATCACCGGAAGATTGTCGGCGCCACTTCTCCATCAACTTGTGCATTGGTTGTGGGCGGTTCACCGAGCCGGAGTGGTGAAGAACCAGCCCATAGAGAGCACTCATCACTTGCGCGGGATTGAGGGGGAGCAATACCTTGCGAGGTGCTCCAACGAGGACTAGGGGGCAGTGTCGAATCCTCGATACCTCAGCAAAACATCATCGTGTCAAGAATCTCTATCCCTAGCTCTTTCATACCGCATTACATTCTGCACTTGTTATTCAATTCATACTAGAATTGTGTAGGGTGTTTTCGCTTTCCTTGCCTTGCTACTGCTTTCATAGTCTAAGGCACACAAACGCTAGGCATGGGGTGATTGGCATTTGTTTAGTATTTCATATTTGCTTTAGAAATTTTAAATAAGCCCAATTCACCCCCCTCTTGGGCATCTTGATCCTTTCAATTGGTATCAGAGCAAGGTTGCTCTTAAATTAGGCTTCACCACCTAGAGCAAGATGTCCCATGGGTATGGTCCACCACCTATGTTCGATTGTGAGGATTTTCCTTATTGGAAAGTCCGAATGGAAGCCTATCTAGAGGCCGTGGACATTGGAGTTCTCAAAGCCGCCACTAAGGGAGGTTCCTACTTCGCGGAGGACCCCTACTTTGAGAAGCATAATGCCAAGGAGAAGAATATCCTCTTTCAACCGTGTGCATAATGCCAAAGATGCATATGAGTTGTGAACTATTGACGGTAAATATGAGCCTTTTTGTCACCATCAAAATACCGTCAACATCCTCATATTCAAAGGAAAACAAGATCAGCATGAACATATTATACCCAATAACGAGTTCCACATGTCCCTTCACTATTTGAGTACAGGTAATGATTATCATCATATAAAAGTATATCAAATGGTGAATTCGAGTACACCATTGCGACGGGCTCGTCGAGACGATTAAAATGGATATATTATTTGCTACGTTTGGAGTCCGGGATAAAAAGATATTTGCAAATGAATATTTGCAAATTAAAAAGGGATGATGACATCATCCTGACGTCACCACCCCAGACTCACCCGCAGGCGCTGCATGCGGCAAGCAGGCTGGCAGGTGGGCCCCGCCACAGCAGGCCCTGCCACCCATGCAAGGGAACAGGCCTTGCTGTCCCACGCGCGGGCAAGCTAGAGCGGGCGCAGGAGCGAGGGCAGGCGCGGCCGAGCGGCCCGGAGGGCCACGTGGCGCGATGCCATTGGTGCGGGGAGTCGGTGGCCCGGTCTGCGCGGTCCAGGCGCGGTTGGACCGCCTGGACTGGTTGGTTCAGCTGGTCTGCTCCAAGTTTCCTCTCCACTTAATAGAAAACAGCGCACAGTCCGCCGGTTCGGGTCCGGTTCACCACCTTAGGATTCGGTTCTCTCCCGGTTTTCAACTCCAGCACGTGGGGGACTTCACCACCGACCTACACAAGTCGGTTGCATGCCCTTGGAGCATCCTAGCCACTGGTTCAATGACGGTTTTGATCCAAGGTAGGCCAAACGACGTCACGTGGATTGATGAGGTGGCACCGAAGTAGCCCCTACTCCACCTCTCCACTATAAATACCCCCTCACTCCCTCTCATTCAAGACACACGAAGGAGGAGCTACTCTCTCTACAAGGCGAAGCCCTGTTCTACTAGTAGCATAGAAAATAGGGAGAGAGTGAGGAGAGTCTGGAGGAGAGCCGGGCCTGTGTGGCGTCATCTTCGAGCTGTACCTCAGCGGATGCGGTCTTCTCTTTTGTAAGTCTGCATTTGAGATTCTTTTATGGTAATTGATCTTTAGTTCTGGTAAAGTATTTACTTTAGTTGTTCAGTGGTTCACCTCCCTTTAACCAGTACTCTAATCAATTTCACTGGGATCCGGATTAGAGTAGTAAGATATAGTGTAGACGTGGTGTCTAGGATGTACGTTTACCTATGTCTGCGGCTTGTCCAACGGTTTGTTTGTGGTACCTAGTAGGGGTGACAGACCTATCTAGGCTTTGATCCCACCATGTTCGGCCAAGTTCTTAAAACGTAGGCCTTCTTGTGCTAGGCGGTTTAGCACCCTTCTCATCCCTTTCCGTTGCTAAGCGGCCTAGTGGCCCGAAGTGAACAACCTTTGTATCTTACCTTACCTTGCTAATTTCATAACCATAGAAGATCCTCTCTACCCAACCTATCATAAATCCCTTGTGTCATCATAGGACGAACTTAGTTCTTTGTTAAGTACACTTCACGTTCCCCGTGGATTCGATACCCTGGAATACTCTTGGGTGAAAGCTACCTTGGCAGTCGTGCGCTTGCGGTTTATCCTTTGTGCCACAATTTGTGTCAACATGGACCACTATTTGTGCGCTTCATAAAGGCACAAAGAGTGAGCGTGAGGAGTGCTATCATTTGGTCATGGCAAAGTTAAATTCCTTTACTATGCTTGCTAATTAAAATGCAAATGAGATGTATTCACGTCTTAACATTCTTGTAGAGGAATTGAATACTATGTGGACTCAACCAAATGGCTCCGACGGATGTGGTGAGGAAGATACTATGTGTGCTCCCCATAGACAAATATGGGCACATAGTAACCGTGCTTCACCAAGGAGATCTCTCCGCTTCTACACCAACACAAGTGTTGGGAAAAATCAATGCTCATGAGATGTACATGAAGATGAATGATGGTCTTCATCCTCCTGCAAGAAGAAAGACAAAGAGAAAGAGGAGAAGAAAGACTTGACTCACAAAGGTTCCACCAAAGAGAAGTGCAAGATCCAATTGGTGGTTGAGGACTCAAGTGATGATGAAGATGAAGTGAACATAGCTCTCATGGTCAAGAGGACTACAAATATGTTGAAGAGGCTAAACAACAATGAAGTCAAGTTTGACTCAAAGAAGAAGAAATTCTTCACAAGCTCTTCAAGGAAGCCCATCTCCCAAATGAAGTGCTACAATTGTGGGATTCTTGGTCATCTAGCTCATGCATGCACCAAAGATAAGAAATACAAGTTCTTCCTTGGAGTCGACGTACGACGCCGCAACGACTCCTTCTTCCTCTCGCAGTCGAAGTAAGCCGAGGAGCTGCTCGACCGCGCGGGCATGCTGACCTACAAGCCTGCTGCAACACCAGTCGACACGAAGGCCAAGCTCTGTTCACTGCTGGTGTCGCCGTTCGTGATCCGAGCCTCACCATCACCCGCCCCAACATCGCCTACGTCGTCCAACAAGCTTGTCTCCACATGCATGATCCACGGGAATGCCATCTCGCCATCGTCAAGTGCATTCTTCGCTACATCCGCGGGACTACGTCATACAGGCTTCATCTCTGTGGCTTGACGTCGCCGCCGTCGATAATCGCCTACTCAGACGCCGACTGGGCCGGATGCCCGGACACAAGACGATCCACATCTGGGTACTGCGTCTACCTCGGCGACGCGCTGGTTTCATGGTCGTCTAAGCGCCAGGCCACGGTGTCCCGATCCAGCGCGGAAGCGGAATACCGGGCTGTGGCGAACGCCGTCACGGAATGCATTTGGCTGCGACAACTCCTCCGCGAGCTTCATGTCGACGTTCCAAGCGCAACGATCGCCTACTGCGATAACATCTCCGCCGTCTACATGTGTAAGAACCCTATACATCACAGGCGAACCAAGCACATCGAGCTAGACATACACTTCGTGCGGGAACGCATCGCTCTCGGAGATCTTCACGTCGTTCACGTTCCTACTGATCAGCAGTTGGCCGACGTCATGACGAAAGGTTTGCCCACAGCATCATTCGAGGCGTTTCGTTCCAGTCTCACCGTCAAGCAATATGGCGCTGCCACTGCGGGGGGGGGGGGGGTGATAACGGAATCCTTGCATGACGCCGAACGGACACCTAACGCAGTCAATCCACGACGCAGTCGTCGCCGCGTGCGAGCCATGGGCTCGCTGTGCGCGCACATAGCACAGCACGATCTGTGCAAACAAGAAGTTGAAGAACTATAAGAACAAGAATGGTGCACAAGATGATTCAAGTGATGATGACAAGAAGCAAGACAAACCTTACAAGAAGAAGAACTTCAACTTCCACAAGAAGAAGAAGGATCGCAAGGCTTACATTGTTGGAGATTGGCTCACCGACATTGAAGATTCAAGTGAGTCCTCCGATAGTGAGAGTGAAGATGAGAAGGTGGTCGCCTTGGTGATTGGTTCTTCTACTCCACCGCTACCTCCTCCTTCATCACCGGACTCATCCTCTACACACCTATGCCTCATAGCTAAAGGTGACAAGAAGGTACAAAAAGAGGATGATTGTGGTGATTCCTCTAGTGATGAGAGTGATGATGAAGAAACACCTTCCAATGATGAACTAATTAAAATTTGCAACAAATACTCGGACATCATAAGGATGTACAAAGCTAAAAATGTCAAACTCCTTGAAGTGCAAGAAAACTTGCATGCTAAGCTTTATACCTTGGCTAGTGCTAGTGATGATTTGAAGATTGAGAACAAAACTCTCACAACTAGCACTAGGGATCTCAAAGCCTCACTAAAGCAAGCTAATGAGAAACATGATAAGCTTGAGAGGTCAACAAAAGAGCTCCACACAAGGTACAACTTGCTAAAAGATGACTACAACCAAGTGAGAAATGAACATGGCACACTTGTGGTAGCTAATGAATTGCTTACAAATGATATTGCCACACATGTTGCTATTAACCCGGTTGTTAAGTGTGATAGTGCGACTTCTTGTGATGACTTGCTTGATGATGTTGCTATTGAGCAAAGTGCTAAGCGCAAGGGCAAGAAGGTAGTTGAAGCCGACAAGTATGATGACTATGTGAGGATGAGGGAAGAGAACTCAAAGACCAAGGAAGAGCTAATCAACCTCAAGGAAAACAAGCCCTTCACTACCAAGTCGGCCAAGTAAGATGACAAGGATGCCACTACCTTGATCAACACATTTAGAGAAGAGAATGCAAAGCTAAAGAATGACAAGATCAAGCTTGCAAGTGGAATGGAGAAGTTCACCATGGTCCACAACCTTCAAAGTAAGGTCTCGATGAACACCATCATGAAGAATGACAAGATGGGTATTGGGTTCAAGGAGAACCAAGTGATGAAGGCCAAAGTCAAGATTGAAGCAAAGAACTATTACAAGAACAAGGCCATCAACAACAACTATGACAAGCCAAAGCCCAAGCTAAGAATATTCTTTGAGTGTGGTCAAGTTGGACACTTTGCCTTTGATTGCAAGACTCCACCACCCAAGACCTTGCCCATGCACACAAGGCCCTTTGCTCATGATACACACTTTGTCATCAACAAGGATTCCAAGGGTAGACCACTTGTAGTGTTTCTTGGGCCTAAGATGAAGAACAAGACCAAAGTGTTATGTGTTGCTAAGGAGTTGGTTACAAAGGCTATGGGACCCTATATTGAATGGGTTCCCAAACAACAGCCTAACTCCAAGATTGCTTGTGTGTAAGTGAATTACAAGACCGGTGGAAGTCATTAGGTGATTGATAGTGGTTGCACTCAATATATGACTGTTCACTACACTTGATGAAGATTGTGAAGGGCAAGACAAGATTACCTTTGGGGATAATTCAAAAGGAAAAGTACAAGGCTTAGGAAAAGTGGCTATCTCCCAAGAGCAATCTATTTCCAATGTCTTGCTAGTGCAATCTTTGATCTTCAACTTGCTATCGATTGGACAATTATGTGACCTTGGTTTCCAATGTCTCTTCACTCCCAATGAGGTGGTTGTGACCAAGATAGATGATAAGTCATTGATATTCAAAGGGTTTCGCCAGAACAACGTCTACCTAGTGGACTTCACCTCAAATGAAGCTAGCTTGCAAACATGTCTATTCTCCAAGAGTTCTTTGGGTTGGCTATGGCATAGAAGATTAGCACATGTGGGCATGTCCACATTGAAGAAGCTTGTCAAGAAGGAATTATTTAGAGGGGTTAAGGATGTAGTGTTTGCGAAGGACAAACTTTGTAGTGCATGTCAAGCCGGCAAGCAAGTGGCAAACACTCATCCAACCAAGGCTTTCATGTCAACCTCAAGAGTTCTAGAGCTATTCCACATGGACCTATTTGGACCTACCACCTATGCTAGCCTTGGAGGCAATCTCTTTTGCTTGGTGGTAGTTGATGACTACTCTAGATACACTTGGGTATTATTTCTTCAAGACAAGGGAGAGACACAAGGCATATTCAAGAAGTTTGCAACTAGATCCCAAAATGAGTTTGATGTGAAGATCAAGAAGATAAGATGTGACAATGGGACTGAGTTTGTGAACACCAAGATTAAAGACTATTGTGATGAAGTTGGCATCAAGCATGAAGTCTCCGCCACATATACTCCACAACAAAATGGTGTAGTTGAGAGGAAGAACCAGACTCTAATCACACTTTCTAGATCCATGCTTGATGAGTACAACACCCCAAGAAGTTTTAGGCCGAAGCAATCAACATCGCATGCTATGCGGCAAACCAGTTATTTGTTAAAAGGCTTCTCAAGAAGACCCCCTGTGAGCTTGTGAATGGGAATAAACCAGATATCTCATTCTTCTGGGTGTTTGGATGCAAAGTATACATCTACAAGAAGCGCCAACACTTGGGGAAGTTTCAAAGGCTTTGTGACATTGGTTTCCTTGTTGGTTATTCGCTTAAATCCAAGGCATACCATGTATTTAACAAAGCCTCCGGCTTAGTTGAAGAAACGTATGACTTGGAGTTTGTTGAAACTAATGGCTCTCAAGAAGCGTTTGAGAATCTTGATGATGTAGGTGATGAACCCTTGAGGGAGGCTATGAAGAATATGCCCATTGGTGCTATCAACCCACATAAGGAGGAAGAAGGAGAAGATGGTGCAAATCAAGAGCCTTCTCCACCCCGCACGCCTCAAGTTGATGAATATCAAGTGAGGGAAGCACAAGAAGATACCTTCATCCCACAAGATCAAGCCGATGCTCAAGCTAGTAATGTTGATGCACCACATCCGCCTCCTCAAGAGACTAATAGAAGATCTACACCTATACTTCAAGCTCATCCACAAGACCTCATCATAGGGAGTCCATCAAGGGGTAACAACTTGATCTAGACTTGCTTCTTATATTGAACATCACTCCTTTGTTTCCTTTGTTGAGCCTACTAATGTGTGATAAGTGTATGGGTGTCCTGATCTTTCAGTGGAGATAGATAACTTCGATTTGACTAGAGCGACGTTCACGATCCGACTACAACCATCCAAGGATGCTGTGCCTTAGCGATCGATACACCAAATCCAGCGGTTGCTCACAATCTTGCGGATCACAACCAACCAAACCACTAGGGTTATTCTTGCAAGCAATCAAAGAACAAGCAAGAACAAGTAGAACAAGCACTCAATTGCAAATAAGAGATGAAGGTTCAGATGTGATACACATGAAGGTGGCATTCTGAATCAAGTAGAACGGATGGTCTAGTCGACACACGCGTCTACAAGGAAGTAGCAGCAGCTAAACTTTCATCTAAACAAAACTCAATCTATTTGTGGCAGCTCTAGGGGGATATAAGGAGGAGGGAGGACAACCACAAGGGTTCTGGGGTCGTCTTACAACCCTAGGATGAGTCCCTAATGGAACCAAGTTGATACATGGGCCATGGGCCCAAAATTGGGTGACGTAGCACCGGTGGCAGAAAATACGTCGGGATTAAACTGTCTACTGCGCACGCATCTGATATGATATAACTATGAATCTGTACTCATTGGAAAGTAGACTTAATAAGCTTTCCAAAAAGTGCAAGAACGTCCCAATTGGAGTCCGTATGAAGTCGTGGCAGCCGTCGCAAGTTTGGACTCTTCTGCAATCCGAATTAAACTTCCAAAACGTGTTGGAGTTGGACTCTTTCTTTCCTTGGATCCAAAGTGACGTTGTGGCCTGGTGGAGGACGTTAGAAACACTTGGATTTGGTCCCCAATCAACTTCATTGACCATCCATGTTTTCCATATGCAATCTAACCCTTCCTTGATCCATGTAAGCAATTCTGAAAATGAAAACATACACACTTCATAGTGCAGCACCCATTCATCAAATGTAACAATGATAAACCTCATATAGAATGGTTTCACCTTTGCTATAGAAGTGGTTGTCATGGTCATATCTAAGCCGGTGATGTCCTCATCATTCTCCCTTTCTTGACAGCAAACCGTCCTCGGTTTGACTACTTTTGGAGGATGTGGTGTAGGTAAAAAAAAACCGGGCTTCCTTTCTTGTTTGTTATCCTGTTTTTTTAAAATAGAACTAGGGAAACTTGACATGACATGGTTATTGTTATTGCATACTTCTAATTGATCAGTTCTGTTCACTATAAAAGGAGTTTGTATATTTGAGCAAATGTAAATTCGGTTTACCATATACTCATCTTCATAAATATTTGCCAATAGCATGAAAACTGATATTAGAAGAACATGGCAATTCAAATCTAACAATTAGATTATTCTGCAAAAAGTTAAGCTCACAAAGATCATCTAATTCAATATATCCCATTGTATGTAAAAATGACAACAATTGAGCTTCTTCATTTTCATTTACAATATGAACAACATGCTTGAATTCAGCACTCATTAATACAGAATTTGTAGCTTTATTCACTAGTTGTGGTATGGATATAAGTGATGCGCTATCACACAACTCTTCTTTGTCACAAGTAAAATCAAGCATATCAAAGTGTGACAAAGGAAAATCAGTGACCAGTTCAACAATTGATTGATCTATAATATCATGATTAGTTGACAAATGTAAGTCAACTAAAGTATTCTCACCTTGATTTAGTTTACAAGAATTTAACAGACCTTGGATGCTCATCTCAATTGGTGTAGGTGCAGCTAGATTCACGCTCTCTTTAAATGTTTCACCTCCTATCTCAAATTGATAGATGTCGACATGTATATTATCATCTACTTGCTGCAAATTGTCAGTAATAGGAGAGACAAATGCTTCTATAGTATTTGTATGTTCCCTTTGTAGCTTTACTTCAGAATCACAAGCAAGATCAAACAACTCATCAAAATTCTTATAATGTTTATCAACAAGTATATTCTGAATTTCCACATTAAGACCATGCAAAAATCTATGTTCCAGAAACTCATCGGTTCCTTCTAAGCCACAACGTAGCAAACCCAATGTTAGTTTCTCTAAATATTCTGCTACAGTTTTGTTTCCTTGTTTTATAGATTGCAAGTTTCCATTCAAAATTTCAGAATAATAGCTAGGAACAAAAACATCTCTAAAATGTCTTTTCATATCTTTCCATGATTGAGGAGCTTTATCAAATCTACAAAGGTGTTTCCACTCAGTTAAAGCATAGTGGATAAGAACACTTGAAGCAATGCTAACCTTTTTTTTTCAGACAGATCATATTTTTTAAATTCCATATCTACATGTAGCTCCCATTCAATATATGCATGAGGATTATAGTTTCCTTCAAAATAAGGTACTGCAGATTTTATTTTATCAAACCAAACATCACATACCTCATGAGTAGCATGGTTATCACTTGTCACACCCCTATAAAAGTGATTGGAATAGACAATCTGATCATCTCCAATTTCCATGTAGATTCTTGTTATGATTAGAACAAAACAAGAAACATACACAATAATATTTATGCTCCTATCAACTATTAAGATGTGGTTGTTGTAATTCTCTCACTCTCAACCTGTTCAAACAAACTCTTACAAGTTCTTACCAAGCAAAACAGGAGGTGGCAGCAACCAACAAGTCAGAAACCCTGGAAATAGTGTATCGGCACCGTAGCAACAACACCTGTAAAGTTGTATCCGGATATGTGGAGCTATAGGAGGGCTAAACAATAATGTGCAAGGAAATACTAGCACCACATTAGTTGCAAAAGCAAATCGAGAAATCATTCAACGATGGTACCATGCTGGTCTAAGGCTAGACCGTGCTAGAGACGTGATCCTAGACACAAATGAAGTCACGGTACAACAAAAAAAGGCAGAAGAACAAGAAGCAAAACACTCCCTTCCTCCTCTCTTCTTTTCTTTCTTTTCTCTTTCTCTTTCTCTTCTTTTCTTCTTTTTTCTATTTTCTTTATTATTTTTTATTCTTCTTTTCTTTTACTTTGCACAACTATAACAAAACTGGATCTTGACAAATCAGATTCTAATAAGCAACGTAACAAAGTGTTTTCTTTCTTAAAGAACTAACAATGCTGATATTTTTGTGTGTCTAAATTAGATCTTCTCGATGTGAAAAAAGGTGGATGACTATGGTGCAACAAAGATATATATGGTAGCAATGATTGCAATGGAGATTTATCTCTGTGTGCCCAAATCAGATTTTCATGGTGTAGAAAAAAATAGCAGAGATGGATATGGTGCAGCAAAGGCATAGATTGCAATGAAGATATATATGGTGTAGTGGAAATATGTATGGTGGTGGTGATGACAGTGGATATGTATACAAATTCCATGAGAGCTATATGCAGTGACAATGGCACAAAATTCAATAATTCTCACTTTGCAACTCTTTGCTCTTCTTTGGGTCTCGATCACCAGTTTTCCTCACCTCACACTCCCTAGCAGAGCGGTGTTGTTGAGCGCAAGAATCAGACCCTTGTTGAGATGGCCAGGACGATGCTCGATGAGCATAGGACTCCTAGGCAGTATTGGGCGGAAGCACTCAGTTCTGATTGCTATGTTTCCAATCGCATTTTCCTCCGAGCCTTCAAGAAGTCACCTATGGGTGCAGGGCGGTAAGTTGGACAAATTTGAATCACAGTCTTCTAACGGTATCTTTCTTGGTTATTCCACTCACTGTCGTGTCTATCGTGCTCTTAATCTTGAGACTAACCGAGTGATGGAGACTTGTGAGATTACCTTCGATGAGACTATGCCCTGTATTTCCACCGCTTTTGAGCTTGCAGGTGATGATGAGGAGAACACTAGCATCTTTGTGGAGGAGGAGCAGGACGACGTCGATTGGGGTGATCCTGAGCCAACTCCACTGGCTGCCCCCGTCGACCCTGCGACGTCCACTTCGGCTCACGGTCCCGAGCCGACTACTTCCTCTACATGGGGGCCGTTCGAGCAGCTTCCTGAGTCGGTTCCTGTTGCACCTGATGGAGCTCGAGCTGCTATCGAGGGGAGGCCACTTCGTCCAGGCAGGCTCCCTGCCACATCCAGCGGCAGCACCCGCCGGAGAACATCATCGACGACATTGACCGTCGAGTCACGCGGTCCAGGTCCTATCTCTCTCACTTTGCTCATTCGGCTTTTGTCGCTTCTTTTGAGCCCTGGGATGTTGGACACGCTTTGATGGATCCGGATTGGGTTAATGCCATGCATGAGAAGTTAGAAAACTTTGAACAAAACCGTGTTTGGGTCTTAGTTCCTCCACCACCTAGTTGCCACCCCATAGGTACCAAATGGGTTTTCAAAAATAAACAAATTGAGGATGGGGTGGTAGTGCGCAACAAGGCTAGGTTGGTAGCGCGAGGCTTTTGTCAAAAGGAGGGAATAGACTATGAGGAAACCTTTGCTCCCGTAGCTCGTTTAGAAGCCATTAGAATCCTTCTAGCTTTTGCAGCTTCTAAGGGTTTTAAACTTTTTCAAATGGACATTAAAAGTGCTTTCTTAAACGGTTACATAGAGGAGGAAGTTTATGTTAAACAACCTCCTGGTTTCGAAAATCCCAAGTTTCCAAACTATGTTTTTAAACTCCACAAGTCTTTGTATGGTTTGAAACAAGCCCCTATAGCATGGTATGATAGGCTAAAAACTTTTTTTCTGGCTAAGGGTTTTAAAATGGGATCAGTAGATAAGACGTTGTTTCTCCTCAAGCAAGGCAAAGACACTGTCCTTGTCCAAATATACGTGGATGATATCATCTTTGGTGGTTCTTCTCATGCTCTTGTTGCCAAGTTTGCAGATCTTATGATCAGGGAATTTGAGATGAGCATGATGGGAGAGTTGACTTTCTTTCTCAGGTTGTAAATCAAGCAAACCAGGGAAGGGACATTTGTACACCAAGGCAAGTACACGAAGGACATCCTGAAGAAGTTTGACATGGACGAGGCAAAGCCCCTCTCGACGTCCATGTCGACCACGACTGCCTTGGATGCGGACGAGGAAGGAGAGGCGGTGGATAAGACGGAGTACCGAAACATGATCGGGTTGCTTCTGTACTTGATAGCGACTCGACCGGACATTCAGTTCGCCGTCTGCTTGTGTGCACGCTTTCAGGTGTCCCCACGGACTTCGCACAAGCAGGTAGTAAAACGCATCATGAGGTACTTGTGCTTCACTCCCGAATTTGGACTTTGGTATTCCACCTCTTCCTCTCTTCCGCTTTGTCATTATTCTGATGCCGACTTTGCCGGTTGCCATCTTGATCGGAAGTCCACTTCTGGGACTTGCTAGTTTCTCAGGTCTTCTTTGGTGTATTGGTATTCTCGCAAACAGTGTAGCGTGGCACAGTCGACGTGCGAAGATGAGTACGTTGCCACGGTTAGCTGTTGCTCGCAGTTGATTTGGATGATTGCTACTTTGAAAGATTTTGGTCTCGTGCTTACTAAGGTGCCTCTGCTTTGCGATAGCATGAGTGCAATTAGTGTGGCCAAAAATCATGTGCTTCACTCTAAGACCAAGCACATTGAGGTCCGCTTTCACTTTTTGTGTGATCACTACAAGAATTGCGACATTGACCTCCGGCATGTCGAGACCCAAAACCAGCTTGCGGATATTCTCACAAAACCATTGGATCAAGCTGCGTTTTTGCGCCTTCGAGGCGAGTTGGGTGTTTGCTTCCCTTTTTAGTTGAGGGAAGCTCTTTGTGTATCATAGTTCTTTTTGGTTCTTATCTGTTCTTTCTTTCTTTTCTTTGGTGTATTTTTAGTGTTAATTCGTGTCATTGCATTTTGCATCTCATTTGCATTTGTGACATAGTTCATTTTAAGCTTCGTACCTATAGCCGATATAATGAATCTATGCTCTATTTGAGGTGCTTTATGTGTTTATAGTGTTGCCTAACTTAGACGCTCTTTGATCTCTAGATATGCAATAGAGCTAAGTTAGAAAAGCTTTAAAACTGAATTTAATTCCCCATGTCACCTCTGAAATGGCACTAGCATGTGTAGGCTTTTGAAGATCCTTCTTGGCTGTTTTGTATATAGCTTGTAACTATGACTATTAACTGTTTCATTCACTTCCATTAAGCACCATGATTAAAATTAATCTAAAATGAAATTGCTCTATGAATTGTGAATTGGAAAGATTGAGTTGGGTCTGCATTGTGAGCACTTCACCGTGTGTTCGAGACTGCTTCCCATATGGGTGGAACTTGAGCGGTGTCATGTATGACAAAAACCGGTGTGTCAAGTCCTTTGACTTCACCTGGTTGGTAAGCAGTGGCATCACCTTGCTTAGAACCACTCGCATACAACTAAAATGTGCCTAAAACTAAAATTGGCTGTGAAACTCTGAAAATTTTTTAAAAAAATTCTTTCAGTTGGGTCATTGGCTTGTTGTATGGTCTTTGCTAGGGATAGTTCTACTTTCTATACATGAGATTGCTTTGAGATAGATCCTATCTTGTTTGCCATGTTTAGTTGTCTCTAGGAGGTGATACCCATTCCTTGCTCACACATGTAATCTTCTCTATTTCGGCTTCTAAAGTGATCTTTAGCTCAACCTGAGTCTTTGTTGGGCACTCATTCTGCATATCATGGCATTTGTGGCCGGTTCTTGAGTCTTGAGTTTTGATGAGCTACATGTGTCACCAAGGTGGAGATATGTGCATTTCATTCTATTTTCAGTCATCTACTTCCAAGGGGGAGATAGAGTGCATCTCATTGGTTTCATTGGTTTAAAGCTTCTTTGGTCAAGGGGGAGTTTTTGTGCTTCTTTTGCCTTAAGGCGTTCAAATTGGTATCTTGTTTTGACTCTTCAATAGGTATTTAATTGGTATCTTGCTCAGGGGGAGCTTTTGCTAGATATGTTGAGTCGTTGCCTCTTCTGGAGGGTCTAGCTTGTTTTGTTGGCTCTGACAGGTTTCAATTGGTTTCTTGAGCCTTATGAGGTTTAATTGGTGCTTTGAGCTTCCCTTCGTGCTTCAATTCGTATTCTAAGTTTTGAGAGTTGTGATTGGTATCTTGGACTTGCTAGCGGTGTTGAGCCCGTTTTCTACCTCTTCTTGAGGGCTAGCTTTGATTTGCTTGGTTGCGTCGAGCCGTTGCCCATGTCTTTGTGAACCAAGTTTTGGACTCGTTTTGCTTCTCTCAAGTGACCCCGTTTTGGCTTTCTTAGCTTTTTGGTCATTTGGAGAGCTTTACCTTGTGGCTCAAATCTGAAATGCACTTGTGTTGACAATGCACTCATCAAGGGGGAGATTGCAAACACATGGTGGATAAATACCCATGTAGTTCAGCTTTGTGATTAGTGATTTCCAAACACCTGAGTCTTTCAGTTTGAGTGGCTTACTTCTAACCTCTTGCGAAAGCAAATGTGTGCCTGTCTATCGGCTTGTGGTGTGCAGGTGCTATGCCTAGTGACAGTGGTCAATGGCGTGGAGAAGGTCGAGTAGAGGCTTGCCGTGCCGATGGACTGAGAGTGGTGAAGGGCGGAAGCAGGGCTCGGACCGAGGGACCATGGGCGCCGGAGGACTAGCTGTGGTGGCTAGTACTTGGCACCGGCGAGCGCGAGAAGACATGGAGGTAGACCGAGTTGACCAAGTCAAGAAGGCGGACGAGCGGTTCGAGCGGAGGCTCATGGGAGTCAGAGTCTGACGGGCGAGGACGAGGTGGCTCGAGTCGAGCGGTTTGGTGGTTTGGGCCTCAAAACCATCCGAGGACGATTTCCGAGTTTGGGCCTCAAAACTCGGGGTTCAGTAGTTGAGCCCAAAGCTATCGGTGGTGGGTTTCGTGGGTTTGGGCCTCAAAACCCGGGCAGAGTTTTCGAGGAAGCGGGGATGGCACGTGGCGGAATCATGGAGGTTGCGTCGAGGCGACGACAACTTCCGGCAGGAAGCGGGGCCGTCCATTCAAACGAGTGGATGAGAGTTATCGACTTGGATTACAATGTCTCAGGGCTAGGTAATTCGGTCTTGTATCTAAGGGGGTCTTTGGGAAATAGCCAAAGACCCGTTAAATAGGGGATGAAGGGGTATCCTCATCCCATCTCTTGAACCCTAATAATTTGCCCCAACTCTCTCTCCCTCTACCCTCTCTCTAGTTCATGAGATCCCTAGGTTGATTTCACCAACCTCTGTAAGAACTTGAGTTTGTTGCGAGGAATCGGAGGTCGTAACCTCCGTAAGCCATGGCGGCTTCGTTTTCTTGATCGTGTCCCCGTTTTGCTTGTGTTCTTCGTGTTTTGCTTTTGCTCTCTATTTTTCCCGAGATGATTTCTCTTTGTAGGGAGTAGCTCTTGAAAATCAGTTTGAACCAAGTTGTTCGTAATCGTGAGGAGCATCTTTGCACCGAAGGATTTCTCCACAAACCTCACGAGTATGTAGATCAGGCGATTTCTTTGCGGTGTTCTTCGTTTTTGGGCTTTTCCCCAAATCTCTTCTCCTCCCTTTGCTCTAAGCCAAATTGAGCGACGATTTCTCCAGAATAGCTCCCCATCTACACAAGGATCATGCCTACAAATTTTGGTTGCAGTTGGTGATCATTTGGTTGAGTTTTGGAAAGATTTGGCGAAGTGGATTCGATATTCGCGGGGTGCAGAGTTTCTACTCGGAACCTTCAGACCAAGCGTTGGACCACTCTACTGAGGAACCGGATCATCAACCACTGGTCCGATGGTCTCACAGAGGGAGCCGATCTAGAATCTTCCAAGCATCGGACCAGTCGTCTTAGTCCGACGCCCCCGTTCGACGATCTGGTTCGGTGGTCGTGTGTTCCCTGTGTGGTTTTGGCTGAGGCAAGGAACTGCATCGGACTAGTGCTCCTTGGTCCGACGGTAGCATCGTACTAGTCCGGAGCAAGTCATCCGGAGGTTAGGTGCTCACTGCGTGTTTTGAGAGGTTGAGGGTGTCCGTCGGACCACCCGTCGGACTAGCCTCCGTACTACTCTCCATTGGTCCGGAGGTCCTGTCTGAGTGGTCCAGAGCTCCTTTCTGGTTGCTATTTTCATGTGCTTTGCCTAGGTTTTTGCCTCTTTTCCCTAGGGGTCAAGAACCTATGTTTTGAGGTTTCTGGTGAGTTTTTCCTCCACTGCCGGTGAGCACCCAGCAACAGGGTTTGGTTTTTGGGAAGAGTGGCCCGAATATTTTGAGAGAAAGTTGAGGCTCCCATTCCCCCCCTCTAGTAGTTGTTCTTGGTCCTTCAGGATGTGATACCCATTCCTTGCTCACACATGTAATATTCTCTATTATAGCTTCTAAAGTGATCTTTAGCTCAACTTGAGTCTTTGTTGGGCACGTAGAGATTTTCCTATTCTCACAGGATCACATCACTTAGAGCATCTATTCATTGTCTTAGCTCTATGTATGAAGCTTGTTGCACTCATTTTGCATATCATGGCTTGTGTGGTCGGTTCTTGAGTTTTGAGCTTTGATGAGCTACATGTGTCACCAAGGGGGAGAAATAGTGCATGTTCATACTTGCACTAGTCAAAGGGGGAGCTTTTGAGCCTTTAAAAGTTGTTCAAATTGGTATCTTGTTTTGGCTCTTGAATAGGTATTCAATTGGTATCTTGCTCAGGGGGAGTTTTTGTTAGATGTGTTGAGCCGTTGCCTCTTCTGGAGGGTCTAGCTTGCTTTGTTGGCTCCGATAGGTTTCGATTGGCTTCTTGAGCCTTATGAGGTTTAAGTGGTATCTTTGAGCTTCTCTTGGTGTTCCAATTGGTATTATGAGCCTTGAGAGTTTTGATTAGTATCTTGGACTTGCTAGCGGTGTTCCGCCCGTTTTTGCCTTTTCTTGAGGGCTAGCTTTGATTTTCTTGGTTGCGTCGAGCCGTTGCCCATGTGTTTGGGGACCAAGTTTTGGACTCGTTTTTGCTTCTCACAAGTGACCCTGTTTTGGCTTTATTAGCTTTTGGTCATTTAGAGAGCTTTACCTTGTGGCTCAAATCTGAAATGCACTTGTGTTGACAATGCACTCATCAAGGGGGAGATTGCGAACACGTGATGGATAAGTACCCATGTAGTTTAGTTTTGTGATGAGTGATTGTCCAATGCTTGAGCGTTTCAGTTTTAGTAGCTTAATTCTAACTCTTGTGAAAGCATGTGTGTGCCTGTCTATCGGCTTGTGGTGTGCAGGTGCTATGCCTAGTGACAGTGGTCAATGGCGTGGAGAAGGTCGAGTAGAAGCTTGCCGTGCCAATGGACTGAGAGCGGTGAAGGGTAGAAGTGGGGCTCAGACTGAGGGACCATGGGCGCCGGCGGACTAGCGGGACCATGGGCTAGTACTTGGCACCGACGAGTGCGAGAAGACATGGAGGTAGACCGAGTTGACCAAGTCAAGACGGTGGACGAACAAGGTGGCTCGAGTCGAATGGTTTGATGGTTTTGGCCTCAAAACCATCGGTGGACGGTTTCCGAGTTTGGACCTCAAAACTCAGGGTTCGGTAGTTGAGCCCAAAGCTACTGGTGGCGGGTTCGCGGGTTTGGGCCTCAAAACTTGGGCGGAGCTTCCGAGGAAGCGGGGATGGCACGTGGCGGAATCCTGGAGGTTGTGTTAAGGCGACGACATCTCTCAGCAGGAAGCGGGGCCGTCCATTCAAACGAGTGGCTGAGAGTTATCAACTTGGATTACAGTGTCTTAGGGCTAGGTAATTTGGTCATGCATCTAGGGGTGTCTTTGGGAAATAGCCAAAGCCTCATTAAATAGGGCATGAAGGGCTATCCTGATCCAATCTCTTGAACCCTAATCACTTGCCCCCTCTCTCTACCCTCTCTCTAGTTCATGAGATCCCTGGGTTGATTTCACCAACCTCTGTAAGAACTTGAGTCTCTTGCGAAGAATCGGAGGCCGTAACATCCGTAAGCCATGGTGGCTTCGATTTCTTGATCGTGTCCCCGTTTTGCTTGTGTTCTTCGCGTTTTGCTTTTGCTCCCTCTTTGTTCCCGAGATGATTTCTCTTTGTAGGGAGTAGCTCTTGAAAATAAGTTTGAACCAAGTTCTTCGTACTTGTGAGGAGCAACTTTTCACCAAAGGAATTTTCCTAAAACCTCACGAGTACACAGATTGGGACATTTCTTTGCGGTGTTCTTTGTTTTGGGATAGCTCCACAACTGCACTAGGATCATGCCGACAAAGTTTGATTGCAGGTGGTGACCATTTGATTCGGTTTTGGAAAGATTTGGTGAAGAGGACCGGGGTTTTCATGGTTCTACTACGCTTTGTTTATGAGCGTCGGACGCTCCGCGCTTTTGCGTTGGACGCTGGGGCGTGATGGAGTCAGCGTCCGTGGCGTGACTCTTCTACGCGGGTTAAGTTTGTGTCGGACGGTCTCCATCGTCCGTCGCCTGCCCGTCAGAGCGTCCGTTGGTTTTGTGTTTTGACATGCTCTCTGTGTGATTGCGTCGGACGCTTGCCTGCGTCCGTCGAGGTACCGCCAGACGCGTCCGTCGCCTGGAGGTCCTCTCGGGTTCGGCTTTGTGTTGGCATCAGACGCTAAGCGCAGCGTCCGTCGCTTCTATCCCAGCGTCCGATGCTCAGCGTCCGTCGCACTGCGACAGAGCGTTTGTCGTCTGTCTTCACAACGTCTGTTGCCTGTCTGTTCTGCCTATTTTGCCTAGGTTCTTTCCTTTTTCCTTAGGGGTCGAGAACCTACGTTTTGGGGTTTCTGGTGAGTTTTCCTCCACTGCCGGTGAGCTCTCATTTCTCCGATTTCGTCTGAATATTTCGAGAGAAATTTGAGGCTCCCATTCACGCCCCTCTGGTTGCCGTTCTCGGTCCTTCATCAACGCTCTTGAGAGAAGCTTCCTGATCAGCGTATTCAGCTTTACCCCTCCCCTTATTCACCATCAAACTCTAAGCAGGAGCAATAAGAGGAAAAAGACCATCTTGGCTTAAAAGATGTTAGGGTTTTGTGGTGGCAGAAAAATTGGAAATCTCTTCTACGTTGGCGGAGGAACTAAATAGTAATTATAATGGGAAAGAGGCGCAACAGCTACCAAAACTACCGCTCTGTGAATCAAGCAACAGATAAGGAAATCAACGGTCAGATTAAATCCTAATAGTAAAGTTTCATAAGGGTCACCATAATTAAGAAACAACACGGCCAGCTTAGAAAACAAGTCGACTACTACACAACCTTACAACATTTACACCCAGGCATACAAAAGAACTCAGGGACACCAAAAAAGAACCCCAACACTCATAAAGCATGTCTTTATTGATTATTTGATCAATATACAATACATTTACAATAGGATACAGAGCTTTACAGATATAGAAAAACAACCATCCGTTTTGTTAACAAGGAACCCAGTGGAATTTGAGGTTAAAATTCCACAAACCGAGATCCGATATTGCCATACAGGAACAAACAACTCGGGCGTGCTTGATTTCAAACGAAAGGAGACACATCCTAGTCGCCAAAGGTGGTAGAAGAAGAACTAGGAAGTCATCCAAGATAGACAACAATGAATGTAGCAAATCAAGAACAACCCGACACTACTACTCAACGCATTTCAACATGCACCAACTTAGACAATGCAACCGAAGACAAGACAACGGGTAAGCTGCAGCGAACAGCCGATTTCAAGCAAAATACGCTTCAACCAAAAACGTAATAGGAAACAAACAAATGACTGAAGGGGCCTAGAAAACAAGGCAGCGCAACCCACACCAATACCATAACAAGGCTTACACCATTTGCTTCGGTTTCCTTCATAGCCTGTAACTAGTCTGCAACTAGTCCCTATCACAAGACCTACACCATTCACCATAATACAAGATATAAGGAAGAAGAGAAGTCTGGGGGCTCATCAAGCTCGCCAACTACAATATACATGTCGAACAGAACAAGAGAGGAAAGATTACATGAGGACATGGCCACCAGGAGAGCCAAGCAGGAACTATTTATAAAAGAACAGTGGGTGCACATACACCAAGTCTACAAAGAAAGAAAAAATCTAAAAAAGACTGTTTTGATGGACCATAAAGAGCACAGTAAAAGCAAAAGATTCGAACATGACATCATTGATGAAGTACAAATGGCTACAGTAAAGGCATGATGTCAACAGTCACAAGAGAACAGTACAAGGAAAGAACAACTCCAATACAACATATGGAATATCCAAGAGCATATTCTGCAACAATAATACAACCCATGAAGGATTACAACAACCCCACAACAAAGGAAAATGCGTCAAGAAACAACTCGAAAACATAAAAGAATGCTAATGCGGATGAGCACAACCAGAACATACTCTTGAACAACCCTACAAGATTACACAGTTTACAAGCATGAAGCCACCATGACTACGAGCCAAGTACTCAGAGTATATCAACATTTACCAAAATACTGCAAGTCACAAAAAATAAAGGCAGAACCCAAGGCTACAGCAGGTCTACCACAAAAGAAGATGTAGCGCTTGATCAAGGCCCGACAGAATACAACAAGCCGGACTACCCACATAGCATGTAGAAAGTCCTGGCCCGTAGGTAGAAAGTCACACCCAGCAAATGAGATTGGACAACTCCAACTCAAGCTCTTTTAGCAGGAGTTCAATGCAAGCATTGATAGTCAAGATAATGGAGCTCGCCACTTCAACCAACTCAGGAGCGACAACGTTGACAGCTCGGACCTCAGTAAGCATACATATAAGGCATGGAAGCCTAATCACAAGATTTCTTCTACCTGCCTTACCAAACTTCTCAGGAAAATCTCATCGAGGAGTTAGTCTACCTAGAACTCCTTTCACAAGAATTCTTCTACCCACCAACTCAACTATCAACAGCCAAGCGAAAGCCCAGGGGCTGCTCAGCTCTACTCATCAGCCTAGTCATCAAGCAAGAACACTACCACAAACTATTGCGAGCAAATCTTAGTATATCACATAATAGATGGTGAGAGAATTTATAGAAGAATAAAGCTAACGAAAGCAAACATTGAAAAGCAACCATCAAAAAGAAAGATTTCCATAGCCCGTGTGAAGAATCATGGCACTATTGGTTTTGGTGATTAACGACAAGTAAAAGATTATTATGGCTAATGTGTGTTTTGCAGAGGCTATGCGTAGCTTAGCCATAGTGATCAAAGAGAATGGGCATCAATGGGTATCACTTAGCCCCCAAGATGGATATCGTTCCAGATTTCAAAGAGACATGATGAAGACCCTAGAGTGATAGGCTAAGTTCCATAAGGTGATCAAGGTCACTTAGTATAGATAGGGCTTCTATTTGATCTTTGACCGTACTATTAAGAGGGGTCTAGACTAGTAGCTTGACTATGGTGACCGTAAGATATCCTAGAACAAATTCCATATTCATCGCGACGAAAACCGAAGTTGAGAGAGCCTTTCTCTGGGCGTGGGACACTATGAGCAGAGGCGACGGATGCTGACTGTCGCGCCACGGAGCATCCGGTGTGCTAACAGAGAGTTCCAGAGAAGGAAGATTCGCGACAGACGCGTTTGTCGCCTTGGCGTCAAACGCTTTGCAGCGTCCGTCAGTTTCACTCTGAGTTTCCAGAGAGCAACTAGTTTGCGTCGGACGCTCGGTGCAGCGTCCGTCGCAAAGCGACGGAGTGTCCATCGCCTGTTGACGTGAATAGGAACTAGCCGTTGGGGCTAGCGACGGAGCGTCCGTCGCCAACTTAAAATACCTGTTTCTCAGCCCGAGGGCTGAGTGTGTGGGGGAGTATATATACTTCACTCCTTGCCTTCCCACCTTGTCTTTGCTCATTTCAGTTGCTGAGTTTCTTGAGAAGGTTGGGAAGAGAGCAAGAGCACTAGAGAGAGAGTGATTTGCATCCATCCATCCATCCTCTTCTCTAGTTCATCCAAGAGATCAAGTGTGCATCCACTCTAGTTGTGAGTCTTGATTGAGTCAAGTGAAGGTTGAAGCTTGTTACTCTTGGTGATCGACATCACCTAGACGGTCCAGTGGTGCTCGGAACAAGGTGATCGCCGGAAGATTGTCGGCGCCACTTCTCCATCAACTTGTGCATTGGTTGTGGGCGGTTCACCGAGCCGGAGTGGTGAAGAACCAGCCCATAGAGAGCACTCATCACTTGCGCGGGATTGAGGGGGAGCAATACCTTACGAGGTGCTCCAACGAGGACTAGGGGGCAGTGTCGAATCCTCGATACCTCAGCAAAACATCATCGTGTCAAGAATCTCTATCCCTAGCTCTTTCATACCGCATTACATTCTGCACTTGTTATTCAATTCATACTAGAATTGTGTAGGGTGTTTTCTCTTTCCTTGCCTTGCTACCGCTTTCATAGTCTAAGGCACACAAACGCTAGGCATGGGGTGAGTGGCATTTGTTTAGTATTTCATATTTGCTTTAGAAATTTTAAATAAGCCCAATTCACCCCCTCTTGGGCATCTTGATCCTTTCAATTGGTATCGGAGCAAGGTTGCTCTTAAATTAGGCTTCACCACCTAGAGCAAGATGTCCCATGGGTATGGTCCACCACCTATGTTCGATGGTGAGGATTTTCCTTATTGGAAAGTCCGAATGGAAGCCTATCTAGAGGCCGTGGACATTGGAGTTCTCAAAGCCGCCACTAAGGGAGGTTCCTACTTCGCGGAGGACCCCTACTTTGAGAAGCATAATGCCAAGGAGAAAAATATCCTCTTTCAACCGTGTGCGTAATGCCAAAGACGCATATGAGTTGTGGACTGTTGACGGTAAATATGAGCCTTTTTGTCACCATCAAAATACCGTCAACATCCTCATATTCAAAGGAAAACAAGATCAACATGAACATATTATACCCAATAACGAGTTCCACATGTCCCTTCACTATTTGAGTACAGGTAATGATTATCATCATATAAAAGTATATCAAATGGTGAATTCAAGTACACCATTGCGACGGGCTTGTCGAGACGATTAAAATGGATATATTATTTGCTACGTTTGGAGTCCGGGATAGAAAGATATTTGCAAATGAATATTTGCAAATTAAAAAGGGATGATGACATCATCCTGACGTCACCACCCCAGACTCACCCGCAGGCGCTGCATGCGGCAAGCAGGTTGGCAGGTGGGCCCCGCCACAGCAGGCCCTGCCACCCATGCAGGGGAACAAGCGGGGACCAGTGGGCCCCGCAACGCAGGCCTTGCTGTCCCACGCGCAGGCAAGCTAGAGCGGGCGCAGGAGCGCGGGCAGGCGCGGCCGAGCGACCCGGAGGGCCACGTGGCGCGATGCCATTGGTGCGGGGAGTCGGTGGCCCGGTCTGCGCGGTCCAGGCGCGGTTGGACCGCCTGGACCGGTCGGTTCAGCTGGTCTGCTCCAAGTTTCCTCTCCAGTTAATAGAAAACAGCGCACAGTCCGCCCGTTCGGGTCCGGTTCACCACCTTAGGATTCGGTTCTCTTCCGGTTTTCAACTCCAGCACGTGGGGGACTTCACCACCGACCTACACAAGTCGGTTGCATGCCCTTGGAGCATCCTAGCCACTGGTTCAATGACGGTTTTGATCCAAGGTAGGCCAAACGACGTCACGTGGATTGATGAGGTGGCACCGGAGTAGCCCCTACTCCACCTCTCCACTATAAATACCACCTCACTCCCTCTCATTCAAGACACACGAAGGAGGAGCTACTCTCTCTACAAGGCGAAGCCCTGTTCTACTAGTAGCATAGAAAATAGGGAGAGAGTGAGGAGACTCTGGAGGAGAGCCGGGCCTGTGTGGCGTCATCTCCGAGCTGTACCTCAGCGGATGCGGTCTTCTATTTTGTAAGTCTGCATTTGAGATTCTTTTATGGTAATTGATCTTTAGTTCTGGTAAAGTATTTACTTTAGTTGTTCAGTGGTTCACCTCCCTTTAACCGGTACTCTAATCAATTTCACTACGATCCGGATTAGAGTAGTAAGATATAGTGTAGACGTGGTGTCTAGGCTGTACGCTTACCTATGTCTGCGGCTTGTCCAACGGTTTGCTTGTGGTACCTAGTAGGGGTGACAGACCTATCTAGGCTTTGATCCCACCACGTTCGGCCAAGTTCTTAAAACGTAGGCCTTCTTGTGCTAGGCGGTTTAGCACCCTTCTCATCCCTTTCCGTTGCTAAGCGGCCTAGTGGCCCGAAGTGAACAACCTTTGTATCTTACCTTACCTTGCTAATTTCATAACCATAGAAGATCCTCTCTACCCAACCTATCATAAACCCCTTGTGTCATCATAGGACGAACTTAGTTCTTTGTTAAGTACACTTCACG
The DNA here is from genome assembly GCA_022036555.1 of Microstegium vimineum. Taxonomy (NCBI): domain Eukaryota; kingdom Viridiplantae; phylum Streptophyta; class Magnoliopsida; order Poales; family Poaceae; genus Microstegium; species Microstegium vimineum. Next base: position 24,237,795 of record CM039120.1, on the reverse strand, counting down.
TTCCCCGTGGATTCGATACCCTGGAATACTCTTGGGTGAAAGCTACCTTGGCAGTCGTGCGCTTGCGGTTTATCCTTTGTGCCACAATTTGTGTCAACATGGACCACTATTTGTGCGCTTCATAAAGGCACAAAGAGTGAGCGTGAGGAGTGCTATCATTTGGTCATGGCAAAGTTAAATTCCTTTACTATGCTTGCTAATTAAAATGCAAATGAGATGTATTCACGTCTTAACATTCTTGTAGAGGAATTGAATACTATGTGGCCTCAACAAAATGGCTCCGACGGATGTGGTGAGGAAGATACTATGTGTGCTCCCCATAGACAAATATGGGCACATAGTAACCGTGCTTCACCAAGGAGATCTCTCCGCTTCTACACCAACACAAGTGTTGGGAAAAATCAATGCTCATGAGATGTACATGAAGATGAATGATGGTCTTCATCCTCCTGCAAGAAGAAAGACAAAGAGAAAGAGGAGAAGAAAGACTTGACTCACAAAGGTTCCACCAAAGAGAAGTGCAAGATCCAATTTGTGGTTGAGGACTCAAGTGATGATGAAGATGAAGAGAACATAGCTCTCATGGTCAAGAGGACTACAAATATGTTGAAGAGGCTAAACAACAATGAAGTCAAGTTTGACTCAAAGAAGAAGAAATTCTTCACAAGCTCTTCAAGGAAGCCCATCTCCCAAATGAAGTGCTACAATTGTGGGATTCTTGGTCATCTAGCTCATGCATGCACCAAAGATAAGAAATACAAGTTCTTCCTTGGAGTCGACGTACGACGCCGCAACGACTCCTTCTTCCTCTCGCAGTCGAAGTAAGCCGAGGAGCTGCTCGACCGCGCGGGCATGCTGACCTACAAGCCTGCTGCAACACCAGTCGACACGAAGGCCAAGCTCTGTTCACTGCTGGTGTCGCCGTTCGTGATCCGAGCCTCACCATCACCCGCCCCAACATCGCCTACGTCGTCCAACAAGCTTGTCTCCACATGCATGATCCACGGGAATGCCATCTCGCCATCGTCAAGTGCATTCTTCGCTACATCCGCAGGACTACGTCATACAGGCTTCATCTCTGTGGCTTGACGTCGCCGCCGTCGATAATCGCCTACTCAGACGCCGACTGGGCCGGATGCCCGGTGCACATACACACTGGTTTCAGTCATGCATGACACCGCTCAAGTTCAACCCATATGGGAAGCAGTCTCGAACACACGGTGAAGTGCTCACAATGCAGACCCAACTCGATCTTTCCAATTCACAATTCAGAGAGCAATTTCATTTTAGATCAATTTTAATCATAGTGCTCAATGGAAGTGAATGAAACAATGAAGAGCCATAGATACAAGCTATATACAAAACAACCAAGAAGGATCTTCAAAAGCCTACACATGCTAGTGCCATTTCAGAGGTGACATGGGGAATTAAATTCAGTTTTAAAGCTTTTCTAACTTAGCTCTATTGCATATCAAGAGATCAAAGAGAGTCTAAGTTAGGCAACACCATAGACACATAAAGCACCTCAAACAGAGCATAGATTCATTATATCGGCTATAGGTATGAAGCTTAGAATGAACTATGTCACAGATTCAATGAGATGCAAAATGCAATGACACAAATTAAAAGTTAAAAAGACACCAAAAGAAAGAAAGAAAGAAAGAAAGAGAAAAGACAAATAAGAACCAAAAAGAACTATGATACACAAAGAGCTTCCCTCAACTAAAAAGGGAAGCAAACACCCAACTCACCCCGAAGGCGAGAAAACACAGCTTGATCCAAAGGTTTTGTGAGAATGTCCGCAAGGTAGTTGTGGGTCTCGACATGCCAGAGGTCAATGTCGCCCTTCTCATAGTGATCTCGCAAGAAATGAAAGCAAACATCAATGTGCTTGGTCTTAGAGTGAAGCACGGGATTTTTGGCCACACTAATTGCACTCGTGCTATCGCAAAGCAGAGGCACCTTAGTAAGCACAAGACCAAAATCCTTCAAAGTTGCAATCATCCAAATCAATTGCGAACAACAGCTAGCTACGACAACGTATTCAGCTTCGTAGGTGGACTGAGCCACGCTAGACTGTTTTCGAGTAGACCAAGACACCAAAGAAGATCCAAGAAACTGACAAGTCCCAGAAGTGGACTTCCGATCAAGACGACATCCGGCAAAGTCGGCATCAGAATAAACGCAAAGTCGGCATCAGAATAACCGCAAAGCGCAAGAGAGGAGGCGGAAAACCAAAAACCAAATTTGGGAGTGAAGCGCAAGTACCTCATGATGCGTTTCACCGCCTGATTTTGCGAAGTCCGTGGGGACGCCTGAAAGAGTGCACACTGTTGACACCTCTTAAGTATCAATTCTAAGTGTCAACTAAGCAGAAGAAAGGATATATTTGCAACACACCACCTAGACATAGGGTTTTAACTGACAGTTTATCTATTTCTACAGGGAGACAACTGCAAAAGAGCAAAAGAGGCCCACAAGTAAGGATTACATAGACACATAACACCTCCGTACGAAAAAGAGTAATCTAGAAGACTCTAGAACCAACCCCAAGGAAGGAGGGGCCCACCTATCAGCAGGGTAGGGCGGGCACCCTCCCCCCTAGGGCTGCCGCCCTCGGTCTAGGCCCAATGAGGCCCTGCCTCGTGGATTAGGGTTCCACCGTCTTTGAGGTTTAATATAAACACTCCATTAAGTTCGGTTTTGATCTGACAGTTGACGATCATTTGAGGGGGCTATATAAGGAGGACCCATGGCCCCTGGCAAAGAGCAATCCAGTATTCATTTACATATTTTCCAGAGAGGATTCGCCAGAGAAGATCCGTTATGGATCTATTCTCTAGGGCTTAGCAATCAAGAGAAACTATCCTTAGTTTTTATGTGAGATTAGAGTTTACTCTTCTAGATTGAGAGAGTTAGATTGGAGGTGTGGATTGGAGGAAGCCCGGCCTGTCGGTGCCTCTTCACCAGTTTGTATTGACAGGATCAAGTCTCCTAACCTCAGGCTTGCTCCTAGGATTTCTTCAGTATTTCAACTTCTAATTCTAGTAAGTTCTCTATTTTACTATTCTTTAGTTTGTGAGTTTACTTTATTCTCTTCGCGTAGACAGTAGGGTAATCATCTCTAGCGTAAAAGTGGTGTTTGTGCTAGGATACTCATAGATATCCCCTGTCTAGCCGGATCTGTGGTAGTAGCTCGGAAAGTGATAATTCTGTAGATACCTTTGGAACCCACAATCCCGTTAGAAGGACTGGTAGGGTTTACAGGCTGCGTGGTAAGCATTCTCTGAGACGTCTCTTATCCCGACGGTTCTCCCTAATAGAATAATAACACATATCTGATATAGACTAGAACGAGAGTGCAGTCGCAGTCTTCTCTAATCGCTCATATCAAGATCACCTTATTTGTAGCCAAAGGTTAATAGCATAGATTTGGTTAGTCATTTGCACCCTTTCTCCCTGTGGATAAATAAATTATGATACTCTGGATAATCTCCTGGGTGAAGTGCTCACTGGTATCCGTGCGCTTGCGGATTACATCCAAGTGATTTCTCTATTTGCGTTAACAAATATCAACAAGCATTTCTGGCGCCATTGCCGGGGAGAAAGACGGTTTGCATAGATAACCTTGAATCTTTCTATTTTCTTGTATCTATACTTTTATCTTTTCTTATCTTTTTCATGTTCTTTATTTCTTACCTTTTCTATCCTTATGGAAAATCTAAATTCCACACCTATCTATCAATTTTATGCACCCACGGAGACCGACCTATTACCATGGGAGTCATCACAACCTATCCAAACTCCCTAGTTTAGGTTGAGTCCGCGGTTGATTGCGATGATTCAAAGCCTATCCTTTTCAGGAAAGGAAGACGAAAATCCTTACCTTCATATTTGAGATTTCGAACAAACATGTGATTGTCTTCGCATAGAAGGCATATCTGATAAAACTTTACGTTGGAAGCTTTTTCCTTTTTCTTTAAAATGAATAGCTAAACAATGGTATAATCAGAAGGTAAGTCAACAACAAGGAGATTGGGGAGTTTTGCGCTCCAACTTCTATTTAGACTTTTATCCGATCACTCAAATCGTCGACCTTAGAGTCAAGGTTCTAACCTTCAAACAAGAAGAGAACGAATCTTTGGCTTACTCCTGGAAACATTTTCTTGAGCTTTTAAAATCTGGACCACACCTTAGCATCGAAGGCCCTGTTCTTCTTCAACATTTTTATAAAGGTTTTCGTAAAAAGGATAGAGAGTTACTAAACACCACATCTGGAGGTTCTTTCTTTCATGTACCATCCATAGAAGCAAAATTAACCTTAGATAGAATCCTAGATGCTGAGTTGGATAATACCATCCATGAGGAAACTCACGAAGCTGAAGACAATACCTTGCCAGATCCAACTTCTACTTCAGCTATCTCAAGTTGTGAGCCTAAAAAGGAAGAAATTCCACCACCTGATTTCATGCTGGACATAGATCTTGATCTTTTCACTGATATCGGAAATATTTCAAACTATATTTCAATTTCAAAACCCCAAAACCATCACCATAGAAACCATATACACCAAATGCCAGACATAAGCATTTTGAGAGAGCTTGTATCAATCATAAGTAGAGAATGGTTAGAAGAATCATAGCTTTCCTCTGATGTGATCCGTTTTGATTGACCTTCTATTCCAATACGTTGTGCTTTCAATTCAGATCAATTTGATGTTGTATAATCCTGTTGTGGGAGTCAATATCATGTCTAAATCACTTGCGCATGAATTTTTGGGCAAAGTGACTTTAACCCCAACAACAAAGTTCATGAAGAATCTTGACGGACATATAGTCCCTAGTCTTGGAATTTTACATGTCCTACCCATTACGGTAGAAGGTGCCATGGTTTGTTTGAACTTTTATATCATTGATACATGGGACCACGACCTTTTGCTAGGACAACCTTTTAGAAGACTTCTTTATGAAGGACAAAATGGGAAACTAAACATTTCCTTTGGAAAGAGTTTTCAAATCACAATGACAATCTCTCATTCTTTGAATAGTAAAATTGAATCATATCTTTTACCCGATCCTATGGAGGAAGTAAAAACTTCTTCTCTAGAGCTTTTCAATGAACCAAATTTAGAAGAAGATGCTCCTTTCTTCATAGAAGAAGAAGCTGACCCTTCTGAACCTGAACCCTTAGACAAGTTTGCAGAAACGCCTAGACCTCCTGTAGAGCTTAAACCTCTACCACCTGGTCTTACGTATGCTTTCCTCCATAATGATCCAGACTCTCCTATAATCATAAGTGATAAACTCACTCAGGAGCAAACTCTTCGCTTGATGGCTGTTCTAGAAAGACATCATTCAGCCTTTGGTTACTCACTCCAAGATCTCACTAGAATCAGTCCTTTAATTTGCACTCATTGCATTCCTACAGATCCTTCTATTTCACCTTCTCGAGAGCCCCAACGTAGACTCAATAATGCGATTAGAGAGGTAGTTAAAAAAGAAGTTTTAAAATTTCTGCATGTAGGGATTATATATCCTATGCCGCATAGTGTGTGGGTAAGTCTAGTGCAAGTTGTGCCTAAGAAGGGAGGCATGACTGTTGTCACAAATGAGAAGAATGAGCTGATTCCCCAATGCACCGTCACAGGATGGCGAATTTGTTTAGATTATAGAAAGTTAAACAAAGCTACAAAAAAGGATCACTTTCCTTTACCTTTTATAGATGAGACGTTAGAGAGGTTAGCCAACCACTCGTTCTTCTGTTTCTTAGATGGATATTCAGGGTATCACCAAATCCTGATCCATCCTGATGACCAAAGCAAAACCACCTTTACATGCCCCTATGGAACTTATGCTTATCGTAGAATGTCTTTTGGGCTATGTAATGCTCCAGCCTCTTTTCAAAGATGCATGATGTCTATATTTTCTGATATGATTGAAGATATTATGGAAGTTTTCATGGATGATTTCTCTGTTTATGGAAAAACTTTTGATAATTGTCTTGAAAATTTAGATAGAGTTTTCCAAAGATGTGAAGAAAAACATTTCTTCCTTAATTGGGAAAAGTGTCATTTTATGGTCAAAGAAGGAATAGTGCTAGGACACCTAATATCTGAAAGAGGCATTGATGTACACAAAGCTAAAATTGAAGTAATTGAACGGTTACCTTCGCCTATAAATGTGAAAGGAATAAGAAGCTGGATCGTGAGCCATAGCGATGAATCGTTTGGCCTTGGATCTCAAATGGTCCATATCGTAGGGCTAGTGCCACTGCACGCATAGGATACATAAGGACTCCCAAGGAGGCACGCTGCTGGCAACCCACGGCGCAGAGGGCGAACAACTCATCCACGCTTAGGGAGATGCCCCAACCAGGGCCCTTTTCCAAGAGGCTCGATCGTGGTGTGACTAGGGCCTGTGGAGACCGTTCATGCAGACGCTGGGTGAAGAGCCATGATGCTTTTTGTCGGTGTCTAAAATGGCGGGTTCTAGACGGACAATGAGTAAATTTCTAAGCATGTTGAAGTTCGGATGGTTACGCTCGGAGAATACGGAGGTTTATACTGGTTCGGGCACGAACGCCCTATGTCTAGTGTGTTGCGGGGTTGTATTACCGAGCGCGGAGAGCTCGTAGGGGGGAGCTACAAGCTTTGGTGAGAGGGGGGGAGGCTTGTCCCCAGGTCTCGTGCGTATGAGGTTCTTGGTTCTGGTGAGTGCTCGCGTGTGTGCGAGTTTGAGGGTGTGTGAATGAATGTTAGAATGTCGAGAGAGCGAGATTGGGGGTCCATTCCCTCCCTTTATACGTAGGGAGAGATGGAGGAGTATAGTAGAGAGAGGAGGGTGACGTGGGCCTGGCTTGGGCTGCTGCCGAAGGAAGCCTTTGTCTTCATCCTGTCTTCCTTCCTGAGGTAGATTGCGCCAGTAGACGCATGTCTTCACGGATGACGTTTGCCGCGCTCGGACGGGGCGGGAGAGCCCCTGAGGGTTGGCGGCGCTGCGGGCGACACCACCTTGGCTCCGGCGAGGAGGAAGAGCCCCCAAGGGTTGATGACGTCACGGGCGACGCCTCCTTGGCTCGGGCGAGGCGAAGGAGCCCCCGAGGGTTAATGACGTTACGGGTGATGTCACCTTGGCTCGGGCGAGGCGAAGGAGCCCCTCGATGGTGGTTTTTGTTTTTGTAGAGCCTGGTAATTTGGGTACCCTATTTCTGGGTATCCGACAGTAGCCCCAAAGCCTTCGATGTAGTGAGGACTACACAGGAGGCTTCCAAGAGCGTTTTATGGTGGTTTGGTTCGATTCTGCGTATTCCGGTTGGTGCGCGCGAGCGCACCCGCTGGGTGTAGCCCCCGAGGCCTTAGGAGGGAGATTTTCCTCCTAAGGGCTTATTCGGAAGACTTCTACAATGCTTGACCCTTCGCTTCCTCCACGAGGCAGAGGGAGAGAGAGAGCGAGAGAGAGAGTTGCTCCGCGCGTCAGGGCCAGACCTCTGGTCGCACGCCATCCCTAGCACGGGTGGCACTATTGGCCTCGGGCTGACGCACGTAGAGATGACGAGTCGGCTCTGCGCCGTGCTGTCTTTCGGCCTGTACGGCCGATAGACCGGTCGAAGATTTGTTTGTCGGATTTCGGAGTCTGAGTGCGCCCCTTTCCCTGTAGCCCAAAAGCGAACGTGTCGTGTCTTTCCCGTTTGAGGAGTGGTGCCAGAGCACTGCTCACTCTGCGGTCCAGACTCTGAACGGCGTGCCATGAGTCCGCAGTCTGCTTGGCCATTTATAGCCTCGCTGCACGGCTGCGCCCCCTTAAAGTGGGTGTCGTCGGACAGTTCAATGTGGTTGGGCGGTGGGGCTGTAACTTCACGGGCCGATTGTCACGTGAGTGCCCTGGCGGGCTATAAATAGGGGCGGCCGCTTGTGGGGAAGCACACATCCTCACAGTATGGCTTGCCCTAAGTTCTTCCTCCGAGGTCCCGTCGGAGAGCCCTCCGAGCCGCCCTGGCGGATAGCCTTTTGAGAGCAAAACCGGATTCAGAGGAAGTTCTGTGTTGGGAGCGCCAACGTCTCGTGTCGTGTGGTGGGAGATATCATGGGGAGCTCTGCAATATGCACAGTTCTTCCCCGTCATCTCGTCCCACTGGACAGTCGTGCTCCCTCACCGTCTCTCATTACAGGGGGGGCCGAGGATGCGTCTAGTGGGTAGACTGTGCGGTCCGCCCGCTCAGTCCTCTAACCCAGACGTTCCTTGGGCATGCTGGTGGCGACGCCACTGCTGGGAGACGGCGGACCTGCGGGCTGATGAGCCTGGTCGTGTTCGGGCGGGAAATGCCGACAGACCGTCGGACATTCCGTGGCCTAGCATTCGAAGCGCGACCCAGAAAAATGCTTGACCAACCCTTCATGCGCCTTTCTGGGGGCACAGTCGACCGCGCAGGCCTTGGATGACGGTGGTGCAGCCGCCACTCCGTCACCGAGAGACGAAGCAGGGGCAGTTTGGCTCGTTGGGCGTTCGCCTGATAGGCAACCTTCGGAGCGGTCGTTACCTATGTTGGCAGGGCATTCAAATCTTGCCCTGTTTCGCTTTCCTTTGGCCCTCGGTTGGGATCCCCCTTCAGTCCATCTTGTGTTTGATTAGGTCTGGCCTTTGTAGCACCTGAAATGTGTGTAACCTTCGCAAGGATTAGCGTATACGAATGTGACGTTCGTTTGTTGTTTTTTACCTGTGTCGACCTCTGGCATGTGAGGTGTGGCGCGTCTTTTTCCCTCTCCGTCATCCAGTTGCTAGAACCGGTAGGAGGGGGGTGGCGGCAGCCCCTGAGTCTTTACTCGATGTAAAAAAATGTCTCGGGTTTGTGCCATCTTTTCGTGCGCTCCCCGCGCCTCTCTCTGCGAGAAGGGGGAGTATGAGCCGGGCCATGCTATCCTCGAGGCGGACGAACCATGGGTGCTCGTTGAGGTAATCATGGGAAATCTGAGTGGAGTGCTTGGTTCCCGTTCGTTGGGGTTCCGGCTTGTGGCCCATGTCGTGGCTCACTCCAAATCGGTTTCATATAGTAGCCGGGTCCGTTCGATGGGTCCCGGGGGCCTGCTGCCTTCCTTCCGTAGGAATACCATGAACCAATCATCCGTAAAGACGGACTAAAATACGAAACCGGGAAATGACCTTAGCATCCGGATGCTAGGCTGATGACCGCTAGCGTGTCCATTTCCTATTCTCCCCTCGCTCTGTTGTCCTGAGATGGTCGTTTCAAACCCCGTTGGGTCGGCCTTCGTATCTCTGGACCATAGCGGGCCATCAGGGCATCTATAGCCCTTATCCCTTGGTTTTACCTAGACTCAGAGGCCGTCCCCGTTGGTGTCGGTGCGTACGCGTTCGTTCAATCTCCGGATGTGTCGACTGAACCGTGTCGGGGGTCGGGTTGAGCCCCGCTTGCGGCTGGGAGTAAGCGTGGCGTTGAGCCTAGTGTCCCTGCGAATGTCAGAAAAGATGTTCCCGCACGCGAGCGGGGACAGAATTCGAACAAAAACGATCTAGCGTGGGGAGGAAAGCGGGGCGAGGTAAGATTTGATTTAAAAAACCGAGGAGAAGATGGCCCCTTTGTCCAGCCCCCGAGTAAGTCGCGCGATCACGGGTTGTGCGCACGTCTTACCTTGCGTTCGAGCCGCACGTCGCCTCCGTGGCGCGTATTGAATCTTCTCCTAAAGGAAAGAAGGTATATACGGGCGTATATGATTCGAGGGGAGGCGTTTAGGGATAAAAACGACGTAGCTTTTCGATGTTCCAGGCGTTGGAGAAGACTTGGCTGTCGGGACCCATAGTGGTGATCTTGTAGCTTCCGGGACGGAGGACCTCCACCACGACGTACAGCCCTTCCCACAGTGGCGTGAGTTTATGCTTGTCTTTGTTGCCTTGCCTGAGCCAGAGCACCAGGTCGCCGATGTTGAACTTGCGCTTGCGGACGCGACGGTCGTGGTATCTTCGGAGGGCCTGTTGGTACTTTGTGGAGTGTAGGAGGGCGATATCCCTTGCTTCGTCTAGCTGGTCCACGGCGTCCTCCATGTTGGTTTGGTTGCCCTCCTCGTCGTAAGCCCTAACCTGTGGGGAACCGTACTCCAAGTCGGTGGGGAGCACGGCTTCCGCCCTGTAGAGCATGAAGAAAGGGGAGCAGCCGGTGGCTTTACTCTGGGTCGTCCTGAGGCTCCAGAGAACAGCTGGCAGTTCCACAACCCAACGGCCCCCGAACTTCTTGAGCTGACTAAAGATTCTTGGTTTTAAACCGTGTAGGATCATCCCGTTGGCTCGCTCGACCTGCCCATTCATTTGAGAGTGTGCGATGGCGGACCAGTCCACCCGGATGTTGTTCCTGTCGCAGAAGTCTAGGAACTTCTTGCCTATGAACTGGGTGCCATTGTCAGTGATGATTGTGTTGGGAACTCCGAATCGATATATTATGTCCGTGAAGAACATGACCGCCTGCTCAGACTTGATCCGGGTGAGGGGGCGTGCCTCGATCCACTTCGAGAACTTGTCGATGGCGACAAGAAGGTGGTCCAAGCCCTCGGGCGCCCTGGCTAGTGGTCCCACTAGGTCCAAACCCCAGACCGCGAAAGGCCATGTGAGGGGAATGGTCTGCAGAGCCTGCACGGGCAAATGAGTCTTGTTGGCGTAGAACTGGCACTCGTTGTAGGCGCGTACTAACTCTGTGGCGTTCGCTACGGCCGTTGGCCAGTAGAAACCCTGGCGGAAAGCCTTCCCGACGATCGTACGGGGGGCTGCGTGGTGCCCACAGGCCCCCGCATGTATATCCTCCAGCAGGCTCGTCCCCTGCTCCATGGGGATGCAACGCTGCAAGATTCCCATGGGGATGCGCCTGTAGAGCTCTTGGTCGATGATGACGAAGGACTTGGCGCGGCGTGCGATATGGCGCGCTTCGTTCCTGTCGTCGGGGAGGCGCTCCCGAACCAACCAATCCAAGATTGGTACCCTCCAGTCCGGGGGAAGGTCGTCGTCGCCCCCCGGTGTGTCATCCCCAGCATTGCGCACCTCCTCGATGTCCATGACCTCCGTCGTGGTAGTCTCCGGGACCTCGGCCTCAGGCTCCACGTGCCAGGTGACGGACGGCTTGTGAAGGTTGCTGGCGAAGACTCCGGGCGGGGACCGCACCTCGACTTGAAGCTAGCCTCGCGAGCTCGTAAGCTGCCTCGTTGTACCTTATGGCGACGTGGTTAAGTTCCAGGCCGTCAAATTTTTCTTCCAGGCGGCGGACCGCCTGACAGTATGCTATCATCTTTGGGTTGTGGCAGTTTGCCTCCTTCATAACTTGTTCAACTACGAGCTGGGAGTCGCCTCGCACGTCGAGCCTTTTGATGCCCAACTCTGTTGCTATGTGTAGCCCGTTTACCAGGGCCTCGTATTCCGTGACGTTGTTAGATGACGGGAAGAACATACGGATCATGTACTTGAGTTGAGCCCCGAGCTGGGAAACAAAAACCAGGCCGGCACCGGCTCCGGTCTTCATCAGTGATCCGTCGAAATACATGATCCAGAACTCCTGGTTCTCCACCGTCGGTGGCAGCTGGACCTCGGTCCACTCAGCGACGAAATCCACGAGGACCTGGGATTTGATGGCCGTCCATGGCGCATAAGAGATAAACTCCCACATGAGCTCTAATCCCCATTTCGCCACCCTTCCTGTAGCCTCGCGGCTTTGTACCACCTCCTCGAGGGGGTAGGAAGACACGACGGTGACGTTGTGGCCGTCGAAATAGTGGCCAGCTTTCTCCACGTGGTGAGAACTGCGTAAAGGACCTTCTGGATCTGCGGGTACCTGGTCTTGGTCTCGGATAGTACCTCGCTGATGAAGTAAACCGGCCGCTGGACCTTCAGCGTGTGCCCCTCCTCCTCCCTTTCAACGACGATGACGGAGCTCACCACCAGGGTGGTGGCGGCTATGTAAAGGAGAAGGTCCTCGCGTGGCGTCGGTGGAACGAGGATGGGTGCGCTTGTGAGGATCCCCTTGAGCTTGTCGAGGGCCTCCTGCGCTTCGGAGTTCTAGGTGAACTGTTCGGTCTTCTTGAGAAGTCGGTAAAGGGGGAGGCCACGTTCGCCAAGGCGCGAGATGAAACGGCTCAAAGATGCGAGGCATCCCTTGACCCGTTGCACCCGCTTCACATTGCGGATTGCTCCCATACTGGCGATGGCGGAGAATTTATCGGGGTTGACCTTGATGCCACGCTCGAAGACGATGAAGCCGAGAAGCATGCCACGCGGAGCCCCAAATACGCACTTCTCGGGGTTGAGCTTGACGCGTTTGAGCCTCATGGCCCCGAACGCTGTCTCAAGGTCTGCGACCATGGTTTCCGTCCGCTTGGAATTCACCACGATGTCGTCCACATATGCCTCAACCGTCGTGCCGATGAGTTTCCCAAAAACTGAGCGCATGCACCGCTGGTACGTGGCCCCCGTGTTCCTGAGTACGAATGGCATAGTGACGTAGCAGAAAGAGTCGAACGGCGTGATGAAGGATGCCGCGAGCTGGTCGGACTCCTTCATCTGGATTTAATGGTAGCCAGAGTATGCGTCAAGCAACGAAATGTTTCGCACCCCGAGGTGGAATCGATGATTTGATCGATACATGGCAGAGGGTACGGGTCCTTGCCGCACGCCTTGTTCAGGCTGGTGTAATCTACACACATTCTCCATTTTCCGCTCTTCTTCTTAACTAGCACTGGATTAGATAACCATTCAGGATGGAATACCTCTTTGATGAATCTAGCCGTCAGAAGTTTGTGAAGCTCCTCCCCGATGGCTCGCCGCCTTTCCTCGTCGAAACAGCGCAGGCGTTGCTTCACCGGCTGGGCCCCAGATTGAATCCTCAAGGCGTGCTCGGCCACGTCTCTCGGTATGCCCGGGACATCCACGGGACTCCAAGCGAACATATCGCCATTCGAGCAGAGAAAATCCACGAGCGCCGATTCTTGTTCCGGATCTATGGAGGCGCTGATGCGCAGCACTCGGTCGTCCGTTTTGGACAGGTCGAGCTAGATCTCTTTTATCCCCTCTAGGGGGTAAAGTTTCCCATGCCCTTATAGTCGACCTCCTTGCTGCTTGCGGCCTCGGCTACTGCAGCCAGCTCCAGGCATCGCGCCGCGGCCATTGCTCTTTCGCAACTGTCCACATCGCACTGGTACGCCTCCGCGAGCTCGGAGGTGACCGTGATCACTCCCTGAGGGCCTGGCATTTTGAGCTTGAGGTAGGTGTAGTTCGGGATGGCCATGAACTTCGTGTAGCATGGCCTTCCCAACACTGCATGGCAGGACGCATCGTAGTGTGCAACCTCGAAGGTGAGGAGCTCGGTCCGGAAGTTGTCTGGTTCCCCGAACGTAACGAGCAAGTCGACCTGCCCGAGGGGTATGGAAGGTTTGCCGGGTACAATTCCAAAGAAGGCAACCCCCTCCAGGAGAAGTTTTCTCCGAGGTACCCTTAGGACCTTGAAGGCGTTGTAAAACATGATGTTGAGGTCACTGCCCCATCCATCAATACCTTGCTGACGCGTATGCCCCCTATGATCGGGTCCACGATGAGTGGGTAGCGCCCCGGATGGGGGACGCGCATCGGGTGGTTGCCTTGCCCGAAAGTGATGTCGGTGTCCGACCAGTTGCGGAAGTCAGGGGCCGTCGGGACGACCGTGAAGACCTCACGTCGCTCCTGCTCCTGCTGGAGCTTGTGGTGTCTGGTCCCCGAACCGCCGAAGATCATGAGGCATTTGCCTTTAGGGGGAGGAAAGTTGTTGCGACCCTCGCCCTCGTTTCTTGTAATCGAGAGGTGCCTGGCCATCTTTTCATATTCCTGAAGGGTATGTCTGACAGGCGCGCTGTGGTGCTGACAAGGATGGGTGAGGGCGTCTTCGTGGTCGCCTCTCTCCCTACCGTCGTGAGGAGGAAAAGGAAGCCCGTGGCCCGCCGGCGTGACCGTGTCGGCGTAGCTGTGTCATGGCCTGCCTTTTGCCTTGCCGGAACAGGAGGTGATGTCGGTCGCCCTTCCACCCGGCGTACAGGTCGCGTTGACGCCAGGGAGGTGTCTGCAGACCGGTTGTTGTTGTCCTCTCTTGGGTCTCCGTCCTGAGCCGTCAGGCGTCCCGAGGCTGGGTCGACGAGGGTCTGGGAAACGCAGGTCGCCTCGTGACGTGGGCACCGGGGCTCTTCTTTCGCGTACAGGCGTGCTATACCCGGAAGAGGGCGGCTGCCCTCCTGCGAGATGTGCCGCCGTGCTGGCGAACGCAGAGCAAAAGTTGCGTAGGGACTCCCGAGCCGGCCAGGGTCCCGTGAGCGCGTCGAGCTGGCGCTCGAACTGAGGATAGTTGGCCCGTGGGACGGCTGCCCCCCGAGCGGTTTGTTCCCCGGAGGGAGACAGATGAAGGTGGTCCATGGAAGCGGCGATGGCGTCCATGTCTACCTCAGGAGATGTCGTAGGGCGATGGAGAGCCAGTTCGGCATCCTACCCTTGGCACTAGAAATCCAGGCTACCAAAACGAATGATGGTGCTCGGAGCAAAACGAACGTGGCGATCGGCCATCCGAAACTCGAAAATACAAGTGACACGCAAAGTCCCCCTACCTGGCGCGCCAACTGTTGTTGTCTAAAATGGCGGGGTCTAGACGGCCAACGAGTAAATTTCTAAGCATGTCGAAGCTCGAATGGTTACGCTCGGAGAACACAAAGGTTTATACTGGTTTGGGCACGAACGCCCTACGTCTAGTGTGTTGCGGGGTTGTATTACCGAGCGCGGAGAGCTCGTAGGGGGAGCTACAAGCTTTGGTGAGAGAGGGGAGGCTGTCCCCAGGTCTCGTGCGTATGAGGTTCTTGGTTCTGGTGAGTGCTAGCGTGTGTGCAAGTTTGAGGGTGTGTGAATGAATGTTGGAATGTCGAAAGAGCGAGATTGGGGGTCCATTCCCTCCCTTTATACGTAGGGAGAGATGGAGGAGTACAGTAGGGAGAGGGGGAGTGACGTGGGCCTGGCTTGGGCTGCTGCCAAAGGAAGCCTTTGTCTTCATTCTGTCTTCCTTCCTGAGGAAGATTGCGCCAGTAGACGCATGTCCGAGTCCTTTTCGTCCTTGTCGAGTTGTAGCCATACGCCTTGTGATCGGGAAACCTGTTGTTCCCCTTTCCGGGTATTGGCTGCTTTCATACCTCAAAGGGTACCTAAGGTTACCCTTAAGCCCAAGTCGACGCCCGCAAAGACCATTGCTACTCCATCGGCTGCTGCTGCCATCTTGATGCGAGCTTTCGCAGTAAGTTTTACTTTTACTTATACCAATCACAAACTGCTCATCGGCAATATTTACTTTATGTAACTTGCACCAAACATTTTTCAGGCAGCGAGGCCATCGGCAGCTGCTCCAAACGTACAAGATTCTCCACCTCATGCTGCCGATGCCCCCCAAGCTTCGCAACCAAAACGCGTCGGCTCACCAACTGCTGCCCCGAGGAAAAAGAGACATCTGAGGCTAGCCACCCCATCTACGCCACCAACTCCAGTCGCATCACCAACCGCTGACGCACCAACGGCAGAACCATCGTCGGTGTCCATTCCTGAGCAGCCGATGGACGCAACTCCCGACCAGGGAACAATACCACCACTGCGGGAACCAGCTACAACAGTATCTGCACCGAGTGAAACTCCCGGCCAGAAGACGGCAACACCACCGCAGGAACCAGCCACCATGGCAGAAGCAGCACCAGCAACACCAGCACCAATCGTCCCTCCAATAGAGGCAAGTGCATCGGCAACTATTGCCGATCCTCAAGATTACGCTATGCCGACCGACTTCCCAAGTCTCAGGCAAGAAATCCGTTTCAAAATGGTAAGCCGATTATCAAAACCCATAACATAAACTTATGATCCGCAAGCTCTAATCTTCTTCTTTTCAGGCCCAAGACTCTCCCGATAGCTTGTTCTCCTTTGGCATCAACCTCCCTGACGAAGACGAAGATAAAGAAGGTTCTGCTCCAACGAATAGCTTGTTCTCTTTCGCCGTCAACCTTCCCGATGAAGACGAAGACGAAGAAAGCTCCGCTCCAGCTTTATCGGCAGATGTCAAACTCAAGCTTGAAACATTGCTATCTTTATTGCAACAAGACACATCTCATCTCATCCAAGACTCCACTATAGTAAATATAGCTTTTAAAGACATCCAAGGCCACATGTCTGCCGATACAGAAGAAAAACTCTTCCAGGCAGCGTTTCTTGAGAGCAAGCAACTCCAGTATCAAAGACTCTCTCGTCGCATAGCCGATAGGACTGCTCGATCAAAGCTTGAAGAAGAAATTCTTAAGTTCAAACAAGTTGCCGATGATAAGGACAAGGGCATCAGCCAAGTAGAAGCTTCCAACGCCAATCTTGAGCAAGAGATCGTTCAGCTATCGGCAAGGAGGGAAGAGTTGCAGACCGAACTAAAAAAGGTTGAAGAAGCGCTGAACGCAGCCAACCAAAAGAAAGCTCAACTGTCCGATGCCATTAAGGCCCTGCGACAAGAAAGAGACACAAACGCCCGACAAGCTATCCTTCTGAAGAAGAAAATCAAGCCAATTGAAGGATCTGCCGATGATGATGCCAGGGAGATGGAAGAAATAGAACAAATTTGCCTGCGTGCGATATCAGCCATTCAATCCTTGTTGTAATTCATCATATCGGCAAGTGTAACAGTGATACTTGATTTTTCTTTGTAATATAATGCCAGTACGCTTTTTACCGATGTCACACAACTTATTCTCTCATCGGCATTCGAATGGGTACTCTATGCGTCTACCCAAATACTAGGGTAACATTTCTTCAAGTATTTACCGTTGATTGCTCTAGAGAATGCAACTCCTTCGAGAGTTTCTAAAATATAAGCATTGCTAGGAGCAGACTGTTTTATCCGATAAGGACCTTCCCAATTAGGAGACCATTTTCCAAACTTAGAACTTTTAGTCCCAATCGATAAAATCAACTTCCATACTAGATCGCCATCGGCAAATTGCTTCACCTTCACCTTCTTATCATACCATCTAGCAACCCTTTTCTTATTTTCTTCAATGCTGATCAAAGCCCTCAACCGATGACCTGCTAAGTCTTCTAATTCATCCTTCATAAGATTATCATACTCATCGGCTGTCAATTGATCCTGAGAAAACAATCGCCTAGAACCAGTTTTAATTTCCCAAGGCAGGACAACATCATGCCCATAGACCAACTGATACGGCGAAACTTTGGTTGCACCATGACACGCCATCTGATACGACCATAGGGCTTCACTCAACACTATATGCCACCTTCTAGGGTTTTCCTCAATTTTGCATTTGATAAGCTTAATGACTCCTTTATTACTCGCCTCAGCCTGACCGTTAGCTTGGGCATAATAAGGAGAAGAATTCAATACCTTGAACCCCATACCAGCAGCAAACGCATCAAACTCTCCCGATGTGAACATGGTTCCTTGATCGGTGGTAATAGTTTGAGGAATACCAAATCGGTAAACAATATGTTCCTTCACAAAATCTATCATGTTTGCCGATGTCACCTTTTTCAAAGGAATCGCCTCTACCCATTTCGTGAAGTAGTCGGTAGCAACGAGTATAAACTTATGCCCTTTACTCGATGGTGGATAAATTTGGCCGGTGAGATCAATAACCCATCCTCTAAACGGCCAAGGTTTGATTATAGGATTCATCGCCGATGCAGGTGCCCTCTGGACATTACCAAACTTCTGACAATCTTGGCATCCTTTAAAATAGTTGAAGCAATCTTCAAGAATTGTCGGCCAATAATATCTATTCCGCCTAATCATCCATTTCATCTTGAACGCCGATTGATGTGCTCCGCACACACCTTCATGGATTTCGCCCATCCTTTGTCCAAACATCTCATAATTTGGGAGGTGGGATTTTCAAAAATCAGATTCTTGCTTTGGGAGACATCTCTTTTGTCTTGTCATGCTCTAAAGTACATCAATCACTTTTTGTTAAAACAGGACACATCCTTGTCTCCCACTACTCCATGTCCAAAGTGGGGAACCAACTTTCACTTTCACTCTCACTTTGTCATGCTTTGAAAAAGAAAACACATCAATCAAATTCAATCAAAGCATGACATGCCTTTGTCCCCCACTACTCTTTGTTTAAAGAGGAGAATCTTGACTAACTCAGCTTTTGATCACATCATATCACATCCTTCACCTTTCACCAAGCACTAGAAAAAGCATGAGTGGAATCTTCACCTTAGAGGGATGGCCGACCACTTTTGGCCACCTCCTCTCCCTCTTTTGCTTTCTGTAAGGCATCCAATAAAGTGAGTGATCATGGCACCAAAGGGGCATGACCAAGGGGTGGTCGGCTGACCACTCCATAGAATCCCCTTGGTGCCACTTCCTTCCCCTATAAAACCCCAAGCAAGTAGAGTTTCATCCCTCACACCTTCACAAGAATTCAGTTCTAGTTCAAGCCTCTCCTTGCCTTGTTCTCTCCTCTCTACATTCAAAAGAAGTTCTTATCTCTCAAGAGAAGTAGTGTTGCTCTCACTAGTCCACAAAAAGATCTCTTGTCTTCATCAAGCTTCTCTTAGCTCAAACTTCTGCCCATAAGGCAAACTAGAAATGCACTCCACGCACAAATCTCTTCCTAGTTTTTCCCTTGTAACCATCTTCCCCTCTAGAAGATGAAGAACCCATTGACATCCGCATACAAGAAAATGAAGCAATCTATTAGTGGGAGCTCATCTCAACGCTCCCACCATTCCGAGGATAGTTCCCAAAGAAGAAGAAGGGGAGGCTCTGCCCGATACACTAGGGAGAACCTCCAAACTAAAAAACACCCTCAGGAGGAAGAAGAAGTGTCGGAGGAGGTACCTCATATGGAGGCATTCATGGTGCCCCCAATGAGGACCTATGATCAACAAAGTGGGTTAGACAGGAGAGCTCAGGAGGGGCTATACTTTGTTCACCTTGAGCAAGGTGGTCCTTCCCGAGAAGCTTATGGCGAGGAGGAAGACGATGCATCCTCCATGCACACTTCTAGTGGCATACCTCCTCAACCACCATGGCTGCAAAGACCACGAGCATCCTCCTCGTCCACACGAGACATGAAGCATCGTGAACTAGGGCAAGAATTCGATCATCTCACCAACACCTTTGGTGAGCTGCGTGTTGAGCACGAGGAGACATCACGCATCGTCTAGCAAACTACCGAGAACATTCAAGCAATGCATGAAGAACAACATCGGCGTTGGGACTTTTGGCGGCAACAACATCCACATCTGCCGCAGTATTAAGCAAAAGACAAGCTTGGGGGAGATTCTCTACCCCACTAAGGTAAGTTTTAAATTTCAGCATTTATATTCATGCAATTTTCTTGCTTATCTTAGCTTTACATTTAAAATATGCATATGATAAAATAAAATAAAAAGACTTCCTCTAATCCACTCTCACATGTTCCATGAAAATGAATATCTCCTATGGAAATG
The DNA here is from genome assembly GCA_022036555.1 of Microstegium vimineum. Lineage (NCBI taxonomy): Eukaryota > Viridiplantae > Streptophyta > Magnoliopsida > Poales > Poaceae > Microstegium > Microstegium vimineum. The sequence goes on along the minus strand of CM039120.1, from coordinate 24,218,305 downwards.
ATGAATAGTTGCTCTGCTAAGTGTTTCTCTAGAACTTAGTCTACAACTTAGTTTGCTACATCTTTTGATCCCTGCCTATAGCTCCACATAAGCTTTAGAGATAGGAAGAAAGAAGGCAAAACTTTGATTTATGCCTTGGTGAGGAATCAAACACCTTATGAGCGATTCGAGAGTACCATTTTGAGGAACACTAAGTCTTTCCTTTACAAAATCTTTCAAAACCTCCGATATGAAACTTGTGAAAGAACGAGAAAAATAATGCTCAAGTCAAGTTGTTCTATCTCTCAACCTCTCAAGACAAAGGATAAAGCTATAAGCCCCATGAAGGACTAAGGTAATATGGGTGAGTCTTTATTGCTAACTTTTCCATTCAAAAGAGAAGTATGATTGTTGTACATTTAGTACTCTTGAAATATGAAGCATAGTAGCAACTCCTGATCGATCGAGCTAAGTTTGATTGTTTGCTCGGGACGAGCAAAGATTAAGCTTGGGGGATCTTGTTGGCACAAATTATGATCAACTTTTACATATCTAAAATGTTGCCACCAACCCAAGGATCAAGGATAAACAAACACATCATGAGCATATTTTATCAAATAACTAGTTCCACATGTCCATGAGTGTTTGAGTACAGGAATGAAGAAATGGAGCAAAGGAGAGCCAGTGGGACCCACATAGGGGTCGGCCGACCACCCTATGGGCCCACAGGCTCTCCACTCTTGACCATGATCCAAGAGAAGCATCCTAGAGTGATTCCCAACCCTTGGATCACTCTATGCTTTCTCTCAACGGTGAAAATTAAACTAAGTTTCACTTCAATACACTCCAACATATTTGGATTGAAATGGATACATGTACATCCAAACAAGACCTAAAGGCCTCAAGAAGTTCATCAGCACTCAGATAAGCCGGTCCAAATCTGACATCGGGCGTTGAAGCTCAGGGCTGGATGTCTTATTCCCCAGGTTCTGAATACTCTATATATCAGACCTTACATAAGATATGGAGAACAATAATGATGCTTGGTTCACCTCCATATCTAGAGTGTGGTCATTCTTTTATGATGCCGAAATAAAAGGGATCTCAGCAAGCGAAGTAGGAAAGGATAGATGGAGATTTTGAGCAGCTAGGTAGGAGATTATACCAGCTGCATAACCTGCAAGGGCAAAACCGCTCACCTGCAAACACAAGAAACATGACAAGATGAACAACATGGAATGACACTTGAACTAAGGATAAATGTGCGTACTGCACGCTTGGATTTATGAATTGCCTGCAGATGGTATTGCAGAAAAAAAAATATAAACAAACATGATACTCAGGATTTATATTGTTTCACTGATAATAATAGGATTTGGTATCCTGAGCTTGTGTGACACTGAAGTTGTAAATAACCAATTGATGTATCATAAACATCATATTTGGAGGGGGGAAAAAATAGGTGCCCAGCCATAACACAAGCCTCAACCTGATAACTTGGACATGGGTGAGAAACCAGGAAAAACAATTAAAAAATGAAATGAAACGAAAAATAATTCATGAATGGTGTCCCTAAGAATAAGAATAAATATTTATGGAAAATGGATGTGAACTCATAGTTGGCAGTAGGAAGCAAGATATATTCATATAGTTACCGATTATGCTGTTCACATTCATGAACTATTAGTCCATCGGAGCCTAGATTTGCTAAAGCATTTTTAACTTGAAACTTTTACTTTATGTCGGCATGCTTGCAGAAGGTAGACAAACCATAAGTAGCAGCACAGTAACAAGAAAATACAGAAACAGAAAATCAATGATACTATACCGTGATGGATAAGCCTAGTGCTCGGACTCCTCTCCAGCTGTGGTCGGCAGCACTTGTATCTTAGGGGGTGTTTGGTTACAACCCCCTAAACTTTAGTAGCTAAACTTAGGTGATTTTAAGCCCTAAACTACCAAACACCCCCCCTAAAGTGCCCCCTAAACTTTAGTTGGGGCACTAAACTTTAGGGGGGTAAACCAAACACCCCCTTACTTTTATTAATTTATTTTCCTTGGCTTCTAAGCCATTTAATAGGGATATGCTCTGCATCTTAGAATATGCTGGAGTCAGTTCTCATTTGCTTTATATAGCAGTGACAGACCTTTTAATAAAATAAGACATACTTGCACTTTCCAATTCCAACAAGCGGCCAAGGCCAAGCTATCTTATGGCCTTACCAGATCCAATCTAGATCTGAGATTCAACTCGTGGTTCCTAGCCAACAATCTGGTATCGGGGCCAGTTCTTCAGTGAGCAGCCATGTCCACCTCCAACCAGATCGAGAGAGCACACGCCTGCACTAACGGTGCCATGATCTACCTTGGTCGGTGCGGCAGCAGCAGGAACCGACAACCGCACGACACCTTGCTGCCGCAGAGGCAGCGGCAGCGGTCAAGACGGCCAAGGAGGCTGCGGCACAAGCCATAGCGGCCGCGGCTGCAGCACTATGTGTCGAGATGGAGAGGGAGGATGTCAGCGAATCATAGAGCCCTGCGAGACAACGCACAGCCTCGTCGTCACCAGAACGGCGCCAAGGATGCCACGGTTGATCACCGGTGGTGCAGACCGTCTACCGCGACTCAAGAGCAGGGACGCCCTGGTCGATGCTCACCAGGGCAAACTACAACGAGTGGAGCTTGTTGATGAAGGTAAAAATGCAGGCTCGGCAGCTCTGGGATATGGTAGATGTCGGAGGCATCGACTTCCACGACGATCGGTGGGCGCTGGAGGCGCTGAGCGCCACCATGCCATCGGATATCGGTGCCTCCCTTGCCAACAAGGCGACGGCAAAGGAGGCCTTGGATTCCATCGCCACCGCGCGCCTTGGCGACCATCGGATCCGCCGAACAACGGTGCAACGGCTTCGACAAGAGTGGGAAGGTCTCTCCTTTAACCCCGGTGAGCAGGATGACGCCTTTGCCTTTCGCCTTTCTATCTTGAAGGTCCAGATGGTGCAGAACGGCGACACCGACATCACCGACGCTCGTGCGGTGGAGAAGCTTCTGCGCTGCATCCCTAAGAAGTACTCCCAGATCGTGCTATTGATTGAGAAGATCCTCGACTTCGAGGCGCTCTCCATCGAGGAGGTCACCGGCAGGATCAAGGCAGTTCAAGATCACGAGGAGGTACCCCACACCGAGCAGACCACTACCGGTGGCAAGCTCCTCTACACAACAGAGTAGTGGCGTGCCTTCGACAAGAAGAAGGACAAGGCTTCTGGCTCTAGATTATCTAGGGAGCGTCGTCGCTGACCACGCGATGACAAGAGGAAGGAGGAGAAAGGACCTCGTGTACAGGCTGGTGCTGATGCTAGTACCGCCGGCGATCACAAAGCAACCCAAAATGATACCTGACCTCAACTGCGGCAAGATCAGCCATTGGTCCAAGGACTACCGCCTTCCTCCACGCCGCGGTGGGCAAGCCCACGTTACGCAAGCAGAGGAGAACCATGCTCTGTTTTTGATGCACGGGTGCTTTGAGCTGCAGCAAGAAAAAGGGGAGGAGAAAAAACATTCAGGCTTTCCACTTCCCTCATCAGATGGCTCCGCATTGCTACACCTTGATGAGCCACGTGCCCATGCTTTCCTTGGCACCAGCCCCAGCGATGACAAGATCGACAGCTGGTACCATGACACCGGCGCCACCCACCATATGACTGGTCGGTGAGTTCTTCTCTAGACTCCGGCGTGAAGAGCTCCGTCAAGTTCGGCAATGCCTCCAATATCGAGATCAAGGGCATCGGCTCCGTCGTCTTGATCGCCAAGACTGGCGAGCACCGGCTGCTCACTTGTGTCTACTACATACCCGCTCTAAGGAACTCCATCATCAACTTGGGATAGCTAGATGAGAACGACTCGCGCGTGGAGATTGAGCACGGGATACTACGCACTAGGATCGTTCATCGTCGACTGCTTGCAAAGGTGGATCAAGGCCCCAATTGTCTTTAAGTTCTCCATGTGCAGGTGGTGCAGTCTATATGCATTGCAGCCCGCCGTGATGATAACACTTGGCGGTGGCACGAGTGTTGGGGATATTACCTCGGCATATCCCCGGGACCTTATGGGCCTGCCGATCGGAGGACGATCCAGCCCATGAGGCCTTGCGGCACGCGACCAACCCGTCGTGCTCGCCAAGGACTCCGAAGAAGCCTTGCTCGCCAAGAAGAATCCTAGTAGATAGGCTCGGATCTCTTACCAAAAGGAACCGATCGTAATCTGTTAGGATATGGAAACTGTAACCCTACTCCTCGGTTATATAAGGCAAGCAGTGACCCCCTCCAAAATAGATCTCTCATAACCTCTCGCATGATCCCCAGAACTCATCTGCGGATCTTGTAACCTAATACACATATCAATCCAGCCACCAAAACACAGGACGTAGGGTATTACAGCGATTTGCCGACCTGAACCTGTCTAAATCGCCGTGTCTACGCTCTCTGTGTTACGCTTGATCGCCGTCGCCACACCTCCGCCTACAATCTACTACCATGGGGTACCCCCAGGTAGACTGCGACGCATATTTCATCGACAGTTGGCGCTCTAGGTAGGGACTGTGTGCATCGACTTCATGGCTCGTCAAGCGGTTACGTTCCCGGATTCGATGGTCCTCCCGGCGACCGGCACCATACTCCAGATCGGATCTAAGATCTGGACCGTCGGATCCACTCCACGCGGGGCAGACGCACCGCCGCTCGTACGTCGCCCCGTCACGCCGATGTACAAACCGCGAGAAAAGATCAGCATCGACGACATAGTCGACGCTATAGACCGCTCAAACACCGGCATCACCAAGTGCATCGACCTCGTCGAAGCAGTGCGACGCCGACTCCCCGGCCATCATGGTCGCCGACCACACAATCGCTGAACCACGACGAAGGCGACGACTGTGGCGACTAGGGGCAACCACCCTCCCCCGACGATGCCTCATGGACTCAGAATTCAGGCAACGATCTTTCAACGCCAGATGCTCCGATCGGTCTTCGACCAGGTTCCGACGCCCCCCGTCGTAAACAGCGTCGTCATCTCTGCGATCCCCAGCGACTCCGAGCAGGCAGTGTCCCTTGACGGCACTATCTCCCCAGGTTCAACCACCAGCGCAGGAACCAAAGTCGCTAGCCCCGCCAGATCGACATGCAACTTCCCAGAGTTCCCTCCGGGTTTCGGAGGAGTAATTTTTCATGTCTCCGCAGACAGCGTCGCCCCCGACAACGAAACAGACGCCGAACGTGCCGCAAGGGAGCAACGCAACGCCGAACGCGCGCAGAGGCGCGACGATGAACGCCGCGAACAGGAACGTGTCACGCGGGAACAGCGCGAGCAGGAACGCCTTGCACATGAACAACGCGGGCAGGATCAGGGGAATCGCGACCACCCGCCACGACCCAATCTCTAGTACGAGTTCGACATGATGGGCGACGTCCCGGTGTACTCAACTCCCAGCGCTAATTTGGCAGCAGTCGTATGCGAGTTGTCCTTGTGTATCCTATGCGTGCAGTGGCGCTAGCCCTACGATATGGACCATTTGAGACCCAAGGCCGAACGTTTCATCGCTACGGCTCACGACTTAGCAGGCAGGATAGGACATACAAGTGAAACAAAAGCTCACCGCCCGGATATATAACAGCTTTGCAGTTTTCACTTACACGTCCAACCACTTGTTTATGGTATACAAATCACGACTGTCTCGCAGCAAAATGACCGAAGATGACATAACGTTATACACCAAAAGAGAAAGGACACCACTTTGGGTAAAAGGTTCAACGATTACAACCTCATCCTATTGATGTGATAAGCGACCACCTCGCTAATGTGCCTAGTCCAAAGATCGAACTCATGCCGAAGCTGACATTGCCGGCTACAGCAGGCATGTTGTTACCTCCCGAACCGAAGCGACGACACTCTCCCCAGACGCAGAGATGAGGCTCGACGACGACTACCAAATCCGGAACATCCTCCGGGGCACGAATCCCCCACCGCCGCCAGATGACATGAAGATCGTCACGAGAACGCTCCCGAAGACGACGCAAGCCCCGATCACAAAACCGACCGTCGAGAAGGACACCCCCACTGAGACATTCGATGATAGCACGCGTCTCCAAGTTCGCCGGATCTGCATAATACAATATCATGGCCCTAAAGTACATCGCGACGTCATCTCCAGCGCCCACCGCCTTCCCAATAAGCGATTGCCCAACAGGGTCTTGTCCCTGCAACATCAACCTCTCTAACCCGCGAAAGAACAAAGCCTCCCGGTGGTCGACATCAAGAAAGCGCTGCTCGAAGGCAGTCTCCAGAAAAGGGAAGTAGGGCCGACAAAAGTCCTGGACACGCCGAAGCGACAAGAGCCGAATCTTCAAAGGATCGTCGCAAAAGTTGCGGAAGGCACGACACATTGGGCGAATCTTCACATACTCGCGCACATTGTCACCGTCGTTGATCACGGGAAGGACCTGAAACACCAAGTCTCCGACAGGGTCTGCACGGCGGCAAGACCCATCGCAAGATGCGCGCCCCCAGCTTCCATCACACCTGGCACGGACTAAGCGTCGACTAAACCTCCTCAAGACCTTACGACTAAGCAATGCGAAAGAAGTCGACACAATAAGGATCGGTACTCACTCGGATCTTCACGAGGATATATAGTCGAATCTCTGTCTTGTTCGACTACCCCGAGCAATGAAGTCACGCCTCCTCGAATCCTACACACGCTCGAATGAAGACCAAACGACGCGACCATTCCCGTTCCGCCGCTGATCCGTCCTTTATACAAGCAGCGCGACGCTTCGTCTCCCAAGGTTTTTGGGAAACCGCAACGGCCAAATACGGAACCGCCACGACACCAACTCCCCACACCACGATTTGGGCCGTTAACCGCACGGTTAATTCGGCCCAATAACTCCCTTTACCTTATTTCTTATTTCCTTCCAAATAATTCCCTTGATTTTCGGTTAAATAATTTTCGAATTGCCACTAGCACCGCAGTCCCGGGGACTGCACACACGATTCCGTTACGATTTTTTTGGCAGGAACAGTAACACACCTACAGTGCACCGGTTGGCAAGTTCCACAAGACCTCTGCAAACATGTCACTTGGGGACTTCGCCAACTGCAAACAACGACTCAGCTACCTGTTTGCCGGTTGGACCAGGCTCGGGGACTCTGTCCAGGAACACACCGAGCAAGACTCGGGGACTGCTGCCATAGCACAGGAGTGACGGCACGATACAACGAAGCACCAGGGGACTGCAACCCGGGGACTGCGAATAAATAACTATAACCCCGATGCAAGAACCTTCCAGCTTCTCGCATCAGGCTCGGGGATTACGGGTATTCGAAGTTGTTTTAATCAAACCTACATTTCAGCATCTCTTCTATAATCCTGATGCAAGAGCCTAACAATCTCATACATCAGGCTCGGGGACTGTGGGTATTCGCAATCGTTTTTACAAATCTCATGCTTTATTCATTACGTATGCCTATTCACACATTTTTTTCTTTATTATAAAGCTTGGCACCACGTGCATACTTCACCTACCACCAAGCTCGAGGACTAAGTGGGTACACTTCACCTTGCGGTGAATGTACTTGTTCTCTTCTCGACAAGACTCTGCTGTTTTCTGTTGCCATTTTGCAGTCTAAGTGGGTACACTATTAGGATATGTATAATTCTGCACTAATCATAGATTGATTGTAATCCCAAAGATAGGCTAGCTGCCATATATAGCCTAGGATTCTTTCTATGTATTTCCTAGGATTGCTTCCTTGTACAGGGAATAGCTTCCATATGTGTAATTTCCTTGTACAGGGAATAGCTTCCACGATGGGTGTGTGGTGATTCCCCCTTTCCTGCCTATTCTACATGGTATCAGCATAACAGATCCTCCTTCCCCTTCCCACGGCACCTCCTGCTACCCCTCCCTCCTCCCACCAAGGTGGCCATGTCGACTGAGCCTGCCACCAGCTCCTCCTCCAGCACCAAGAACAACCTGGGCTCCCTCCCTGCCCCTGCTGTCTTCGTTGCTCCCTATGCAACGGTCCATGTCAAGAACCACATCCCGGTGACCCTGGAACTGACGAGGCCCAACTTCAACTAGTGGGAACCATTCTTCACCTCTCTGTGCGGGAAATTCGGACTTCTTTCCCATTTCACCTCTCTCTGCGGGAAATTCGGACTTCTTTCCCATATCACGGAGGCAGATGGCTCCCCCGACCCTGCCTGGAACATTGCCGACGCCTGCGTCTGCAGTTGGCTCCTTGGCTCCGTTGGGCCGGATGTCCTCGGTCTGGCGACGGCACCGGATCAGACCGCGCGTGCCCTCTGGCTCGCCATCAGGCGCCTCTTCGAGGCCATCAATGTCCCGCGCGCCATCTTCGTGGGTCACGAGTTCTACTCCATGACCCAGGGCTACTCCCCCGTCAACGATTACGCCCAAAAGATGAAGGCCACCGCCGATGCGCTCCGTGATGCGGCCGCGTCATCACCGACTCGGAGCTCGTCCTCAACCTCCTGCGCGGCCTCAACCCCCGCTTCGCCAGCACCGCCGACTCACACCCGCTGCCGGACTTCGCCACCACCCGCGAGAAGCTCGTCCTCAAGGAGCTCCGCCTCGCCAATGAGGGAACCGTGGCAGCCCAGACGGCGTTCCACGCCGCGTTTGACACTGGCAGCCGCACTGTCTCCAGCGCCACCGGCGACAACTTCACCGGCCACCAGAGAGGCTATGGTGGCGGCTCCAGCAGCGGCGGCAGCAACGGCGGGAAGGGCGGCGGCAACGACCGCTGGAAGAAAAAGGGCAAGGGCGGCGCCCCAAAGTCTGCTGCACCGGCGGCTCCGTGGCTCTGCTACCTGCCCGCTGGGCCGCACCAGCAACCATGGCGTCTACCAGCATGGAGCGGCCCTGGCGTGCTCGGGGCTCCTCCCCCGGCCCAGGTGTTAGGATATGTCCTAGATGTAATCATAGAGATGATGTATTCCTTGTATCCATGACATGTTATGAATATCCATTAAAGACAACTTGTATCGATTAGTAATTATGTGAATTTCTTGTGAAACTATTTTACTTGTATGGTTATTATAAAAGTTGTCCCTGATCGGAGTTCGTGCAAGAATGCACATGAATATTAGATCAACACATTATTAGTTGATCACTATGTTTCACAAGTCATGGACATGAGATGTCAAACTAATAATGTGGGCACATGTAGGATATGGTGCTGGACAGATCCGACATGAGATTGTTTCTATACACAACGTGTACGTTATGTCCTTAGACCTGAGATTGTCGTATGTACTCAAGATGTGAAACGACCTACCTTGGGACTACCAAACACTACTCCGTGACTGGGTAGTTATAAAGGTAACTTTCGGGTTTCTCAGAAAACATGTTGTGAGACATAGTCAATCAAGATGGAATTTGCCTCTCTATGAGAGAGAGATATCACTGGATCACTCAAATGATTAGATCATGAAATGCATGGCCGTGCTTGGTTTAAGTGTTAACCCACGAGTTGAACCAAATATCATGAGACAAAGAAATAACATGTATATTGTAATGTGATGGTTTGTCTGATATGATCGTAGCGTATGCATAGGAGTTGACACGCCTTGCTAGTGGCCGCTATCAACTATTGGTCGAGTAAGAGTACTTGGACCATTTATATGTGTGCGTGAGCCCATATGGTCGCACGCTTAAGGGGCTGGAAGCTTAATTCGGGACCCGAATTAGACTAGGTTTAGGGTTACTAATGGGCCTCCAACGTGAGAGCTCGTTAGGACGCCTATATAAGCAAGGGGTGGCGTGGGGCGAGTTGATCTTACGTCCTTTGGCAGCCGTTGTAGCCCTCCCCACGCTCACGCCTAGTACTCCTCGCGGACCTAGCAGTCCAGAGACGGGACACTTCTTCCCTGCACGTGTGGGATTCCTCGGAGGTGCTGCATTTGGAGCACAAGGACGAACCGCGAGTAAGAGACGTTGAGACGGACGACCTCACAACTGCACGACACTGCTGCGACGCGCACGACTACATCAAGTCGCTTCCGCTGCACCTGCGCGTCTAGTGGTAACCCCGTGATCTATAACTAGCACTAGTTCCTGGTTTATGGGGTAGAAAAATTTTGTTTTCTGGCTAGCGTAGCAACCTCATAACTCTACAGTGGTATCAGAGCCATTAGTTGCCTCGTTATACATTCGGGTACGAGCATATGGTGATATGCGCGGTTTAAGATCAATCTTTGATCATGGTTCGTGATCTTGCCACGTTGGTATTGTAACGATCTACTCGTACCGCTCGGAATTCCGTCATCCGAGTTAAGTGATACATGTAAACCCAATTATGGTGAGTTGGAGATCAATAAGATTGGTCGAATCGAACCTAGGTCAAGTTCCAGACGCATACGATGCGTGGCGGCGACGGATTGGATCCGCCGTCGGAGGGGAATCCGTGAAGATACCTGTGGCAAGAGAAACACCACCACAACCACGAAGGTCAGCAAGAATCCGTGAGGCACGTGGGGAAGTGTTGTTAGACGATGGCGAACCTGCAACATATGCGGAAGCAATGATGGACCTAAATTCCGAGGAATGACAAAGTGTCATGAGATCCGAGATAGATTCCATGGGAGACAATCAAGTTTGGAACTTGGTTGACCCGTCTGATGGGGTTAAACCCATAGAGTGCAAATGGGTCTATAAAAAGAAAAAGGATATGGATGGAAACGTTCATGTCTATAAAGTTCGACTTGTTGCAAAGGGTTTTCGGCAAGTTCAAGGAGTTGACTACGACGAGACATTCTCGCCGGTAGCGATACTTAAATCTATCCGAATCATTCTAACAATTGCTGCTTATTTCGATTATGAGATTTGGCAGATGGATGTTAAAACAGCCTTTCTAAATGGAAATTTGGAAGAGGACGTGTATAGGATACAGCCCGAAGGCTTTGTTGATCCTAAAAATGCTGGAAAAATATGCAAGCTAAAGAAATCCATTTATGGATTAAAGCAAGCATCTTGGAGTTGGAATATTCGTTTTGATGAAGTGATCAAAGGGTTTGACTTTCGTCAGAATGAAGAACCTTGTGTTTACAAGAGGGAAAGTGGGAGCGCTGTTGTATTTCTAATCTTGTATGTGGATGACATATTATTGATTGGAAATGACATTCCTATGTTGCAATCCGTAAAGGCTTCACTGAATAATAGTTTTTCTATGAAGGATTTAGGAGAAGCAACGTACATTTTGGGTATTAAGATCTATAGAGATAGATCAAAGAGGCTTATAGGATTAAGCCAAGATACATACATTGACAAGGTGTTGAAACGGTTCAACATGGAACAATCCAAGAGAGGGTTGTTGCCTATGTCACATGGTATGCGTTTTAGCGAGAAGCAGTGTCCTACGACAGCTAATGAGCAGAAGCGCATGAGTAAGGTTCCATATGCTTCCGCCGTTGGTTCCATTATGTACACCATGATATGTACTCGTCCAGATGTCTCATATGTTCTAAGTGTTGCGAGCAGGTACCAAGCTAATCCAGGTGAGACTCACTGGACGCTTGTTAAAAACATCCTTAAGTACTTGAGAAGGACTAAAGATGTGTTCCTAATCTATGGAGGTGAGGAGGAGCTCGTTGTAAATGGTTACACCGATGCCAGGTTCCAAACTGACATGGATGATTCACAATCTCAATCAGGTTTTGTGTTCACAATAAATGGTGGTGCTGTAAGCTGGAAGAGTTCCAAGCAGGAGACGGTAACTGATTCTACAACAGAAGCCGAGTACATTGCAGCTTCTACCGTTGCAAAGGAAGGTGTTTGGATGAGGAGGTTTCTTATCGAGTTTGGCGTGGTTCCAAATACGTCTCGCCCATTGAATCTGTATTGTGATAACAATGGGGCGATAGCGCAGGCTAAGGAGCCTAGGAATCACCAAAAGAACAAACATGTACTGCGGAAGTTTCATCTCATTCGAGAGTTTGTCGGTCGAAATGAGATCAAGATGTGCAAAATACATACGGATTTGAATGTTGCAGATCCTTTCACAAAGGCTCTTCCACAACCCAAGCATGAGGCGCACGTGAAAGCTATGGGTATTAGATATCTTTGAGATTAGCTCTAGTGCAAGTGGAAGATTGTTGAAAATATGCCCTAGAGGTAATCATAGAGGTGATGTATTCCTTGTATCCATGACATGTTATGAATATCCATTAAAGACAACTTGTATCGATTAGCAATTATGTGAATTGTTTGTGAAACTCCTTTATTTATATGGTTATTATAAAAGTTGTCCCTGATCGGAGTTAGTGCAAGAATGCACATGTATATTAGATCAGCACATTATTAGTTGATGACTATGTTTCACAAGTCATGAATATGAGATGTCAAACTAATAATGTGGGCACATGTAAAACATGGTGCTGGACAGACCCGACCTGAGATTGTCGTATGTACTCAAGATGTGAAACGACCTACCCTAGTTATAAAGGTAGCTTTCGGGTTTGTCAAGAAACATGCTGTGAGACATAGTCAATCAAGATGGAATTTGTCACTCTCCATATGATAGAGATATCACTGGATCACTCAAATGATTAGATCATGAAATGCATGGTCGTGCTTGGGTTAAGTGTTAACCCACGAGTTGAACCAAATATCATGAGGCAAAGGAATAAGGCCAAGCAGCCATTTGGCCTTACCAGATCAATCTAGATCTGAGATCCAACTCGTGATTCCTAGCTAACAAACTGAACAATATTTACACAAACAACTGCAATGATCAAGGTAGGTGCAGTCTGAAAGAAAAAAAATTATTCACAACACTGGACTTCTAAAAGAGAGAAAATCAGCATATACACATTAAATTCAACAGTTTGTCTAGGAAATATACGGAAATGAAGTTAAATGCACATGGCTGATACCATAATAAAGAACTTCCCATTGCTGTAATATATCTTTTTTCATAGTTTCTCTTCAGATTTGAACAAAGGATCAGTTTACCTTGCGAAAATACCAAAAGAAATCCACCTTCTCCATTCCCATAAAAGCAACTCCTGCTGCGGAGCCAATGATAAGCATTGAACCACCAGTACCCGCACAGAATGCAACAAGCTGCCAGAAGTCCGAGTCTTGAGGGAATGAAGTCAGGTCATACATCCCCATGGTTGCAGCAACAAGTGGAACATTGTCTATAATTGCTGATGCCACGCCTATTGCACTAGCAATAAGATCAGCATTTTCAATATTGGCATCAAGATAATTTGCTAACTGCCTCAAAATCCCTGCAGATTCCAAGCTAGTGCCAAAAGAGAGAAAAACTATTAGGAAATGAACATCTTATTGGTAATGGACTGAAGATAACAGGAGTACAGGACATGTGTTTTCTCATCACAATAATGTCATGAAGGTGTACCAGTTTATAAATATAAATGTATATTACATAGAACAATTATTCAATACATATTGTAAACAGAATATTGGCAATAACTGACATTTGGGGTAGAAAAATAGTGCAAGAAAAGAAAAGGCTTATCTCCATATACTGGAAAACTGGGACACGCAAATATTTTGTTCCTCTTTGCATGTCATATCCCTAAGTACTAGTTCTGGGGAAGCTGTTCCCCATGATATCCTTTAACTGAACTAACCCGAAATAGCACAGTAAGTCCCCCCCACCCCCACCCCTGAACCAGCAGGAGAGCTGCACGTTATTATATTATGTGTAAGGAAATAATATTCCACGTTAATAGTAGATTGATTTAGGGTGTACAGGGGTACAGTATATATATAGGCTGGGATCCGGTGTAGGGTTTATAGAATATACCAGATCAACGGATCTCCTTGCCTAATACGAGAGATCAACTACTATAACAACACGACTGCCCTGCTATGACACATGGGCGCCAAGGCCCATGGGCCAGCCCTATAGACGCTAGTCTAACACTCCCCGGCAGTCTGAACGTCAGCCACTCCGCACGTTCAGAACTCCGTAAACACTGAAGAGGGCAGCCCCTTGGTGAATATGTCCGCGTACTGAGATGTAGGAACATGTAGAACACGAATATCACCAATGGCAACGCGCTCCCGGACGAAGTGAAGATCGATCTCGATGTGCTTAGTTCGCCGATGCTGGACGGGGTTGGAGGTCATATAGGCAGTGTAGAAACACCGCACACCCTAATCAGGGGGGGTGACCTTCATTATATAGCCGGTTAAGGCTTGCAGTACATGTACAATTACCAGTACGGTACGAATCCTAGACAGGCTATGATATGGTTACAATATACAAGGCCAATGGGCCGGATGCCCATGTGGGCTGTTACAATTATATTCTAACACCCTCCCTAAGTCTAAGCGGGAGTGTCACGAACACAAAGACTGGACCTAAAGTCAGTGAACAGCTGTACAGGTAACCCTTTGGTCATAATGTTCGCGAACTGATGAGACGATGGAACATGGAGCACCCGAACCTGTCCCAAAGCAACCTTCTCACGGACGAAGTGTATATATATCTCAATATGCTTCGTGCGGCGATGATGAACTGGATTGGCAGTCATGTAGACAACACTGACATTGTCGCAGTAGACAATCGTCGCCGAATAGATGGGTGCATGAAGCTCCTGAAGTAGCTGACGAAGCCAACAAGTCTCCGCCACAGCGTGCGCAACAGCACGATACTCAGCCTCCGCACTCGAACGAGAAACCGTAGTTTGTCGTTTAGAGGACCAAGAGACTAAGTTGTCGCCGAGGAAGACACAGTAGCCAGAAGTGGAGCGCCGAGAGTCGGGACAACTAGCCCAATCAGCATCGGAGTAGGCAGTCAAGCTGGTGATGCTGCCTGTGCCGATGTGAAGCCCAGTGGAGAGGGTGCCCTTGACATACCGCAGGATACGCTTGAGCATCGCCAGATGAGGCTCGCGCGGGTCGTGCATGAAGAGGCAAATCTGCTAAACGGCATAGGCGAGGTCTGGACGAGTCAGCGTGAGATACTGCAGTGCATCGACGAGGTTGCGGTACTAAGTGACTTCTGCCACCGGAGCGTCGTCCGTGGCAGAGAGCTTGGCCTGAGTGTCAACAGGAGTCGCTGTAGAATGACACTCAGCCATGCAGGCGCGCTGGAGCAGATCTACAGCGTACTGGCGCTGAGACAGGAAGAGGTCGTCAGCAGAACGCGTGACAGAGATCCCGAGGAAGTGATGAAGATCCCCGAGATCTGTCATGGCGAACTCGGAGTGAAGGAGCTCGGTGATGCGACGAAGAAGCTGGGTCGACGAGGCTGTCAGGATGATGTCGTCGACGTAGAGAAGTAAGTAGGCGATGTCTGCACCTGCTTTGTAAACAAAGAGGGATATATCAGAGATCGAAGCAGTGAAGCTGGACCGCTGGACGAAGCCGGGGAACCTCTGGTGCCACGCCTTGGGCGCCTGCTTGAGTCCGTACAAAGACTTTTGCAGGAGGCAGACGTGGTCGGGGGCCGCCGGGTCGACGAAGTCGGGCGGCTGCTGACAGTAGCTGGTCTCATTCAGATGACCGTGAAGAGGCGTTCTTCACGTCCAGCTGATGAATCGGCCACGAGCGAGAGGCGACGATGCTGAGAACAGCCCGAATGGTGGCTGGTTTGACAACCGGGCTGAACGTCTCGTCGTAGTCGACGCCGTAGCGCTGCGAGAACCCACGAACGACCCATCTGGCTTTATGACGAGCCAGAGAGCCGTCAGCGTGATAATTGCGCTTGAAGACCCATTTGCCGGTGATGACGTTGGCACGAGGCGGTCGAGGGACTAGACGCCAGGTGCCATTATCCATAAGCGCCTTGTACTCGTCAGCCATTGCCGCGCGCCAAGTTGCATCGGCAAGCGCGACACGAGAATTGCCTGGCAGCGGCGAGGCCAGACCGGAGATCGCCGCGGTGAAGCCGTACCTCTGCATGGGAGGCGGCAGAGAGCCCGTCTGGGCACGAGTCGTCCGTGCAGAGGTCTCGGGAACCTGGGGTACAACCGCCTGCTGTACAGGGGGCGGCTGCACCACCTCCTGGAGCGCGGGAGCCGAAGGCATCGCCGGTGGGGGCTGTGCAGCAGGTACCGGCCGGCGGCTGTAGAAGACGTTGTACCGCTGCCGCACAGGGGCAACAGGGACGGCTGGCGGAGGTGCTCGGGCCGCGGCAATGCTGAAGTTGTGGCCTGCTGCGGTGCCCTGGACATCCTGTGGGCGGCGTCGTGCCACAGAATCGCAGGGTCGAGCCCGACAGGGTTGCCGGCGTCCTCGGCGTCGTCCAAGGCCGGCGTTGGCTCAGCGCCCGAGGTGGACAGAGCAGGCGCGGGAAGAACATCCTGTAATAGAAAATCAAAAGAATCCGGTTGGGGTTTTGAGGCCGCAAACGGAAAGTGAGTCTCATCGAAAACAACGTGGCGCGAGATGATGATCTTGCGACTAGAGAGGTCAAGACATCGGTATCCCTTCTGCGAAGGAGGGTAACCGAGGAAGATACACGCCGTGAAGCGAGGAGATAATTTGTGGCGAGTCGTGGCACTAAGGTTGGGGTAGCATAGGCAGCCGAAAACCCGAAGGATGGAGTAATCGGGTATCTTGTGCTGGAGAAGTTGATAGGGTATACCGTTATTTGTGGAGGAGGATGGCAGCCGGTTTGTGAGAAACACGGCGGTGGAGAGAGCTTCGACCCAATAAGGTGGAGGCATGGCAGCATGAATCAGAAGGGTGCGAACGCCATTGTTCAGAGTGCGGAGCATGCGCTCAGCCTTGCCATTCTGAGCAGATGTGTAGGGGCACGAGGTGCGAAGAAGGATGCCGCGACTAGCCAAAAAGGCGTTGGTGGCATTGTTGATGAACTCGATGCCGTTATCTGCATGAAAACAGAGGAAAGGTAAACTAAATTGTGTGTGAGCGTAAGCGACAAACTAAACAATGAGGTCATGAACTTCAGATTTATGGCGAAGAGGAAACGTCCAACAATAATGTGTATAATCATCAACTAACACAAGATAAAATTTATAACCGGAAATACTTGCAACTGGAGAGGTCCAAACATCACATTGAACGCGTTTGGAAGGTGTTGATGTCCTAGAGACCGAACTAGTAAACGGCAGCCTAGTATGTTTACCGCGCTGGCAAGCATGACAAATGTGGCGAGCTGCTTTATTACACTGGATAGCTGAATGTTTGTTTAGAGTAGCGACGACAGCGGGTGCGGGATGACCGCGTCTCAAGATGAATAGTGCGGGTCTCCCTGTTGCCGAGGAATTGAGACTCGACAGCGAGCCAAGCATGGCAGGCAGTAGAGCCGCAGAGATGACTTCAGGGAGATCGTCGGTGAGCGTGGCAACGATCCAGGACTTGACCACGCAGTCTATCCGGGTCCAGTCAGGGGAGACAGGGTCCGGAGGGGCATGGTGAACGTGGTCCTGGAGGGAGAACTTGCCGAGGGCGAACAAGAACTGGTCGCGCCATCGGTGGAAGTTGCCGGAGTCGACGTCGAGGACGATCGTGACGAGGTTCCGGATGTTGTTGACGGCGACCGCCTGAGCATGGAGTTGTAGGAGGGCCACAGCCTCGTGGTACAGCATGGCAGCACGGAGGTCTGTGGGTGGCGTCGGCGCACCGCTGGATCCAGGGACAGAGAATCCCGTAGGATCGGTGGCTGTAGCGGCGGCGCGTTCCTTGGCTGCGCGCGCTAGGGCGTCAGTGGCGCGTTGTGCGGCTGCGTCATGCTCCTGGACGGCAGCCGCAGCCTCTTCCTCTGCTTGATGTGCGCGTGCTAGAGCGGCAGCAGCCGCGGCGTCATTGGCCGTCTCTAGGGCGAGGCGGCGGGAGACCTCCGCTGTTTGGACGACGGAGGAGGTGTCAGCAGACTTGGGTGAGGGAGGAGGAGTCCCAGGCATGGCTGCAGAGGAGGTGGGGTGGGCACAGCACGGGCGTGCAGGAACGCCGCCGCACGGCAGGGAGCTGGCGCGAGGGGTTAGGGCAGCGGAAGCAAGGGACCTAACCTAGGCGTCTGATATCATGTAAGGAAATAATATTGCACGTTAATAGTAGATTGATTTAGGGTGTACAGGGGTACAGCATATATATAGGCTGGGATCCGGTGTAGGGTTTATAGAATATACCCGATCAACGGATCTCCTTGCCTAATACGAGAGATCACTACTATAATGACACGACTGCCCTGCTACAACACATGGGCGCCAAGGCCCATGGGCCAGCCCTATAGACGCTAGTCTAATATAATGAAAAGAGATGAACGAATGCAGCAAATCCAGCAGAGCCGAACACACCCAGAAGACACATAAGTCATGTAAAATAGAGGATTAGAGGGTAAATGGTGTAGGATTGGAAGGTGAGAGCTTGAAGGTAGAACAGGGCTTAAGAAGAGGGACCCCAGCCAGGAGCATGAAGGATCTGTGGACACACCCAGGAGCATGAAGGATCTGTGGACACACCTCTTTTTTGTCAGTTGTATGTGTGTTTGGTCGTGTTAGGCATGCTTGGTTATTTGTTTGGTCCGCAGCATGTCATTACTTGATGACTTGATTGCTGTTGATGAGATTGTGTAAGGTCATGTTTGGTCGTTGTACCTGGCTATTTTTGACACTCTTAATGCAATGACATGCAATTCTTCTGCATATTCAAGGAAAAAAAAAGTTGTTTTGCAAATATACATGTATGTAGTACAAGAAATAAAAATAAATGTCTACCTGAAATGTTTTGTCCATTCATTATTAACAATATCGTATACCAAACATATACAATTCTCAATGGTGCATTTGCGTTTCTGAAATCATTAGTAAAAGAAGGGAGAGAAGAATTACCTGCCAACTGATAAAAGAATACCTAAGAAGAACAAAATTCCCTGTGTATCAATTCTTGATAGTGCTTGTGGAACTTTGAGCCGCTGCCTTTCAGAGTCTCCAAAATGTATTGCATCTGTCAGGATCCAAAGAATCCCAAGACCAAGTAGCATACCCATGAAAGGTGGCAGGCCAGTGAGAGCTTTAAAGATTGGAACAAACACTAATGCTCCAACTCCAGCACCTAATACAAGTTGTCCCCGAGGAGCCATCTGCTCTGATGACAGCAAGCTGGAAGATTTCTGAGACGACCCATTTGCTTCACTGTTCGCAATGTATAAAAATTATTAGATGAGACACTGTTAACTGTTTCATTTATACCATAGTGGTCACTAGTTAAGAACCTGGTGAGGGACATCAGAGCCAGTGGGACTGCCAATGAAACAGCTGAGGGAATAAACAAGCCCTGCCAGATCATAAAGTAGTTCATTTCAAGAAAATGAAGTAGCATTTTGCTGGCATACATAAAATTTGTTCTATCTCATTTGACTATAGAGCAATCCCGCACGGTCCAATCGAGGCTGGGTACACCCAATCCACTGCTGCTGTATCTTTTTGGTTTGCCCGATCACTGATCGGGATTGAGTCGCACATCGGCCTTCGACCTCGCACGTACTACTCCGGCATCGCGCCGAGTCGTACATGCATTTCCTCCGAGCAACGGGGCTGCATGCTTGCTGTTGTGTCGCCTCATCGGGCCGCAGAATCGCCGCCCGTGTGTCCGCTTCGCCGTTGCATCTACATCGCCGTCCCCTGTGCATCGACGTTTATGCTGCGCAATCTTTGATGCGCCGTTCGTCTGCATAAGGTCTTCATCCTGCTGATTGGGTCTTCATCATCGAGCTGCCACTACCAGCACCGTCGCAGAGCCCTGCTCGCCGGCCACCCCTCGCGTCGTCGCTGAGCCATGCTCGCCGACGTGTTCTCTACCACATTGCTTCTTCTTCGTCCAGCACAACCATGTCACGTTACCGTGGTTGGGGCCCTCTCCCTTGTACGCCCGGTATTGGCAACACCGACGCGTGCTTTCGTCCCCGATGCGCTGCTGGGTCTGGCAAATCCAGCCAGCACATCGGCACAGAGGTGGCTTGACTGCATCGACTTCGGCATCGACCCTCCCGTTCCCACCCCGCTGCCTCGATTGCATCGTCGCCTTTCGTCTACATCTTCGACGGCCCTGACTGCGTCGACTTCGGCATCGCCCCCTTCCACGACGACTGCCTCGACGCGTCTCCGTCCTCACCATGGCGCCCCTTGTGCGCCTACGTCTGCAGCTCCATCGACACGGCAACCCGACCACAACTACGTCGACCTCGGCAATCTTCAGCACGGCTTCTCCGACCACAGCTATTGCGCCCTCACGCTCGGCTACCTCGACATCGGCATAAAGGGCTACCGCCTTGCATGAGGACTCATCGGCTTCTTCTCCAGCCACAGCATACGCGATGCATCGACTGTTATGACTACGGGGGGATGTTAGCTTATCAACTTCTTCTCCAGTCTCACCGTCTGTAACGCTTCCGCTGTGACTGCGGGAGGATGTTAGAGTAATAGGAATAGTACCATATTGTCTAGCCACATGAGGTGTTAGTCCTATGTACCCTATATAATCAGCCCATGAGGCCCAATGCAATATATCCAATATTCCACCAATTATATTCTCCTTCAGACACCAATCCGAAGGTTGCTGCAACTGAGGGGGCACCTGTGTATGATGCATCTAACTTTCGCAGTCTTGCAGCCAGCCTCACCTCGCCGCTCTCAAGCGGATTCTCCGCTATGTCGGAGGCACTCTCCACCTTCGTCTCCTGCTGCGACTGTCAACTTCGACTGATCTTGTGGTCTACACTTATTGATTGGGCTGGTTGTCCGGACACACGCAAGTTCAGCTCAGGCTATGTTGTGTTCCTTGGCAACAACCTCATCTCTTGGTGTTAAGATCTAGTGCTGAAGCCGAGTATTGTGTAGTTGCTAATGGAGTGGCTGAGGCAACCTGGCTGTGCCAGCTCCTTGTAGAGCTTCATGCTCCTCTCCGGCGTGCTACATTGGTATGCTGCGACAATATCAGTGTTGTCTATATGACTTTCAACCCGGTCCAGCATCAGCGAACTAAGCACATTGAGATAGATCGTCACTTCGTCCGGGGAGAGCGTTGCCATTGGCGATATTTGTGTTCTATATGCCCCTACTTCATCACAGTACGCGGACATATTGACCAAGGGGCTCTGCTAGAGCCTGAGGCCTCAGCAAATGATATCCTCTTCTCTTGTGTTGGGTTGAGTTGGGTTGTGTGTTGTGAGGTTTTGTTGTTGGAATTGGTTCCTCGACCCTTCCTTTGTATTTTTCTGTTGGGGGTTCAGGATTGGTCCTTGACCACTTCTTTGTAGCTCTCTTTTTTCTTCTTAATGAAATGACACGTAGTTCTCCTGCGTCGTTCGAGAAAAAAAATATTGACCAAGGGGCTACCCTCTTCAGTGTTTACGGAGTTTAGGAGACTAGCGCCTATAGGGCTGGCCCATGGGCCTTGGCGCCCATGCCTGATAGCAGGGCAGCTGTGTCGTTATAGTAGTTGATCTCTCGTATTAGGCAAGGAGATCCGTTGATTGGGTATATTCTATAAACCCTACACCGCATCCCAACCTATATATATATGTTGTACCCTGTACACCCTAAATCAATCTACTATTGACATGGAATATTTGTAGAAGAATAGAGGTTGGGGGCAATTGGCCACACCTCAATGTGAGGGGGCGCACCATCTATTATAGGCCGGCTGGCCTTGCTTTACAAGGCAGGGGATAATCACCCTGATTTACATCTGCTATCTATAGCAACTAATCCTTGATTTACAATTGCTAATTGCCTGATTTACAACTGCTAATTATGGCTGTGATATCCATAATTAGCAGGGAATATTTCTATTGCCTAACACCCGCCCGCAGTCGCAGCGGGAGGCTCCCGGACGCAAAGACTGGATCGAAAGTCTAGAAACAGTGTCGTCGGAAGCCTTTTGTCATGATGTCGGTGAACTGATGAGAGGAGGGCACATGGAGTACTCGAATCTCACCAAGGGCCACCTTCTCGCGGATGAAGTGTATGTCGATCTCGATGTGCTTCGTTCGCTTGTGGTGGACGGGATTGGCCGTCATGTAGATGGCGCTGACGTTGTCACAGAAGACAACGGTGGCAGAGGGTAGCTGTAGGTGGAGCTCCTGGGGCAGCTGTCGGAGCCAACAACATTCGGCCACCACATGGGCCACAACACGATACTCTGCCTCGGCGCTGGAACGTGACACTGTGGTTTGGCGTTTGGAGGACCAGGAGACCAAAGTGTCACCGAGGTATACACAGTAACCGGAGGTAGAGCGCCGGGAGTCAGGACAGCCTACCCAGTCGGCATCAGAGTAGGCCGTCAGCTTGTCAATAGGCCCGACGCCGATGTGTAGACCTGAAGAGAGGGTACCCTTCACATAGCGCATGATGCGTTTGATTAGCGCACGGTGCGGCTCTCGGGGGGCGTGCATGAAGAGACACACCTGCTGGACAGCATAAGCCAGCTCTGGACGAGTCAGGGTGTAGTACTGGAGCGCCCCAGCCAGGCTCCGATACTCGGAGGCGTCCTTCTCTGACAGGAGATCCCCATTATGTGCGGAGAGCTAGGCGTGAGTGTCAACAGGTGTTGCCGTAGGATGACACTCAGCCATGCCCGCACGCTGAAGGAGATCGACGGCGTACTGGCGCTGAGACAGGAAGAGGCCGTCGGAGGAGCGTGTGACGGCGATGCCGAGGAAGTGATGGAGCTTGCCAAGATCTGTCATGGCGAACTCAGAGCTCAGCTGGGCCGTGATGCGCTGAAGAAGAGTTGTGGATGAGGCGGGTGAGGACGATGTCGTCGACGTAGAGCAGCAGGTAGGCGAGATGCGTCCCCTCTTGTAGAACAAAGAGGGACGTGTCGGAGGCGGAGGCGACGAAGCCGAGCTGCCGGACGAAGGTGGAGAAGCGCTGGTGCCAGGCCCGCGGAACCTGCTTCAGTCCGTACAAGGACTTCCGCAGGAGGCAGACGCTGTCGGGGGCGCCAGGGTCAACGAAGCCTGGTGGCTGCTGACAGTAGACGGTCTCCTCGAGATGGCCGTGAAGGAAAGCATTCTTCACGTCCAGCTGATGGATCGGCCAGGCGTGAGATGCGGCGATGCTGAGGACGGTCCGAATGGTGGCCGGTTTGACCACCGGGCTGAAGGTCTCGTCGTAGTCGATGCCCTCCCGCTGAGAGAAGTCGCGGACCACCCAGCGAGCTTTGTGGCGGGCAAGAGAGCCATCGGTGTGGAACTTGTGGCGGAAGAGCCATTTGCCCGTCACGATGTTGGCGTCAGCGGGACGCGGGACGAGTTGCCAGGTGTTGTTGTCGACAAGAGCCTGGTACTCATCCGTCATCGCCGCACGCCAGTTGGCATCGGCCAACGCGTTGCGGTAGTTCGTCGGGAGAGGCGAGGTCGAGGATGATGTGGCCGTCAGTCCTGCATAGCTGACGCAAGGGATGGCACCAGTCGTGGTGCGAGTAACCCGCGGCGGAGGTGGCGGTGGTGGTGCAGGAAGCGCTGTCGAGGGCGCCGGTGCAACCGGAGGCTGCGCCGGGGCAACTGGAGGCGCCAGGGCAGCCGGGTGACGAGGCAGGTGCGGACGCCGCTCGGGGGCGTCGAACGTAGAACCGTGGAAGTGGAGCCACAGGATGGGGCCCGCCCGGGGCCGGTGGAGCCGATCCGGCTGCTGGTGATGTAGGAGCGGCGTCGGTGTGCAGCTGCGCGTCACCCGAGAGGGATGGAGTTCCACCTGCAATAACAGTAGGACAGGGCACCGAAACCATATCGTCGTCTAAGAGGAAATCTAGGGAGGTGGGGGATGGGGCTTCTAGGGTGGCTGTAAAGGGAAACGTGGACTCGTCGAAGACGACATGACGGGATATGATTATGCGACGGGTCGAGAGGTCTAGGCAGCGGTACCCTTTGTGAGAGGGTGGATATCCAAGAAAGACGCATGCTGCGGAGCGAGGTGCGAGCTTGTGTTTGGAGGTGTCCTGCAGATTTGGGTAACAGAGGCACCCAAAGCGCATATGGCTGTAGGTGGGTGGCTGTTTGTGCAGGCAAGTGAAGGGAACGTCATGCTGGATGGAGGAGGATGGACGTCGGTTAAGTAGGTAGCAGGCTGTCAGGTGGGCCTCGGCCCAGTATGTGGGTGGCAGGGACGCATGGAGAAGCATGGTGCGAATGGAATTATTAAGGGTGCGGATTATACGTTCGGCCTTGCCGTTTTGGGGTGATGTGTAGGGGCAGGAGAGGCGTAGGTGGGTGCCGCGAGCAGCGAGGAATTTGGTGGTGGTGATGTTAAGGAATTCGGTGCCATTGTCAGCCTGTACACATTTGATGGGTTGGCTGAACTGAGTTTGGGCGAGGGCAGCGAGCTCAACTAAATGTTGGTGAACATCAGATTTGTTGCGAAGAGGAAAAACCCAACAAAAATGACTGTAATCATCTAGACACACCAAATAGTAGGAAAAACCAGACAGACTGTTGATAGGTGACGTCCATACATCACAGTGGATGAGTTCAAAGGGCGCATGAGTTGTAGAATGCGAAGAACTGAAAGGTAGACGCTTGTGCTTGCCTAACTGACATGAATGGCAGAGGGAGCGATCTACTGTATTACAGGCAACAGCGTGAATTTTATTAAGATGCGCTAAAGCAGCAGGCCTAGATGACCGAGACGTTGGTGCCATAGGGTCGACGGAGCAGCCACGAGGGCGACAGGCGTGGAGGTGGGCATGGTGTAGAGGTCCCCGTCACTGTTACAGCGGAGAGTCACGCGTCCCGTTCGGAGATCCTTGATGGAAAAACCATGAGCGTCAAATTCAAAGGAACAGCTATTGTCGCGAGTGAATTGAAGAATAGAGAGCAGGTTACGAACTATAGAAGGTGCGACAAGGATATTATTAAGATGAAAGGTGGACGCGGGAGTGGGTAGGGTGGAGTGACCTCTAGACGTGACTGGAATGGTAGTGCCATTACCTACTGTTATTGAGGAGATGGAAGGGGGTAGGCGCTGGGTAAGCATACCATCCGAGGACGTCATGTGGGTTGAGGCGCCGGAGTCAACGACCCATGATGAGTTGCCCTGCAGGTCCCGTAGGGCAGCGATGAGACCGGCTACATTCCAGGTGGAGCTGCTGGAGTTGTTGGAGGAGTCCGCAGGGGCGAAGGTTGTGTGCCTGGGGAGCAGGCCCAAGGAGGCCCTGCTGGCGCCCATATTGGGCGTTGGGGCCACCAGACCCGCCGAAATTACCTTGGCGGCGTTGTCCAGGATGGGTGACCCGCTCACCAGGGGCCACGCGTTCGCCGGTCCAGGGGTTGAAGCCCCAGGGTTGGCGCCTGTTGGAGTTGTGGCCGCCAGAGTGGGGGGCCTGCTGGCCGCCCTTCCTGTTGTTGGGGCGCCGGTGGTCCGGCTGCTGCTGCTGGCCGCTGGCAGGAAAGGAGGCAGCAGTGAAGAGCGCCGAGGCAGCACGGACCTTCTCGTCATTCTGCAGCCGCAGGAGGTTGAGGACGAGGGTGCTCTCGAGGACGGTCTAGCCAACGTCGCGCGCAGTTCGTCGGCCTTTGCCTTCATGCGGACACAGTAGTCGTCGATGGAGGAGTCCCCTTGAAGCATCGAGTGGAACTCGTGATTGAGGAAGATGGCACGAGGCGCTTTGTTCGCCTGGAACACATCGTCGATGGCGCTCCACAACGCACATGCCGTCTGCTTGTCATTGGTCATGGCGAGGTTGAGGACGGAATCGGAGGCGGTGTTGTACATCCATCCGCGGACGCAGAAATCAGCTTGCTGCCAGGATGCGTCGGTGGGGTGCGCGGAGGAGGCGGTGTCAAGGTGGTGCAGCAGGCCAAACTTCCCGCACATGGCGCGGAAAGCCGTCGACCACTTGGTGAAGTTGGAGGGCTTCAACTCGAGGGCCATGGGAACGTGCAGTTTGACATTGATGGTGGCGAAGGGGCAGATGGCCGGGGAAAACGTAGCCCCTCGGGCGCTGCTGGTGTCAGAGGCGGCGGCGGAGGTAGTTCCCATGGGAAGGGAAGGAGGAGAGGAGGCGCGGAGGGGAGTGGTGGGGGATATTGAGGTGCCTCAAGATCAGATCAAGGCCCGGTTCTCTGGTACCATGTAGAAGAATAGAGGTTGGGGGCAATTGGCCACACCTCAATGTGAGGGGGCGCACCATCTATTATAGGCCGGCTGGCCTTGCTTTACAAGGCAGGGGATAATCACCCTGATTTACATCTGCTATCTATAGCAACTAATCCTTGATTTACAATTGCTAATTGTCTGATTTACAGCTGCTAATTATGGCTGTGATATCCATAATTAGCAGGGAATATTCTATTGCCTAACAATATTATTTCCTTACAGTATGAATAGAGCATTTCTGTTAAAAGAGAAATACAAAATATAGCATTATCCTTTACTAAATCTGACATGTTTACATATTTTTTTGGACTTCTCCTTAAAGTAAATTTACTGAATTGTATAACTTCCATACAGAAAGACAGCCAATATTTTTAATTAATAACAGATATGACTACGAAAATCTAGATTGCGACTTTTAATTAGCAACTAAGGAAAAGAACAACATAAAATGAAAAGCTAATTAAAATTTTCAAGACAATTCAGAGAGCACAAGGCACAAGGAAAGATTTGTATAAGAATATCATGGAAAACTAGCAAAAATTACAAAAGCTAACCTGCATTATTTTCAATGTTGTAATCTGACCATGAATCCACAACATAGTGGTCGTCACATCACCAATTGGAGTCCATGCGCCGCCAGCATTCGCTGCTATTACAACAACAGCACCTAACAATCTGTCCGAATAAGTCAATGCTTAACTCACCCAAGATGCTAAATAACATTCCACCCATTATTTATTGTTGGATTTGGAGAACAAAATGTTCTTTAGACCAATGCACTGGCATGTGATGGAACCTAACTTAAATGCTGTCCCATTTCTATTGCCATTACACTAATAAGTGTTAGACGAAAAGACTAGCACTAAATGGTGAAAGCACGAAAAACACAATCTTTGGCCTTGCCCCAACACGAAAAGAATAAGTCGGAACTCCTTATTTGCCACCGAGTGTCCCCTCAACCCCCAAGCCACCACAAAAAGGGTATCACGCCAGGTGCATTATTTTCAAATCCTACCCTCCTTTTTTTTCTCGGATAGTGCAAGAGAACTGTGCGTCATATCATTAATGTAGAAGTGTTCTACGCGTCCATGAGACCCAACTCACACACCCTCGCTAGATACTACTCCCTCAATTCTAAATTGTGTCATTCTAAGAATCTGGGAGAGTCCAAGCATCTCAAGTTTGATCAAAATTATAGAGAAAATTATAGATTGATTCGGGACATAATAAGTATACTATGAAAATATAATTGATGAAGAATCTAATAATACTTAGTTAGCATCTTAAATATTACTATATTATCATATAAATTTGGTCAAACTTGAGATACTTTGACTCTATAAGTTTTTTAGAATAACTTATAATTTGGGATGGAGGGAGTAGGTTACACACATGCCACAGAAAGAAACAAAAACGTCCAAAAGTCGGCGAGCTTTAGGCTCCAGAAGGCAGCGACCTGAAGACAAGCTCCTGGACTTTGGAGGCCCCAGTCGATCATCAAAGTCCTCCCTCCAAGCTAATAGCCCTAATGACCTCCTGAACGCTTGGCCTCAAATTGTCAAAGACACAGGTGTTGCGATGCTTCCAAACTTCCCAAGCCACCAAAATTATCAATGAGTTGAGGCCTTTGTTAAATGGTTTCTTACATTATACGCCTATATGGCCCAGGTCATGTGGTTCTCAAGCCTCTATATATACTCATCTACACTTCTGGAGATCATTAAGCTCTTAGATCCCTAATGTGCGTAACATGGTATCAAAGCCATGGAATAGGGTTAGGATTAAACTTCATCCACGATCTGTTTTTTTTTCCATGGGATCCTTCACTTTGCGTGGCCCGTCGGCGCGCTGGTTTTCCTCTGTTTCGTGCTGTCATCGCCGTCTTCACAGTCGTCGCTCGTCCCTTCCCGCGCGGACCCGGCCTGTCCTTCACGCGCGCGGGTGGGGCTTCACACACGGACCGCAGACCTGACTGCGCGGAGCCGCCTCCTTCACGCGCACGCACGGGTGGACTGCGGACCTGACTCCCCTTCACGCTCACGCACGCGAGGACCGCGGACCCGGCTTCTTCACGCGCAGACGGGATTACATTCCACCAAGCACCCTGGTGAGTTCGCCTTCGCTCTCTCTCTCTCCCGGTGTTCTCGGATCGGAAAACCGAGCACCAGAGCCCTCGGTCGAGTTTCGCCGGCGAGTTCAGGCTCGGCCCGGCCATGGCACCGCCGCCCTTGCCTTCCTCTCCGGCGGGAGCGCCGCTCCCTTCCCCCTCTTCTAATCTGAGCCGATCAGATTGAATCCAACGGCCCTGAGCCACCGATACCCCTTCGCGGGTAATCTTGCTAAAGAGCCCCTCGGGCTTTTGAAAGACTTCATAGTGTTCCCTGTCCGCTCACCTTGGCAGTGTTATGGGAGTTATAAACCCGGGCATATGGGCTACACGGCTTGTGGGTAAAGTGTATAACCTCTGCAGAGTGTAAAACTATCATGATAGCCGTGCTCACGGTCACGAGCGGCCTGGAAAACTCACAGTGTAGATGATCATGTTGTTTAATTGTTAATGTTGATTTTTAATCTTATCATGTGGTTATCAATTGGGTTTTGCATAACTAAAGCTAAGAATTGGTAAAACTTGACCAAGATAAAAGCTACCGCAGTTCAGACAGTGTCAGCCTTTGAGCTTCATAACCCTATGTTACTCTTGCTGAGTACTTTAAGTTTTCACCCTTGCTTTCTCAACCTCATCAGATGGCTATGAAGACTACCGTGAGGAGTAGTAGGCTAGTGGTCAACCAGTCGGCGTTCCCTGTGAAGTGGAGCTTCGTCACGAGAGTTATCTTTATTTCCGCTGTTATGTTTAAGAATATTATTCGTTATGTAATAAGCACTCAGTGATGGTACTATTTAAAGATTTGTCGGCTTATGTGTGTGATTGATCTCTGGGCACACATGAGTTATTCGCATTCAATTTTATTCTTAAAATTGGGTGTGACAAGGACCGGGCCAAGCTGTAGGATGGCGGGGTCCTCAGCGAGCTCCTCCAGTTCAGCTCTGCGTCGCGGCTGCTCAGCGGCAACTAGCGCAGGGGGCACCATTGTGGCAGTGTGGTGCATCGGCGCGGTAGTACCTGTAATAAGAAAATCCAGAGAGCTTGGGGGCTCACTAGTGGGGTCAGTGCTGAACGGAAAGTGAGTCTCAGCGAAGACAACATGACGGGAGATGATGATCCGTCTAGTTGTGAGGTCGAGACACCGATAACCCTTGTGAGAGGAGGGGTATCCGAGAAAGACACATGTTGTGGAGCGAGGGGCCAGCTTGTATTTGGATGTGGCGGTGAGGTTGGGATAGCAGAGGCACCCGAAGACGCAAAGAATAGTGTAGTCTGGAGGCTGCTTGAAGAGTTGTTCATAGGGGACTCTATGAAGAATAGTTGAGCAGGGGCGCCTTTTGAGGAGATATGTGGCTGTAGCTAAGGCCTCTGCCCAATATTTGGGTGGCATGTGGGCGTGGATGGGCAGCGTGATACGTTCATCCTTGCCGTTTTGGGGGGAGGTGTAAGGGTAGGAGAGGCGTAAGTGAATGCCGCTAGAGGCGAAGAAGCTGGCGAGGACATTGTTGATGAATTCGGTGCCGTTGTCGGCCTGAACAGCCTTGATAGGAAGGCTGAACTGTGTGTGGACGAAGGCGCAGAACTGAGTGATGTGAGTAGCTACCGCGGACTTGTGGACTAGGGGAAAGGTCCAGCAAAAGTGGGTGAAGTCATCGAGGATGACACGGTAGTACTGTGCACCAGAAATACTAGCAACCGGGGATGTCCAAACATCACAGTGGATAAGCTCAAACGGTTAAGAGGAAACTGATGTCCAAAGGGCAGCCGCACATGCTTCCCAAGTTGACATGAGTGACAGAGAGTATGAGCTGATTTATTACATGAAATAGAATTATTTTGTCTAAGCAAGTGTAGGGCAGCAGCTCCTGGATGACCAAGACGATGATGCCATAGGTCGGTGGAGGTGGCGAGGTAGGCTTGTGGCGTGGCAGGGATTGTGTAGAGGCCGTCGGAGCTATTGGAGCGAAGAATCACGCGTCTGGTCTGCAGGTCCTTAACAGAGAAACCAAACACGTCAAATTCAATGGTGCAATGGTTGTCACGAGTGAATTGGCGAACTGAAAGTAAGTTGCGCACTAGAGAGGGGACAACAAGAACATTGCGAAGCGAAAAAGTAGACGTGTGGCCTGGTAATATGGAGCTGCCGGAGCAAGAGACAGGAAGATGTTGGCCGCTGCCAACAGTGATGGATGGGATAGAAGAGGGTTGACGGGAGAGGAGTATACCATCCGAGTTGTGCATGTGGGAGGTGGCGCCGGAGTCCAGGACCCAGCCGGAGTTCTGGAGCGCCATCTGGTTCAAGGCAGCGATGAGGCCGGCCTGGTCCCACAGTGGAGCAGATGGGGCTGGCGGAGGGGGGGGTGAAGACTGTGTGTGCCTGCGGACTGGCACCCATGATGCCCTGGCGGCGCCCGCCCTGGTCACCGTGAGCGGGCCAGCCGCCAGGGTTGTTTCCCTGCTGCCAGCCGCTGCCTGAAGGAGTAGCGCCGCCCTGGAAGGCCCATGGGTTGTAGCAGAACCAGGGCCCCATGGGGCGGTTGCCCCTTGCTTTCCACCGCCGCTGCCCTGCTGCCAGCCAGCGCCATTGCCTTGGCCGCGCCAGCCGCCCTTGCCTTTCTTGCCCCCATAGCCCTTGGGAGTAGCGCTGGTAGCCATAGAGGAGGAGCGGCACCCTGAGAAGTGCAGGTGGAGTCAGAGGCGGCCACCATGGCACATGCAGCCATGATCTTCTCGTCATTGGCGAGGCACAGCTCTTTGAGGGAGAGCATTTCTCGCGCCCTGGAGAAAGAAGGCAGCTCCGTGGAGTTGGCGATGTCGTCGGCGGTGACGGTGTAGCGCGGTTTGAGACCGCGGAGGAGGCTGAGGACGAGTTGGGAGTCCTTGATGGTGTGGCCGACGTCCCGAAACGCGGCTGCCTTGATCTTGAGGCGCTAGCAGTACTCGTCAATCGTCAAGTCACCCTGTTTCAGAGAGTGAAACTCCTCAAGCAGGAAGACGGCCCGTGGCACGCGGTTGGAGCGGAAGAGGCCCTGAATTGCCACCCACAACTCGCGGGCGGACTTGTTCTCGTCGGTAATGGCAAGATCGAGAACCGAGTCGTCGACGGTGTTGAGAATCCAGCCGCGGACAGTGCACTCGGCAATGTCCGACAATGGATCAGCAGCCGGAGGATCTGGCCCGTCGATGTGGGGTCGAAGGTTGAACTTCCCACACAAGGACTTGAAGAACGAAGCCCACTTGGTGAAGTTGGGATTCTTCAGCTCCAGGGTCACCGGAATGTGAGTCTTCACGTTCACGGCGGTGTAAGGGTGGATGACGATGGCCTGCGGCGGTGGTGGTGGAGGTGCAGCAGCGGCTGCGGCAGCAGCTGCGGCAGCAGCTGCGGCAGCGGCGGTGGCCGAGGCATCGATGGGGTTGGGAGACATCTTGCAACAGGGAGGAGGAGCGCCCAGGAGAGAGGTGGAGAGGAAGGAGGCGGAAGTAGAAGGTCTGGGATCTAATTGATCTCGGTCTGTGATACCATGTCGAGTAACAGAGATTGGGGAAACACCACACACCCAACATGGGGGGGTGACCTTCATATATATATGGCCAATATGGCAAAGTATACAAGCAGTATATGGCAGGTGCTAATCACACTGATTGTGTGCTAATCACTCTGATTGTGGACTTGCCTAATTTACACTTGCTATATATATATATATATATATATATATATATCAGATATGTTAAGAAAGGAAACCAACTCTCTCATAATCCTGGGAGCTTGGACCTTATGGACACACTGCAACAAATGCGTCTTTGATGGAGTAGCCCCAAATGTTGTAGGCGCACTTGCTGTAGCTGAAGATGAAAGAAGGGAATGACCTTTGGCAGGGCTCGAGGATTATCCCCATTGGATGCCCTCTATCCGGGTGGTTAGAGCCTTGTCTACCTTGGGTCGTGATCTTAATGTCACGGGTGCGTTAATTTTTCTAGCAGCAGCAGTGGAGTGTGTGTGTTGTGTTGTATGGGTTCTTATACCATTTTATTATCTTAATATAACGATGCGCAGTTCTCCTGCGTTTTCGAGAAAAAACAAAAAAAAAATTCTCGAATACGCAGGAGAGCTGCGTATCATTGCATTATAAGGAGAAAAAAGGATCGGCCCCTTACAAACACAACCACCTCACTCTTGGCCGGGCTGTGAGGGGTTGTTTTTTACATCGAAGAACTTAAGCTAAAAACAACTGAGAAAAGGGTGAGGCCTGACCACAAGAAAACAACTAGGCAAAGCAAAGCCACACGCTCCCGCCAATTTTATACTTCTAAGTTCATTTATTGGTATCATATAATGACTATAATATAGAAAGATGCTATATTGATCCTAGGAGCTATTCCTGTATACAGAGCAAGTGTATAATGAGCATATGTATAGCAGTGCTAGGATAAGATCATCATAAGTAATATGACGAAATAGTCAAGAAAAAAGTACTAGATAATGCGTAGACATGACAGGTGAGTTAACAGAATTCATACTTTCTGTATTCTGATGGAGGTACTAGTTTCCGAAGCAAAGACACCATCACAATAGTGGAAGTCAGGTTGTCAAGGATCGAACTCAGTAAGAAAGTTACAATACCAATCTGAAATAGTTAAATAATTCATGTTTAAAAAATAAACAAGATATTAAAAAATATGCCATAAATTTTGTGAAATTAAAGTTTCATGGTACTTGGTTGCGTAAAATGTAAGGTTTTTTATATTGTTCTAAAAGTACTAGAATTTTCCTTACTTCTTTTGTACAATTCTTGTCATTTTATTACCAATGCACATATTTAAGCAATCATTTGTTGAGCAACTTTGAACAAAAATGACCCCATAACAATTAAAAAAATGTATTGGTGGGGCCAGGAAGCAGATGTGCAAACCTACATGTTGGGAGTTCAACTCCCCATTCTTATTCTCACAAATAAGGCCACTCTTGTGCTATTTTCAGTTTTCCTCATTGTGATCAAGAGGAGGAGACTATTAACCATCTTTTAGTCTCATGTGTGTTTGCAAGAGAATTCTGGTTTGTGGTCCTGCGGAGAGTGGGATTGCAGGTCCTTGCGCCACAGAATGATGACCTATCCTTTGATGAGTGGTGGGCCAAAGCAGAATCAAGAATGGATGGTTCACACAAGAAGGGCCTCAACTCGCTTATCATCCTTGGAGCCTGGACAATTTGGAATCACCGTAACCGGTGTGTTTTTTTATGGTTCTCCTCCTACCTTGGCTGGAGCCTTGCTGATTGCGAGTGAGGAGCAACGCTACTGGAATCTTGCAAAAGCTAGGGAAATTTTCCCTTCCCTGGAGCCTACAGATAGATAGTAGTTTCCTTTCTGGTAGGAAGCTGAATTCCCCAATGTTGGCGCGTGTGTTTATCCTTTAACCTGAAAAGCTTGAGGATGAGTGTGTTTGGTGTTTGGTGTTGTACGGGCTCTCGCCCCCCTTTTTTCTTCTTAATATACGCAGCTCTCGTGTGTGTTCGATAAAAGAAAATTCAGTTTTCCTTGCACTTACTTAGCCCTCCCACTCACAATCAACAAGCCGACCAAGGCATATCTGCTACTGTTGGTACACAAAGATGCTGGCAATCTCCCTGGTTGGAAGGCCCCTCTCATGTACAAAGCCAGTCATCTGATCATGGTCAAGGTAGCGCTAACTGCTATTCCCATCTATCTGATTGCCATGGACCTGCCCAAATGGTTATCAAGGCAATAGACAAAAGAAGAAGAGGCTTTCTCTAGAAAGGTGAAAAGAAGGCCAACGGTGGGAACTTTCTAGTCTCCTGGACACGAGTGCAATGTCCACTTCATTATGGTGGCCTCTGAATTCATAGTCTCGAAATTTTAGGATGGGGCTATGCATCCGCTGGTTATGGCTACAAAAAACAGATGCCTCTCATCCTTGGGCTGTGCTGCCTGTCCATGTGCCTAGGCAGGC
Source organism: Microstegium vimineum (assembly GCA_022036555.1). Lineage (NCBI taxonomy): Eukaryota > Viridiplantae > Streptophyta > Magnoliopsida > Poales > Poaceae > Microstegium > Microstegium vimineum. The sequence goes on along the minus strand of CM039120.1, from coordinate 24,184,133 downwards.
CCTTGCTTCATTTAGTGTGGCAGTAGAAACCATCTTCTGCAGTGTGGAACCAACTACATTCTGGAGTAACCAATAGCTGCATGGAAAAACAGTGGCTGAATTGGCCACAAGCCTCTTAAGCAAGATCCCTAAAAGAATTGTTAAAACGCATACAGTGAGCCAGGCATTAAACAATCGAAGTTGGGCAGACATAAGGGGAGCTTTAACTGTGCAGGTGCTGGTGGAACACTTGCACATCCGAGAATTAGTGAATGGAATTGCCATACAGCAGGATACCCATGACCAACATCGATGGAAACTGTCCTCTACAGGTTCTTACAGCAGCAAGTCAACCTGTGATGCTTACTTTCTAGGACGGATTTGGAAAAATGCCTATTAAGTGCAAGTTATTTATTTGGCTTGCTACCAAAAAAAAAGCAGATTGGCTTGCCAAACGTGGGCTGGCTCACCCGCCGGCCTGCTTCTCTGTGATCAGGTTGATGAAACAATTTGACACATTCTGGTTTCTTGTGTGTTTCGCCACGGAGGTCTGAACTTTGGTTCAGGAATTTAAATCTAGCTGCAGTGATGCCTCAGACCTCTACATGCTATTTTTAGGGATGGTGGTGCCAGACTAGGAGATTGATCACCAAGGAAATGCGCAAGGGATTCATTTCTGTAGTTATTCTTTTTGCTGGGAACTTTGGAAGCACAAGAATCCTGCTATTTTTCAAGGAATTTCTCCAAATGTCCAGCTTGTTATTCAAATGGTAGAAGAGAAATGACATTTGTGGTGTTTGGCTGGTGCTTCTGCTCTTCAGGAGCTTATCCTGAGGTTGCCTGCTCCAAACCCTTAGTTGCCTAGTATGGAAAATTGATTATGGTCGGGTTTTATTTTTATTTTTTATTTTATTTTGCAGTATGTAGTGTGAGTGGGTTGTGTTGGGAAGATTTTTTCTAGCCATCCCATTTTGTAAATTTTTCCTTTTTTGCCTTTTTTAATGAATGACACGCAGCTCTCTTGCATTGTTTGAGAAAAAATGTGTGGTCCACTAACAATTAAAGCATGACACACGGCTGCATGGCACATGGATAGCCAAGGTTTGTGGCCTTTTTTCAAGCCTGCGGATGAGAATCTTCTCCCCCAGTGGTTGAGTTTCTTTAAAAAAAACTTAGATAATAATGACTATGTATTTTTTAATCGCAAAATTTTGACATTAGGGCTTTATATTTCATCTGCTAGGAACGTAATTAAATGCAAGTTGAATTATTCAAGGTTAATTGTACTGATCACCAGGATATCCTAAGAACATCCAGAACTTCAAGCATTTCAAATCTGTAATACAGGGTAGCTAAGCAAAAAAAGCTCTCCTTGTTCATAATAAATAAAAGGAAAAGATGCATGAACTTTTCAACATATTACATGTGACATTAGATAAGATATTCACAAGTGAATGAGAATATATACCAGGAGGTCCTAAGAACATGCAGAAATTCAAGCATTTCAAATTTGTAATATGGGATATGTCAAGGGCCTCAAACCCAAGGGTAGCGCGACCTCGACTACGTAGCTCGTAGTCTCGATCCGTCTTCTCCGGCGAGGTTTACCCCTCCGCCGTAGGCTTAGTAGAGAGAGAGATAGATTTAGGAATATCTTATTGCTTAATCTCAAAGGGTTCACGGTTACAGGATGGCCAGGCCGGTCCGCCGCGCTGCTGCTTCGCCGATGAAGCTATGGGTGGAGCCGCTGTCAAGTAAGGCGAGGAGAGGCGCGCCACCCACGGTCACCGTGACCTGGATCGTGTCTGCGAACGGGACACCGGCGACGGCGTGCAGGGAGAAAATCGGGGACTCCGTGTCCTCCGATTCCTCAGTGTTGTCCTCGGTGTCGGCGTCATCGTCGTCGTCCGGGGAGGAAGAGGCGTTTGCACACCTTGTTGTGCCCGCAGCTGTACTTGTCGTCGCAATTGAAGCACAGGCCGAGGCGTCGACGCTCCTCCTGTTCGGCCTGGTTAAGCCGGCGCACCGGTCGGCCTTCGATCACCGCGTGAGCCGGTGCCGCCCTCGGCGCCGGGTTTGGAGGCAGAGCCGGCCGCGGTCCCGGCACGGGCAGGACGCCCTTGGCTGCCGCTTTGGCCGGGAACAGATACGACGGCTCCATGAGCTCGAACTGCCTGGCGATGCTCATAGCGGTCGTCAGGGTTTGTGGGTTCTGTTGCTGAACCTGGAGGGAGAGCGGCGGCAGGAGCCCCCCCCCCCCCCCCCCGTGAAGAGCTGCACACGTTGGGCTTCATCGAGACGGCCGGCGCGTGGGAGCAAGGCCTGGAACCGGTCCTGGTAGTCTTCCACCATCCCTGTACGGCGGCATGACGAGAGTTCGAAGAGAGGCACCGATCGGAGCGGCGGCCTGTAACGCAGATTGATGAGCTCTTTGAAGCGCCCCCACGTCGGAGTGCCCTCATCGTCCTGAACCTGCATGTACCACAGTTGTGCGTCGTCCTGGAGGTTGTAGGAAGCCATCCAGACGCGTTTCTCCACCATGATGCGTTGTTGGGTGAAGAACGACTCGCACATGTTGATGAAGGTCAGCGGATCGCTCTTCCCGTCGTAGCGTGGGAACTCCGGACGCCAGTGCTTCGGTGACCGGTCTTGATGGTGCTCGCCGGAGCCCTGGTGGCCACCACCAGTCGTCGAGGATGCGGGCGGCACGAGGGAGAGAGCGTGGATGGCCTTGGCGTTGGCTTCAATCGACGATTGCAGGGACTTCGTGGTGTTCTCAAACGTTTGTTGCATCACCTCCATGTTCTTGGCGAGTGCCTCAATGGAAGCCTTGAGGTCGTCACCCATGGTGCCGGCGCAAGATGCGACGGATGAGGGTGGAGACGGTGGTTGGCTGGTGGCTGTGGCGGATGGTGGACTGGGGTTTATGGTGGACGGCGCGGCGGTAGCGTCTGGAGTCGAGGATCGAGAGGAACGTGATACCAGGTTGTCAAATTTGTAATATGGGATATGTCAAGGGCCTCAAACCCAAGGGTAGCGCGACCTCGACTACGTAGCTCATAGTCTCGATCCGTCTTCTTCGGCGAGGTTTACCCCTCTGCCGTAGGCTTAGTAGAGAGAGAGAGATTTAGGAATATCTTATTGCTTAATCTCAAAGGGTTCACGGCTACAGGATATATAGGCCGGCGGCCACACAAACGTAGCAACAAACTAACAAACTCTTGGAAATAAAACTAATTAAGATAATAAACTTTGCTACTCCGTGGATATATCCAACTAGCCACTACTCCCGATCCTGCCTACCTCTTGCGCTTGGCTCGCGTCAGTAGTCCGGGCTGCAGCCCTCCGGATGTCACGGGCCCGCCTACGGCGGTCATACGTTTGGCCGTACATGACAGGATAGCTAAGCAAAATAAGCTCTCCTTGTTCATAATAAGTAAAGGGAAAAGATGTGTGAACTTTTCAACATATTACACATGAGATTAGATAAGAGATTCACAAGTGAATGAGAGTGTAGGAAAACCAAGAGCCTGGATAAGTGACAGAAATGTGGGTTTACTACAGCTAGAAGCTAGTTACGAAGTTAGGGAGCAACTAGGACATCATTGGATCACAAAAACCACATAAAAAACATAAGAGCAGAAAAAAAGAATGAGTGGAACATTTTAATTATTTGCAAGAATTATTATGGATTTGATTCAATATCAAAATTCGAAACATTGTTTTAAGTGGCGCAGTGCTCATATTGGGTCAAGTCCTGCATGCTTTTTGTACTGAACAATTAAACATAAACTGATCAACGTTCAAGGCCACTAAACAAAAGCTGGTTGAAACAAACATCACTAATATGAAACTGATGAAATTTCTGGACCAATCATAAAAAGTCTCTCTGGACTGAATAATTAAAATATTAAATAATAAGTCTTAATCCCAAAGAGAAAGATTAAAGTATTTTTTATGCAGCAACCCTATTAAAAAACTACTGGCAAACAGTTCCTTTTGTCGACTATTTGATAATACTATACTAGTACATATAGTCATATACTGTCCATTCCACACACAGTTCAATGAGAAAAGGATATGCTAAAAGAAACTCACCACCCACAGAAGAGTTTTTGGGTTTCGAGTAGATATATTATCAGTCACTAGCTTAAAACCTTGATGTGCATCAACAATCTCCACAATAGTCATTGCACCAAGCAAGAAAAACACAATTTCACTAACTTCAGAAGTTGTCTGACTCAACTCTTGAACAGCTACATCAGTCGAGGGAGCCTACATTCAACAGAAAAATAAGTAACAATAAAGGACGAGCAGATACAATCAAGAGTGTTTAAATGGATTGTTTCAATAAAAATAAAAATAGCAGTTACTCCTTATTTGAACTTTGGAACTTCAAAGGTAGATTAACTAGCAAAAGTATGCCATCTTATTCATCTGAAAGTAATAATCCATTAACACGTGAATTTACAGGCAGGTTTCATTTTGAAATGACAATTTGATTTTCAGCACTAAGGCGTGATAGCATTTTTTTTTCCCATTTTAATCTTTGCCATTCCAGGCTCACTTGTCAATTTAATAACTTTAGGGGAAAATGAGTTTCCTTGTCTTAGTTTCAAAAAGCAAAGGCGCCGGCAACATTATTATTCTGAATCATTTAAGGACCTATCAGACCATGAAACAAGCACTTCTCGTGTATTGCAACTAAGCACCTTACTCCAACTCTCTTGATGATAAGATTGTGAAAGTTATACTGGACTGATAAGACTTCTTTAACTGTCACAGCTGAAAAAAAAAATCAGAACTATTATATATCTTATTTACTAAATAAGCTATTTTCAAGCAGTTTCCATAAAATGGAAATACAATGCACTTCTGGAATAATTTGTAAGCTGCAGCAATCTATGTGGCAAAATGAAGTTTGAATGTTTGATACCTATTAAGATCACGGATACAATATAATTTTGTATAGATATGTGCCTCGACTCTCAACCAATAATAATAAACAATAAAATTATAAATACCACTGAGATACTCAGAAGCTGAGCTTTAAAATGTATGGTTCACAGATTAAATTTTAAAAATAGTCGCTGAAATCTTGAGTTTATTTCAGAGAATAGCTTACCCCAATGCTTCTGATAACCCATAGGCAGACAGCCATCAATAACGCAACTCCACTTTTGTTAAATGCTAGTGATTCCTCAAAAATGATACCTGCATAGCCAATGGCAAAGACGAACACCATTGCAATGTCCTGCAGAAGGAAGTATTTGAATGATGCTTGCAATAATGAGCCTTGTTGTGTACTTGTGTGCATAACAAACAGAAAGAGGCAAACTATAGAGTCAAAATGATAAATAAGGGAACTTTTGGACAGATGCAAGGAACCAGCTGACCTGATTAGCAGCAACCCAAGAATGGTTTATTGCGGTTGCCCCAGCCAAGGCTGTGCCAATGATACTTAAAGCTTTTAGAAGGTCATTTTTTGGTTTGTAGTTAGCTTCAAAGTACTGTGAGCTAACATCATCAACCGAGCATAGAGGGTCACAATTCCCAGTTGTGTCCAATAGCTGAAATTTTTGTGAAAGGGAAAAAGCATTAGCCGGTGAACACAAAAAAATGAAATGGTCTCACCTATATTACATCTACTAGAAATACGTGACTCTTACTAAAACATAGAGGTGACTACATGCAACAAAATATAAACAATGAAATATAAATTTACCAAACGCAGCTTGCCTATGCAGAAGAGAGTATAAAATACAGGCGAAGGTTAGTGCAAGTAAACAATCACAACCTTATCGACGAATGGGAACAAACAAATTAGATTCCGAGTCCTAAAGCTTGTGTTTGTGGTAATGAGCCACCGCACGAGTTTTATCTCTCGCATTAGTTTGGAGAGGAGAGGTAGTCAAGAAGAAGAAGTGCAGGTACCTCGTAGTCGTCGGGCTCCTCGGGCGGTGCCGGCGGCGGAGGTGAAGAGGTGGAGGAGGCGCAGCAGAAGCGGAGGCCGTGGCGCCAACGCTGAGAGGGCGAAAGTGGGACCGCCGAAACGGTCAGCGGGCGGTGGCCCCGCCGGCGGATGGCAGCGAATGATGGGAAGGACGGGGAGGCTGCCGCCCGGGCGCCGGCGAGCAAGCAACAGAGAGCGACATCGCTGCTACTGGTAGAATTTGAGAAAATTGGTTACAATGGGACTGACTTCTGATTCCTAACATTGGCTCCTCTAAAACTTTTAATTTTTCTTTATCCAAATATATATATTTATTTCAAAATGACCATTTTATCCTTCGGTCATTAAATTGTCTCCGGGAAAAAATAAAAAAAATACCGTGGTTTTTTCTTTCTCCATCGTAACCCGACGTGCGCCGCCCCATAGACCCCTCCCCACGCCGCTGCCCTGCACCCCTCCCCATGCCACCGCTGGTCTGCTGATGGTCACGGCTGGTGACCTTTCCCTTCATGTCTCATAAGAGCATCTTTAAAGCAACTCTTACAGCTTAGTTAAAAGTAAATGTTAAATTCTTTGGTTTAGCGAACATGTAAAATAGAAAAGTTTCTCAAAAAGAGGAGTGCCGCAGCAGCCTAGCTAAACATGGTACTTTTCTATATTTAAATTAGCCATGTCATCGATGGTTAGTCCTTGGTCGTTAGGTCTGGCTCACATTATACGTCCGCCCTTGCGGCTAGTCCTTGGCGGCGCACCACTGGGACGATTGTTCCTTGCCTGGCCGCTCGGTGCGACGGCGGTGCCGAGCAGTAGTCAACCGTGGCAAGCACTTGATGCGTTCAGAATCTGTGAGGTTAGCCCATCGTGTCTTCTTGATCACACCTGCCTCAACTTTGCCCTAGAGCCGTAGGTGTGCAATGGATTCTGAAGATGAGTTCAATCTAATGAATGAAGTGATGGATTCATCATCTTCGGATGATGACGACGAATTCTATATTCTCGCTGCCCACATAGTAGCAACATATATTGACAATGAACCACATCATCGTGGTTCCGTTGAGGGACATCGTGTATTAAATCGTGACAGACAATTAGGGCACGTGAGACTTTATCAAGATTATTTTTCAGATGATCCTACATACGGGCCAAATTATTTCAGGCGCAGGTTTATATTAACCTCATATTTATTTTTAATTATACCTTGTATATGCGTTTGATTTTCACCTAAATAATTTGTCTTGTGGCATAGATTTCGAATGAGACGTCATGTGTTTATCCGTATAATGAATGATGTTCAGGAGCATGATGACTATTTTGTGCAAAAGAGGAATGCGACTGGAACCCTAGGACTATCTTGTTTGCAAAAGGTTGTGGCGGCATTTCAGATGATAGCTTATGGAGTAGCGGTTGATGCTACGGATGACTATGCTCGTATTGGTGAGAGTACCGCTCTAAAGAGTTTGAGAAGGTTTGTTAAAGCTGTTGTTCAGATATTTGGGGATGAGTACATGAGAATGCCTAATGAACATGATACGACTAGATTGCTTGCAATTGGTGAGAGAAGAGGTTTTTCCGGTATGCTTGGTTCTATAGATTGTATGCATTGGACCTAGAAAAATTGTCTGGTTGCATGGCAGGGTATGTACGTGGGACACAAAAAGGATCCTACAATTATACTAGAAGCGATTGCTTCTAAAGATCTTTGGATTTGGCATGTTTGTTTTGATGTCAGGCTCACACAATGATATCAATGTCCTCCAAAGATCTCCTGTCTTTGCAAGGTTTGCTGAAGGTGAAGGTCCACAGGTTAATTATAGCATTAATGGAAACAATTATACGATGGGTTATTATCTTGCAGATGACATATATCCATCTTGAGCCACTTTCGTGAAGACCATACCAGAATCACAAGGCACAAGAAGCATGTAGGAAGGATGTTGAACAAGCGTTTGGGGTTCTACAAGCTCGTTTTGCTATTGTTCGAAGACCAGCTCGTTTGTGGAATGAGGACACGCTTGGAGAAATCATGAATGCTTGTATCATTATGCACAACATGATTGTTGAGGATGAAGGGATTGACCAAGATGATTTCAACTATGACGACATGGGAGAAAAGGTGCAAGTATCCCATGATAGTACACCTGAGCTCGATGCTTTCATTCAAAACTACAAGAACATCAAGGACAAGGAAACACACACAAAACTTCAAGCCGATCTTATTGAGCACTTGTGGCAACATTATTCAGATTTATACAGTAATACTGTTAATGATTGATTCTATTTTTAGTTGGACTGTAATAATGTTATGCTTATAATTATTGTTTCCTACAATAATAGTGACAATGCTTATTTACATTTCAGATTTCAGATTGGCATATATGTGTGAAGCCACCTTTTAATATAGCCAGCCGTTAGCAAATGTTTAAGAAATATGAAACTGTATCTAACAAATTGGGATAATCCAGCTGTATGCAACCAGCACAATATGATATTGTATCAATCCGAGAGATTCAAATAACTAAGAAAACAATAAATATGTATCATTACATAAATCCATGTTTTATCTATTTTCTCATACGTCGTGCATGTATGTCATTCTGGAGTTGTTCATATAATAGCTGTTGTTTGGTGGACATGGTACTGGTATCGACATTCATAATTCTCTCTTCTTCCAGGTTTCTCTCAAACTCAAATTTTTCTTTCTCAAGTCTGATCCTTTCTTCTTCGATTTTGATCCTTTGTTCCTGCAATGCGAAGGCTTTTTTCCACCTCTCCTCTTTCTTCAAATCCTTCTCTATGTCAGCCTCTTTCTTCTTTGACAACAGATAATCCAATGCTTCAATGCTGGAACGTTGTCGTAATTTGTCTTTCTCCTTCTTCCCTGTAGGTCTGTCCACTGTAGGCACTGCAGCCTGACTGTCTTCACCATTAGTACTCATAACTAATTGTGCAGCCGTTGCAGGACTTGAATTCGCCATGCTCTTTTGCCTTTTCCTTGCGGTCGTTCCACTCTGATTGCTCCTATTCTTCCACTTGGCCTGGTCTTTCAATTTTTTCCAGCAATGGATGTACGGGAAATTCCGGCGCTGCTTGTCCTCAGACTTGAACATTTTTAATGCATTCTTTTCCTGTAAATTGAAACACATAGAGACTGCATGACATAGATAAACATCATATACAATAGGAAGGGCAAGGTATGTTATCTAACCTTATCATGAATAGATAAGCCACTTTGATTTCTTGCCTCTATCTTTGAAACGCAACCAGCAAATAAGTTCACATCATGTTGAGAACAAGCACCGAGATGGGAAGAAAAAGAGGATACCTAGGTGCCGAGAACAAGCAGCACGAGATGGGAAGAAAAAGAGGAGCACGAGAAAGGGGAGCACGCGGGGAGGTTGGCGCGTGGAGCAAGGAAATCGAGCGCGGGAGAGGCAAAGCCCGCGCGCGGGAGTCCATTGGCGCCGCAGATAGCAAGCAGGTCTCGCTCGCGAAAATTGGCCAGCGACAACTACGGAATAGCTTGCGGGGGAAAATAGAAAACCAGATAGAAATACTTTTGGACAGCTTTTTTTAGCCACAATAGCTACAATAGCCTTTATGGATGCATTTAGCCTAACAGTAGGAGTTGTTCTTAGAAAGACTAGCCAAATATAGTAATTTAGTTACTCTCTAAAATTTAATTACTCTGTAGCCATATTTTAATAATCTAATAAATCCTAGTCTCATACTATATGTTATGTTGCATTATAGTATAGTCCCCTATGGGATATTAACTATAATTTGACTCAGGTTAAATAGGTGAATTTCATGTGCACCAATTGAGAAGTTGAGGGGGGTTGACTGGGTGCCACACGCGCGCGCCGCCGCCACCGAGGCGAGGCATGCGAGCGAGCCGTGCTGTGCCGTGCCGTTTTGTCCGGTTTTGCAACTCGATGGATTCGCTGAACCTGGACGCAATGGTGGAAAAGGAAACACCAAATCAACAATCAATGCTTGAAGGGAATTGATTCTCGAGATTCAAGCCTGTCGGTTGGCTTTCCTTTCCCGCACCCGTGTGTCTCCTTTCTATAAGCTAGCACAATCTTCTTCTTTGTTGAGTACCGAACAGTTCTTCCCCGTCCAGCCTCTGCGAGAATACAGAGAGTTGGAGAGCAGGCCTCCAGAACCGTTGCCTCACGGTGTCGTCTACTCGGGCGTGCGGCGCAATCAGTTTTTTGGGGAGTGTCGTCACGACTGCTCGTCTACTTCCAGGGGCGATCTCGTACACGCAGATCTTCTTCCCAGTGAATCCCGTACACGCAGGCCTTGTTCTCGGCGATACCGATCCCGTACACGCAGGCCTTGTTCCCGACGATCCTGATCCCGTACACACAGACCTTGTTCCCGGCGAACCATTCGAGGGACGGCATTGCGTACATCTTCCTGCATCGACTGTGGTTCACGAATTCGCGCAACTCACTATGACGACTACTGGGAATGGAGCCGCCAGTGCCTCCAGCACAGGTCCCTCCGCAGGATATATTTCGATCTCCCTGATGTTCAATATTACACATGCGTCTATATCTGTTGTCACAATTTTGTTAGTGTATTTTCGGATTAAATTAATCATGAAAATATCTAATTATCATGCAATCCAAAAACCTTATTATAGGCATTTTTTATTTTCTGTTAGAGGTTTTGCTGCTGCGCTGAAACCAAATGATTTTGATGGTACAAATTTCAAGAGGTGGCGTGCAAAAATGATATTGCGGCTTACTGTCATGAATTGCTATTACGCCGCGCAGGGGAAGCCCGAACAGTATACTCCTGATGAGGAGAAATGGTTCGAGGCGGCCGATAACCTGTTTCGAGGCGCCGTAATTAGCGCACTTTATGTCAAGTATGAGGACAATTATATCATTTTCAAGACAGTCAAAGAATTATGAGATTCTCTTGAGGCTCAGTTTGGTGTTTCTGATGCTGGGAGTGAGTTGTACATCATGGAGCAGCTATATGACTACAAGATGGTTGATAACCGTCCAGTAGTGGAACAGGCTCATGAGATACAGGCACTGGCAAAAGAACTCGAACAATTTCCCTGTGTTTTACCTGACAAGTTCGTGGTCGGTGGTATTATTGCTAAGTTGCCACCTTTTTGGAAGGATTTTGCTAATTCTCTAAAACACAAGAGAAAAGAGTTTAGCGTTGCTGAACTTATTGGAACTCTTGATGTTGAAGAGAAGGTGAGAGCAAAAGACACACGTGGAAAGGGAGCAGCGGAGTCTTCTGCAGCCAACATGGTACAGAAGAAAAATAATAATGCATCCCGTAATAAGAAGAAGAACAAACAAGAGAATGACTCGAAGCCAAAACAGACAACTATTTTTAAGAAGAAAAAGAAGGAAGGAGGTTGTTTTGTTTGCGGTAGCGACCAACACTGGGCAGGTTCGTGCCTAGACCGCAAATTTCAGCAAGGAAAGAAATCTGTAAATATGGTTATTAGTCAAACAGAGGGAGGAACATCTAGGTACGGTAATTCTTTACCTACTGTTCTTTCAGTTTGTCATTCTCCTAAGTGGTGGATGGACAGTGGTGCTAATATTCATGTATGTGCTGATATTTCTTTATTTTCTTCTTACCAGGTCGGCGGGACTGGATCCTTGCTGATGGGGAACGGATCAAATGCGCATGTTCTTGGTGTTGGTTCAGTCAATCTGAAGTTTACTTCGGAAAAGACGGTGTTGTTAAAGAACGTGCAGCATGTCCCCTTCATAAAAAAGAATCTAGTTAGCGGCTCTTAATTGTGTCGAGATGGTTATAAAATTGTGCTTGAGGCTAATAAATGTGTACTGTCTAAGTATGAAACATTTGTTGGTAAAGGTTATGACAGCGGAGGCTTGTTCCGCTTTTCTTTGCATGATGATGTGTGTAATAAAGTTGTGAACAATGCTATTATCTTAGATGAGTCTAATATTTGGCATTCGCAACTTTGTCATGTAAACTTTGGTTGTTTATCGCGGCTAGCAAATCTTAATTTAATTCTGAAATTCAACTTGGTCAAAGGTTCTAAGTGCCATGTATGCGTTCAATGGAAGCAACCCCACAAGCCTCACAAGGCTGCTAAGGCGAAGTTCTTGGCACCGTCAGAACTAGTCCATTCCGATCTATGGGAGATGAATGGTGAGTTGACCAAAGGTGGCAAAAGGACTTTTATAGATAATTGTACTAGATTTTGCTATGTGTTCTTATTAAAAACAAAAGATGAAGCATTACATTATTTTAAGACCTATAAAGCTGAAGTAGAAAATCAACTTGAGAGGAAAATTAAACGGTTAAGATCCGATCGAGGAGGAGAATACTTTTCAAATGAATTTTCTGAATTCTGCGTAGAACATGAGATTATTCATGAAAGGACACCTCCATACTGACCACAATCCAATGGGATTATCGAAAGAAAAGAACCGCACTCTAACTGAGTTGGTTAATGCCATGTTTGAGACAGCGAGGCTATCTAAGGAATGGTGGGGTGAAGCTATTTTGACTGCATGTCATGTCCTGAATAGAGTTCCTACAAAGAATAAATAAATCACACCATTCGAGGAATGAGAGAAGAAAAGATTAAATCTCTCTTATTTGCGCACTTGGGATTGTTTGGCCAAAGTGAATGTGCCAATAAAAAAGAAGCGCAAACTCAGACCTAAAACTGTTGATTGTGTTTTCCTTGGTTATGCTATTCACAGCGTTGGCTATAGGTTCTTAATATTTAATTCTGGAGTACCTGACATGCATGTTGGTACTATAATGGAATCCAGAGATACTATATTTTTTGAGAATGAATTTCCTATGAAGAAAGAACCTAGCACTTCTAATCATGATTCTATAATTTCCCACGAGCATTTTATTCCGATAGAACAAAATGAGGAACCCCATGTGCATGATCTAGAAGAAGGTACCTCTATAGTCACTCGAAAGAGTAAGAGACAAAGGACTGCAAAGTCTTTTGGTGATGACTATATTGTGTATCTTGTGGATGACACACCAACAACCATTGAAGAGGCATATTCCTCTCCTGATGCTGACTCTTGGAAGGAAGCAGTAAGGAGTGAGATGGATTCAATTATGTCTAATGGAACTTGGGAAATTGTTGAACGTCCTTATGGTTGTAAACATATATGATGCAAATGGGTGTTCAAGAAAAAGTTTAGGTCTGATGGTACAATTGAAAGGTACAAGGCAAGGCTTGTGGCCAAGGGTTATACCTAGAAAGAAGGAGATGATTTCTTTGATACTTATTCACCAGTTGCTCGCTTGACCACAATTCGAGTGCTACTTTTTTTGGCAGCCTCTCATGGTCTTATCGTTCATCAGATGGATGTTAAGACAACTTTCCTTAATGGAGAGTTAGATGAGGAGATCTACATGGATCAGCCAGATGAATTTGTAGCAAATGGTCATGAAGGCATGGTGTGTAAATTATTGAAGTCTCTATATGGCCTCAAACAAGCTCCTAAGCAATGGCACGAGAAGTTCGACAGAACTTTAACATCTGTTGGCTTTATTGTAAATGAAGCTGACAAATGCGTGTATTATCGGTATGGTGGGGGTGAAGGTGTAATATTGTGCTTATATGTTGATGACATATTAATTTTGGGAACTAGCCTTGATGTGATCAAGGAGGTTAAGGAATTTTTGTCTAGCAACTTTGAGATGAAAGATTTGGAAGAAGCTGATATTATTCTTAATGTCAAGCTACTAAAGGAAGGTGATGGTGGGGTTACTCTTGTGCAATCCCACTATGTGGAGAAAGTCTTAAGTCGCTTTGGGTACAGTGACTGTCAGACTGCTCCTACACCTTATGACCCTAGTGTGCTATTGAGAAAGAATCGCAGAATAGCAAGAGATCAATTAAGATACTCCCAAATAATTGGTTCTCTCATATACTTGGCAAGCACTACAAGGCCTGATATCTCTTTTGCTGTGAGCAAGTTGAGCCGGTTTATGTCAAATCCGGGAGATAATCATTGGTGTGCTCTTGACAGAGTAATGCGCTACCTAAAAGGTACAATGAGTTATGGCATTCACTATTCCGGGTACCCAAAAGTACTAGAGGGATATTGTGATGCAAATTGGATATCTGATGCTGATGAGCTATATGCCACAAGTGGATATGTGTTTCTACTTAGAGGTGGCCCTGTTTCATGGAAGTCTTGCAAACAGACTATCTTAACGAAGTCCACCATGGAAGCAGAACTCACAGCATTAGACACCGCTGGTGCTGAAGCTGAATGGCTTCGTGAACTCCTTATGGATTTACCGATAGTAGATAAACCTATACCGACTATTTCCATGAACTGTGATAATCAGACTATGATAGTCAAAGTAAACAGTTCAAAGGATAACATGAAGTCCACAAGGCATATTAAAAGGCGGTTAAAATCTGTCAGAAAATTGAGAAACTCCGGAGTTATAGCGTTGGATTATGTTCACACGTCTAAAAATCTGGCAAATCAATTTACTAAGGGACTATCACGTAATGTGATAGATATTGCATCGAGAGAGATGGGCTTGAGACCCACCTAAAGTCTGTCATAGTGGTAACTTGTTCTATGTGATTGGAGATCTCGTGAAGTAGAACGGTGAAACAACCTAGTGATGGACTAAGAGGAAAGACCCTTAAAAGGTCCATGTCTGGTGCATATCTTTCATAGCTGTATGGTAGGTTGGTTCATACCTTAATGTGATCCGAGTGACTTTTTCTAAGCAAGGATGTTGTCCTACAGAACATTCTTAAGGAACACACCTATATGAGTTCGACTACTAGTCATAGTCTATGAGATGTGGGTAATCTCTAGATACTCATGAAGGGCCTAGGAGTTTGACTTATATGCTCCAAATAGAGGGGATACTCTTGCTACCTAGTATCAGTAAAGGGTCTTGATGAAACTTGTATCGCACAAAACTGTCAATTCAAGGCATAGTCAATTGTATAGTTGTGAACAAGTGTAGTCATTGCCCTAGATGGATGTTCAACTTAATAGTCTCCATCGAAACACTGACATATCAAACAACAGAGAAATGAGAACATTATTATGAGGTCTAGGGTTTGGTGGGGATTGTCGAATAAATGGGCTTGACCCATATTTTATAATCTAATAAATCCTAGTCTCATACTATATGTTATGTTGCATTATAGTATAATCCCATACGGGATATTAACTATAATTTGACTCAGCTTAAATAGATGAATTTCATGTGCACCAATTGAAAAGTTGAGGGGAGGTTGACTGGGTGCCACACGCGCACGCCGCCGTCGCCGCCGAGCCAAGGCGAGTGAGCCGAGCCGAGCCGTGTCGTGTCATGCTATGCCATGTGGTTGTTGGTATTTCTTATGACTATTGGATAAATCTGCAAGCGCACAGATTATACCGCTGTAGCACTTCACCAAGGAGTATTCCAAGATATCGTAATTTATCTTATCCCAAGGGAAAGCGGGCTAGAAATGATAATTAGAGAGAGATCCTAGAGAGCACCTCAACTTATTACCAACTAGTATAGAGGGGTAAACGATAAATGTGATAGGAAGGGGGTTGATGAATAAAGAAGCTACGATAAAGGATACTTAGAACGGACTAGAAAGACTAGCTAGGTGGGAGGACAACGAGAAGAGTATAGGGATTCCTATGTACTTCACTTTACTTCAATATACTTAGCTAATTAACTAGTCTAAACACTATAGTTTGTCTTCTCAATACAAGTATGCTAGGCGAGGGGATAGATCAGTAGGAGGACAAAACTTCTACCGGACCGCGCCCTCTTCTTACGGGGGCCTTACCTTTTAAGAACATGCCTATAAACACGTGGTGGAATACAATGACTAGACAAGGCTGTCACCTCTTGCTAGCTACCACAAACAATCCGTGCATCAAGCGATAACCAAGGATAAGATAATGTATAAGCACCACGCTTACACACAACTTATTACTTTGACTACGATCTATAATCAAAGCACCCTATGACAGGCAATGATTGCATACAGGAAAGGTCACAAGGATCACAGACTATGGATGTAAAGGCTATTAAAGAGCTAAAGCATATAGCAAGACTATATCTAGTATAGAAATTCTCAAAGTAAATACTAAGTAAAGTAAAGAGAAAGATATATATTGAATAAGATAAAATCTTACAAAGAAGGAAAGATACAAGAGCTATACTAGACTTCCCAGAAGACAACTCCGGAAATCCCGAGCATAGCTCGACTCAACTCTAACTCCCACTCTAGACTAACTCCTAGAACAATATAAGGAATAGAGCTTGTAGGCTTCTTCTTCATGTTTATAGAGGGGGGTATGGCCCTCTATTTATAGTAGGGGTGGAGTAGGGGCTACTCCATCGCCACGTCAGCAATCCAGGGCCTTCCATCCTCTAGCCTTGGATCAAACCGCCTTAGAACCGACCAAGGGGTGGATGGTGTGGATTTACACCATGTGCCAAGGTGTATGGCGGTTGGAGGGACCCAACCAACCCTTAGACGCGGTCGGCCGACCATCCCCAGGGCCGGTGGGCCCTCCCCTGGCCTCCTGGTGGTTGTACCACTGGTCAGGGAGCAAGTGGACCCTGGTGGGCCCAGATGGGGGGTCGACCGACCCCCCCTTGGGGTGTGTGGCTCACCTCGGTCTTCCCAGCCGTTGGTCCCACCTGTCATGGATGTTGGGTGTTGATTCTGAGATGGTTGTCACATTTATCTCCTTGGTGTGGGCCCATGGATCCATGTGCTTTGCTTGTGAGCCGTTGAGAGAAGGCACAAAGTGATCCAAGGGTTGGAAATCACTCTAGGATGCTTCTTTTGGATCATGGCCGAGAGGGGAGAGCTAGTGGGCCCATAGGGTGGTCG